>CM076571.1:923495099-923810799 GCA_034641835.2 Pinus albicaulis | reverse complement strand
TGCGACAGAGGATTGAAACCCTGCAAAAACTCTGAGCCTGGCTCGGCAAGCCTGCATCTGCGCTATCACCTGAATCGATCAGCTCTGCAACGGCGCCATAACCTGAATCGATCCATGCATAACACCGGGGGGGGGGTCCGACCCCCCCTTCCTCCTTTCCGCCCTTCGTTTTTGGCAGCATCCCATTGGGAACCTCCGGCTACCCTACCAACTCCAGATCTGCTGGTTTCAGCCACGAAACGGAGCCAATTGGATCTGAGTCGGCAGGGCACATCCCCAATAGAAACAGCGAGCAAAAATCGTCCCCATGCAAGCCCATTTCGGAGGAAATACCAAGACTAATCATTGAAGATCCATGCATAGATGAATACAGAGATCACATGAGCAAACACGCCCTGATCTGCAGATTCATGGGGGTCCGACTGAACGAAAAGGCTCTATGCTGGTGGATCAACCAGAAATGGAAACCCAAAGGGGATTTCGAGCTCCAGCTGGGATCGAGGAGCTTTTTCACCGTCATCTTCGCCCACAGGGATGACAGAGATCGAATCTTCGACGGAGGACCATATTTCTACAACTCAGCCGAACTATACATCACATACTGGAGACCAAACTTCGCTCCAGAACAGGAGAACTTCAAAAAAGTTCCAGTATGGATTCGCCTTCACTCTTTGCCTGTGGATTATTGGCACAAACGTATCCTGGAGGCCATTGGAAACCAGCTGGGAGTCTTCATCAAAGCCTCAGACCTAACATCACAAGGTAAGTACACTGCTTATGCTAGAATCTGTGTTTACCTGGATATTTCAGGACCCCTCCCAGGACATATGGAGCTGATCCACAGAGGAGTGCACTGGAAGCAAACCATTGACTATGAAAACATTCCTTTTAGATGCCGAACCTGCCGCCAGCATGGACATCTCAGCCACGGATGCCCTGTCAATCAACCAAAGCCAAAATCTCAACAGGAACAAGAGGCCACTGCAGTACCTGGCTTTACCCCAGCTTCAAGAAAGACTAAAGGCAGGAGAAGCAAAAAGATTCCAAAACAACCCACCAGCAGTACCCCCACTAATAAGACCTCTACAAAGAAAAACAGCTTCGAAATTCTGGGCAACCTTGACACATCGGAGCACCCATCAGCTCCTCAGGCCCCCACTCATCATGATCTTCCTGAATCAAGTCAACCCACGACTACCACCAAAGCTCCGAGCTCAACCTCTGACCCAACCCTTGCCCAAACACCGCAAAACCAACAGAACTCCTCTCCCCTACAGCCTACCACCAGCCAAACCCCTGAGCAAACCCAGCAGAGCACAGAAATGCACTTAGATCAGCCTTCAACATCCCCCTCAAACAACCCTTTGGAGGAGATCCTCGGGGATCTATATCTTCAAAAAATCAACGAGCAATGGTCCAAATTGGGAGTCGATACCATTCCTCCAGACCATTTGGAGAAGATAGAAATGGCCTACTTGCAGTTGGAATACATCAACCAGAATGCAGCCAAAAGGCAATGGGGAAACAACAGCAAAACAGGTATACAAGCCAACATGGATCTGCATCAATATAAACCACAGGGACCAGGCAAGAAAAGAGGGCGCAAATCCACAAGACAGCAGATACAAGAGCTGGGCAGACGCCTAATCAACGAGGGGAAAATCAGGGCATTGGTCCTTTCTGCTCCAAAGACTGCTCAATGAAAATCACAACCTAGAACATCAGGGGGCTCAACAGCACCTCCAAGAGAAGGATCTTGAAAAACCGCCTATTCTCACAGCACCCAGACATCGTCCTACTGCAAGAATCCAAATGCTCTCCCAAGAGCATGGAAATTCTCAAAAAACTTGTTTCCCACAGTCATCACTGCATTAGCATCGATGCAATCGGGCAAGCAGGAGGGTTGATCACATTCTGGAACAAAAGCAAATTCATAGTACAAAATGCTCTGTCCACCAAGCACTCCCTATCGGTGATTCTCAACATGCCTGACTCAAGGCAATCGATTTGCGTTACCAATGTATATGGACCCCAACGACTTCAGGAAAAGCTGGAGATGCTGCTTGACCTAGATGAGGTCAGACAATACCATGGGGCAGATCACTGGATTTTAGGAGGAGACTATAATATGATTACCAATCTAGCAGATAAAAAGGGAGGCCTACGAAGACTAGATAAGGACTCGGCAGCATTCAACAATTTCATTGCTGCTTCCAAACTCATTGACATCCCCACCGTCAATGGTCTACACACCTGGAACAATAAGCAAGGAGGAAACCGGCAGATAGCTTCAAGGCTTGACAGATTCCTCATATCAGAACCCACTATGTTACAAAACATAGACACGGAGGCCAGCATTCTGCCCATCGGAGGTTCTGATCACTGGCCAGTGCAGGTCCACTTCACCAATTTGGATAAACCCCAAAACAGACCTTTCAGATTTGAAGCCTTCTGGACAGAGCACCCATCGTTCATGGAGAACATACAAAACTGGTGGAATCAAACCACCATAAGAAGCGACAACATCATGTACATAATCCAACAAAAGCTCAAGATTATCAAGACCAATCTCAAACAATGGAACAAAGATACCTTCGGCAACATATTTCAAGCCAAAAGAGAACTTGAAGAAAAAATGGCGAATCTCCAGCAAACTCTGATCACAGAAGGGCCCACTGAGGAGCGCAACACTCAAGAATCGACTATGCAAAGGCAATGGGAAGAAAGATTAAAGCAGGAAGAGACATTGTGGAGACAGAAATCGAGAGTGCAATGGTTAAAACAGGGCGAGCGCAACACCAGCTTCTTTCACAAGTCCACCATACAGAACAGAGCTTTTAATCGCATCCTATCCCTCAAGACCGCAGATGGTGATCAAGTCTTCTCACGGGATCACATCGGATCTGAGCTAAACTCCTATTTCACCTCTCTTCTCAGAGAGCCTCCTCAAGATTGATCCCAAGCCATTCAGGAAATTTTGGGAGCCATACCCAGCTTAGTTACAGAAGATCAAAACGCCCTCCTTCTAAGAGAGTTTACTGAGCAGGAGATTGAAGAAACCGTCTTCTCCATGGCCACGAACAAGGCCCCCGGACCTGACGGATTTACAATTGAATTCTTCAAGACATGCTGGCCCATTATTAAAGTTGATCTTTTTGTTCTCGTCAGAAACTTTCACAGAACCAAGAAAGTCTTGTCTGCCATCAATGCTACTTTCCTTACCTTAATCCCCAAATCGAACCAGGCCGACTCACCTGACAAGTTCCGCCCCATAGCCCTCTGCAATGTCCTCTATAAAATCCTCTCCAAATTGATGGCCGACAGACTCAAATCAGTCCTCCCCTCAATCATTTCCCAAGAGCAGACGGGCTACGTCGAAGGAAGGAAGATCACTGACAGCATAATCCTTACCCAGGAAGTTTTGCACTCTCTCAAAACAACTAGATCTCCGGGTATGCTAATTCAGCTTGATCTGTCCAAGGCCTTTGACAGAATCAGCTGGAAATATATGAAAGCAGTCCTCCAAGCTTTTAGCTTCAGTGAGCTATGGACAAACTGGATAATGGCACTGGTTTCAGGTGCTTTCTTCTCTATCCTGCTTAATGGAGGACCCCTACAACCCTTCAGTCCATCCAAAGGCATACGACAAGGGGACCCCCTGTCTCCTTTTCTCTTCATAATAATGGCTGAAGGGCTAGGAAGATCCTTGACCAGGGCAAAGCAACAGAACTAACTCAAAGGTATCAAACCGGTACACCAGGGACCCACTATTACGCATCAACAATTTGTTGACGATACCATGGTCATGGGAGCCCCCACAGCACAGGAAGCTCGAACCATCAGCACGGTGTTAAAGACCTTCTCGGATGCCTCAGGTATGGAAATCAATCTAACCAAATCCAAATTTTTTTTCTTCAACACATCCATTCCTGTACAGAGAAATCTCAGCAGAATTCTAAATATTCAAAAGAACTCCCTTCCTACCAAATACCTTGGCATTCCGCTTTCGGAACATGCCTATAGATCAAGCAACTGGGAAGCCCTCCTTAACAAAATGAAATCCAGGCTCAGCAGCTGGACCCACCGAGCTCTGAATATGGCCAGCAGATTGACATTGGTAAAGTCCGTCCTTCAAACCATGCCAGCCTACATGTTCTCAGCACTTGCAGCCCCTAAGGTGGCTTACAAGACCATCCGAAACCTTCAGCGCTCCTTTCTCTGGAATGGACCCTCTAAGAAATCCAAATGGGCCCTCCTCAAATGGACAGACATCTGCAAACCAAAAATGGAGGGAGGTTTGGGTCTCCGAGACCCTGAGCTATTAAGCAAGGCCGTAGCTGCAAAAATCTGGTGGAGATGGGTTGAAAATCCTGATTCCCTCTGGGGCGCCCTGTGGAAAGCGAAGTATACTACCCAAATCAGGGATAAACACCTCATCCGGCTCACAGGCACCACTCAAGGATCCCCAATCTGGAACAAAGCATGGGAAAATAGACATATTGTTCAACAGCATAGCTTCTGGGAAGTTCACCAAGGCAACACAGCCCTATTCTGGGAAGATGCCTGGCAGCAACTCCCAATCCTGGAACACCCAGACTGGCACACTCTGAAAAGCGCCATGCAGGAGGAAGGAAAAATAACGGTTGCAGACTACTGGCAACCGGCAAACGGAACAATTTCTAAACAAAATCTTCATAAATTTGTAATTACATGGTGATAATAAACTAGCGTGTACGTATATGTACCACGCAACAGTGTATTATTTTCTTATTTGCACCAACACCTTAATGTGTAAAAGATATTTGAAAATTTGTACATTTGATGATTCGTGGAATATTTTGAATGATAGTCGATATCAGTTCAAGGAAAATAAATTATTGTAGATAATGTAATTCATCCCGAGAAAAGATCATGGAATTTTTTTAAAATTTTATTAAAATATTAATATATTTGAGTTATATAAAAATTTAAATTAATAATATGTATTCGCTAATTTGTATCAAGAATTTTTTTTTCCAAGCAATTTGATAAGATTTTGATAATATGAATGCAAAGCATAAAATATTTATTAACATGTTGCAAATAAAAGAATTAGGTGGATCAAATATAATACGCATGAATATATTCTTTAATTTTTTTAATAAAACATGAATGCCTTAACATTGATTAATAATATGTTTTAAAAATTGTATTTGAAATTTTTTAAATGTTGCACAAGGACTAATAGAAATAGATAATAACTTCATCCTTATAACATAAATATTATCAAATATGTAAATAATATGTTTTAAAAATTGTATTTCAAATTTTTTAAAAGTTGGACAAGGACTAATAGAAATAGATAATAACTTCATCCTTATAACATAAATATTATCAAAGATGTAAATGCTGATGACTTGACCTTCATTTCATGTCTAGTGATGTTTGATGTTAAAGAGAGGGGATAATATTTTACAAAACTATGAGAGATATAAGTAGAATAATGTAGAGATATATTTTTCATTTACAATACAAAAATAAATCCAATAATTCTAAGAATTAGGTTATACATAAATTATAGAAAAAATATTAAAAGAAATGGAATGTATAATTTGTAAGTGTTACAATAATAGAAATAAATCATTTATAAAGTGTGATTACGAAATATGTTCTTCGATGATTGTCGTGAAAATAAGTGAATCATTTTTTGTAAGTTTATTTTACTGTTATTATTTTACTGTTATATATTGTGATTTTTTGTTTTTTGGAAGATTATGTAAATTACAAATAAAAAATAAGGAAAATACCAATCCATGTTGGTAGATATGTTAAAAAAATTAAAAGTAGAAGGTAAATTAAATTAACATAATGGCATCACAGGACAAACCATCCCAATGACAAAATGCATCAACAATATATAATCATTCATTTATTCTTATATGTGAAACAAATTTCAGTATCACATGAAATACTCATGTAAAATTGTTTTGTTGAATAAAAAAGAACAAAATAAAACCTATTTAACATATAGTATATAACAACAATGACAAAAAGGGTTAATATTAGAGTTTGTGAGTGTTTATGTTTTTGGGTTGACATAAGACCACATATTTGTTGTGATATTAACATTAAATAACTAGTTTACACTTGTCCATTAATGTCTCCTAATAATTGCTAATATACAAGGAATATCTAACCGAAGAATTTTTCAACAGTAATTGAAGTATGGCATGTATGTACGTTGAAATATTAAGGATTTATTAAGAAATTTGAAAGAATATATTATTTTTAACTTCCCTCATTTTAAAATTGCATTGTTACTAATTAAACGTGGAAGAAACAACACGGGATTGGAGCTAATAGAAGAAATATTGAGATACTATATCAATCTTGACTTCTAAAAATTGTGTTTTGTTTATGAAACATTTAGTCTTATGGTACATTAATTTATTTATTAAATAATGCATAATTTTTTACATAAATATAGATATATTTATTTTCATTTTTTTTTATATGAAACATGAAGATATGGAATAACAAAAACAAGTTGATGAATAAAATTATAGTTTAAATCACTCACTGCCCTACAAGTGATGAATAAATGAGGAAGATATAATACTCGAGCAATTATAGAATTAGAATCATGGCTAATGAATTATGATTGGTATAAGTGAATGCTACTACAAACTATATTTTTTGAGACTATTTGCTTTTGAAAATAAGAGATTTTGTCTAATGTAATCAACATATTTCCCCAATTGCATGAGAACATATTACTAATCAATGTAAATGTGGACTTGTGTGTTATCCCATTTTGTATATTTCTGGGTGGTGCTGCATTGAATCAATATATAAACGATTTACTTTGTTAAAAACAATCGCAATGTAATCATTTAATAACACGTTAATGCAATCATTATATCAAAATACAATACCTAAAATAATAAAAAATCAATATTATTATAAAGAGTATTTCATTTTGATATTTTTAATTAATATATATATATATATATAACCACGCATTAAACCACACATGCCATAAAAATAGAATTTAATGAGTAATATGCCCCAATGCCCATTTGTTTTGTTACATTTCTATGTTGGGGATAAAAGGAAAAAAATATTTACCTTAAATGACATAAAATTTAATTACACTCATCGTTTCAAAATATTACGATGCACATAATTAAAATACACATTTGTTCTTTAAATACAATACACTCTTTAGTTCCTATTAACAAGTAATGGTGTCAACATTTCATTTCAAATGTTTGAAATTCCACATCTCTTCAAGATACATAATAACATAAATGTTGATATTTTTATATGTACGATACAAAACCCAATAACGTCAATGCTTTAATTTGGTTTATAAGCAATGAAAACTTTGAAATCCAAAATAATGCACAGGTTCATAGGAAAATGATATCAAGATTGATGTGACATAAAATAGAAAAGGAAGAGATGTTGCACAATGATTACTTGAGAATCAATGCATCATACAAAATTGAAAGAAAAATAGTTTGAATAATTATATATGTATTGATGCTTTTAGTTTTATGTAGGTAACAAGGTGTGTTAAATAAGCACAAACTATTTATGTATGTAAGGTGGTGTGTTAACTAAGCACAAACCAATGCATGTTATCAATATAGGAAATAAAGCCAAAAAAAACCATATATAAACATACAATTTTTTAGGTATAGAAAAATACCTATTAAAACCTTTACTAAAACTTTTTTCTATCAATGGTGACGGTTGTAGTGAAGGCATTTTTTTTAATTGTTCCGAAATTGTAATTCTAAAAACATTCTCTATAAGGTGTTTTCCTTGTAGAAATATATGTTGGATAATCTACAAGAAATAAAATCTTTCATGGCTTCGTGTTTTGGGAATTGTAAAACAAGCTGTTATGAAACCAGCTACAAAAAAGGAAGAAAAGAGAGATCAACACCTTAGAAATTAGCCACTTTGAGGGGGGAACTTTATTTAAATTACATAAATGAACAATTGTTGGATGATTCAAATGAAGAAACCTCATTTCTATATATAGGAGTCCATTGGGTAACAATATAATCCTAGCTGACGTAACAATAATAATGTGATGGCACAACAATAACAACACTAGGGTTTTATGAGGCACAATAATAATAATATGCGGACTACAACGGTACAACAATAACAATAAGAGGGTGACACCAACAACAATAAGGAACTACACTATTAATATAGGGAACTATGATTCCCCTTTCCTTCAAAAAAGTGTCTTCGTCAACGCTTGAGTAGATCAGGACCCTTCTGTACAAAATTCTCATCCTCCCATGTGGAATCTTTAGTGGGTAAGTTCTTCCACTTGATGAGATACTCTGAAATTGATTGATTTCGTAGACGTTGAGTTCTTGTTTCTATGACTTCTTTAGGTTCCAATATTATTTTTCATTTCTCATTAAGTTCTAGAAATATTGTTTGAACTAGAAGTCTATCACCTGTAACCTTTTTTAAGCAGGAAACATGGAAAAATGGCTACACTCAAGAAGAAGTAGGAAGCTCCAATTTTTCTGCAATAGTACAAATATTTTGCAACACCTTGTAAGGACCATAGTACTTTGGCGATAATTTATTATCACTCTTAGATTTCTTGAGGGACATTCGTTTGTATGGTTGTAGCTGTAGAAATACCAAGTCTTCTAAATAAAAAATTCTCTCGCTATAATGTTGATCTACATGTTGTTTCATTCGATTTTGTGCCAAATTTAGGTTATCCTTTAAGATTTGTAGAACATGTTGTTGATGCTTGATGTGATCTTCTACTGCTTGAACCTTATAATTTTCTCTTAAATATGATGTGATGGACGGTGGATGATATCCATAAAGTGCCATAAATGGGGTCATTTTTGTTGCAGTATGGAAGGAATTGTTATACCACCATTCAGCCAGTGGTAACCACTTTACCCATTGTGTTTTTTTATCATATATAAAAAAACGAAGATATCCTTCCAAACATTTTTTCACTATCTCAGTTTTCCCATCAGATTGAGGATAATAAGATGAGTTATGGGCTAGTTGAGTACAAAAACAAGAAAATAATTTCGTCCAAAAATTTCCTGTGAAAATGGGATCTCTATCACTTACAATTCTATTTGGGCTTCCATGTAGCTTTTGAAATTTTTCCATAAATGCAGTAGCAATTGTTCTTACTTTAAATGGATACGATAATGAACAAAAGTCTGTATACTTGGTAATTCTATCAACTACCACCATGATGATAATGTTTCCTTCGGACTTAGGTAAATTTGTGATAAAATCCATTGAAACCTCCTCTGAATGTTGACTTGGAATGGGTAAAGGTTGTGGAAGACCCGGGGTCTTAATTATCTCAACTTTATTTTGCTGTAAAACTAATTATTTTTCCAAAAAAATTTGAATATCATATTTAAGTCCATCAGAAAAAAATATTTCTTCACCTTGTGGTAATTTTTTAAAACCCCGAGTGTCTTCCCATGTGAGACGTGTGCAATTCCAAAAGAATATTTTTTTTCAGTTTCCGATTCTTACAAAGAAATAATAGATCTTTGTACCATAAGGAATAATTTTTCCAACTAAATGTATCAGATGTACTGGGATATTCCTACAACTTTTGAATGAGTGGCCACACTTCTTCTTAATTCTTCCATTCCTTCCTTGCTTCGGTTATCCAATCTAGGTGGATAATAGAAATGCCAGAAAGAAACGCTTCCACTTTCTGATACTTTCTTCAGAGTGGATCTGAAACAACATTCAGCTTCCCTTTTCTAATATGAATTCAAAGTCATAACCCAACATCTTTGACACCCATAATTGTTGCTCTTCTGAAGATAGTATTTGTTTAAAAAAAAATTTGAGACTATCACGATCATTTTTTACCTTCAAGTGTCTTCTCATTAGGTAAGGTCGCCATTTCTTTAGTGCATGTAGTATTTCCAACATTTCCTTCTCATAAATAGCTTTAAGTAAATACTTTCCTTTGATTGCACACCTTTCAAAAGAAATGGGTTTTCCTTCTTGCATTAAAAAAATACCAATTCCAATTCTCGAGGAATCACATTCCATAATAAAGGTTTTTGTGAAGTCTAGCATAGGTAAGACTGGTGCTTAGAACATTTACTCTTTAAGATGTTCAAAGGCCTTAGTTTCTTGAAGATTCCATGAAAATTCATCTTTCCTCAATAATGTTGTTAGGGGTGTTGTTATTTTCCCAGAATTCTTAACAAACTTGTGATAATATCATGTTAACCTGACAAATCCTTGCAATTTCTTTATGGTTGTGGGGACATTTCATTCCTTAATGGATTTAATTTTTCTAGAGTCTACCTTAACACCCTCCTGAGGTACAATATGACTTAGATATTCCACATCTTGTACTCCAAGGAAACATTTGGAGGTTTTTTCATATAATTGTTTCTCCTCCAATAGTTTGAGAACCCTCTTAACGTCTTGAACATGATCCTTCAAAAACCTGTTTTAGATCAGTATATCATAAAAAAATACTAACACAAATTTTCTAAGAAATGGTTTAAAAATGGATTTCATCAACCCTTGAAATGTAGAAGGTACATTCGTAAGGCTAAAAGGCATGAACGAAAATTGATAATGAACATATGAGCTTGAAATGTTGTTTTCAAAATTTCTTCAGTCTTCTTTATAATTTTATGATATCTTGAAAGAAGATCCAGCATGGTAAAATAAATTTCTACATGTAATTCATCCAATAATTCTTTAATCACAGGAATGGGAAATTTATCTTTAATAGTGAGCTTATTGAGCTTGATAGAATTCAGACACATGAGCCATGATCCATCCTTCTTGTGCACCAATACTACTAGAGAAGAGAAATAACTTAAACTAGGTTTAATTATACCAGCCTCTCAGATTTTTGCAATCATATGTTCAATTTATCTCTTTTGGACGTAAGGATGTATGTAAGACCTGATTTTTTGAGGAAAACTTCCTGGAATCAAATGAATAGCATGATCATGATCACGAATAGGTGGGATTCCTTTGGGAGTTTCAAACACCTTGGAATGATTATTCAAGACCTTTTGGAGCTCTGGAGAAATAGATTATTTTTATGTTCAAACTTCTAGTGAGCATAATTGTGCAATTACACCTCACAGTTATTTCTTCAGAAGATTTTTCATGAAATTAGAGCTTATTACCTTTCCTGGCTTCCCTATGATACCACATAATTCAACTTCCTTTCCTTCTAAAAAGAAAAAAAAAATTAAGAAAATTTCTTGAAAATGAAAAGCTACCATCCCCAAAGATTGTAACCATTGCACTCCTAGTAGAACATCAACACCTCCCATTAGAATGGAAATAAATGGACTATTCATTACATATTCCCCCATGGTTATCCTGATATTATGGAATTTTCTAGTGAAATTTATACTCCCTCCATTTTCAACCATCGCTTGACACTCTAATGATGGGCATAGGAAGCAATTGAATTCCTTGGCTACCTTACGATGAATAAAATTATCGGTACTACCAGAATCAATCAACACTATTGATTTTTTCTTCTTGATATGTCCTTCTATATTGAGAGTTTGAGGAGTGGTAATTCCTACCAATGCATTACATGATATGGTTGGATTGATTTTTTCTTTCTCTAGGGTTGGTTCCTCATGTATGTCCTCTTATTTTGAAGTTTCTTGTTCATTTTCTTCATCCTTTTCACAATCTATGTAAAATAATTTCTTCTCAGCACACTTATGACCTTTAGTGTATTTGCGATCACAACTGTAGCAAATCCCATTTTCTCTTTTTCCTCCAATTATTGTTGTGTCAACCTTGTAGGTTGTGGAAGTCTAGGAGTAGCAACACTTACATATTTATAAATGTGAGGGGTAGGCTTCTAAGTCGCCATAATTTTACTTTCAATTTTTCTTGCCAACCTGAATGGGTTCTCTAATGAATGGGGTTCCCAGAGGTGAACCTCATGTTGGATTTTATCCTTTGAAGTCCCTATGAAGACATCAATCATGTTTTCCTCTAGAATATCAGTTACCCTTATTTCCAATTTTTGTAATTCCTAAATGTGCTCCACCATTGAACCCTTTTTCTTGAGATTTATCAATTGGCTAAAGGTGTTGTTCTTTGTATCTTCATAATGTGTTATCATTTCCTTTGTATAAATTGACCAAGTGACAATTTTTTTACGAGATAAAAGCCATCGATACCATACAACTATATTTTGTTTTAAATGTAAAGCTACAATGCATTACTTTTGCGTGTTTTTCACATTATGGAGGTCAAAGTATTTCTACATTTGTAGTATCGATGTTATGAGATCCTTGCCATCAAAATTACTCATATCGAGCTTTCGAATATGGTCGGTCTTCAATCCCACATTAGATTTTATGAAATCACGATTAAGATTTACTTTTTTCTCATCATGAGTTTCATGTACTAGCTTTTCGCCATTAAGAATCATTCCTTGTATCAACTTTATCAAACCTTCCTTCAATCCTTACATGTATGTGTTTAGATCATTCTTATGTTCATCCATGTTGTCTTTCATTTTTTTTCATCTATATTAGCTTTCATGTCATCCATATTAGCTTCCATGCCATTCTTCAAAAATTACATGTCTTTCCTAAAACCATCCATCTTAGCTTCCACACCTTTCTTCAAAATTTCCATTTCATTTTTTGTATCTTTTTACGAGAGCGAAATTTGGTGGACTTGATCTTGTAATTTTTATATACCATGTTGAACTTATTCCTCTTCATGAGTCATAGTAGAGCCTTCTGAGGGATTACTGGGTGTTGAATTATTTTTAGGGGTCATTCTAAAACCCAATACTGATATATATGCTTCAATATGCCCTTGGAATCCCTGATTTTTTTTTTTTCAAACAACAATTATACAATTAAAAAAAAAAATACACACGGTTTTCTCGCTTTAGAAGAGATCCATATTGAAGCTGATGTCTCTCTGTAATTTAAAATCCCCAAGAATTGATATTTTGTCCTATCCTCACCCTCTGAGTCTTCTTTCCAATTCCAAAGGTATGACCTGATTTGGATTTTTCAAGTCAATGTTATTCCAAATCTCGCACAATGAACTAATTATGGACTTGTTTAGTAGAGAAAACTTGTATAACGTGCCATGTGTCACTATTTCATCCTTCTACTCTAAAATTGATACAAATGAAACTACACTATGTGTACTTTCAGTCACCTTTTATAGATTTCCAATCTGATGCTCAAAGAGAGAGAGTTATGAAGGTTATACCAAGGTCACCTCTTTGATATGAAATTTGGGAGCCTTCAAAAACCCTAACTTCCACAGATCATATCTCTGAACATATTGTGAGCCAAGATCTGATATTTCTACATGAAGTTCCTCAGGATTTCTACTCAAATGTGTTTTTTTATCTTCTGAACCTTCATAGAAAAAAGTTATATAAAAATTCCATGAAGACTTGTTTGAAACAAAGAAACCCTAGAATCCAAAGCTTTGATACCAAATGTTATGAGACCGACTCTAAAAATAGAAGAAAAGAGAGATAAACGCCTTAGAATTTAGCCACTTTCAGGGGGAAACGTCCTTCACATTACATAAATGAAATATTATAGGTTGATTCAAATGAAAAAATTCCTTTCTATATATCTGAGTCCATGGGGTCACAATATAACACCAATTTTCCTAACAATAATAATGTAAGGGGACAACAATAAAAATAGTGGGGTTTTATGGAACACAATAATAACAGTACAGGGACTACAGGGGTCCAACAATAACAATAACACGGCAACACTAACAAAAATAAGGGACCACACTACTAATATAGGGACCTAACAAAAACATGTTCACCATGCAACTTATGGAAATTTGTTCTTATTTTAACAATGCTTATTCTCTTCCTTACACAAGTGAGGACAACTCGAGATACTTTTGAATTTTGAGTTTTAGGTTATCACCTCCTACTAATATCATATTTTTTTTTTCATTCCAACTATTTATCACACTAAAATTTATTCTTAAATTTTGATGTAGTATATTTTTTCATATTATCTTTATGCAAAATTATTTCTTCCTTTATCTCCAAATGGTCTATACAACATTTTTCATCCTTATGTCATATTCACTTGATCTGAATGTAATTTGTACAGGAGTTTGAAATTTTTTTACGAATTCTCTTATTTTCCAAGTTTTTTAATATTTTCATATACATTAGATACATATTCATAGCGTAACTCTCAATGGGGTAATTACTTGTTTTAAGAAATAAGATATGATAGAGTGTAGTTTCCTTGATTTTGAGAGTGTAAATTTGTCACATCACTTAAATAACAACATAATTCATTATATATATATATATATATGATCTCTCATATATATGTTTACAACAACCACACTATTACCCCCATGTATGCCCTTATTCTCCTATATAAGTACGACGAATAGTGTAATGGACATGACATCCTTATATTGTTCCTCTTGGGTTAATTAAAACACACACACACACACATATATATATTTATCTCATAAATAGATTACTCTAGGAGTTTCCTAGTGAGTATACATGGTAGCTTTATGTTTGGGATTGTGGTCCTCCCACTAACCTTAGGAAGTTCTTCCTAACCTTATGGTTACCCTATGCATCCATTTAGCATAATTAGAATACCCTTCTAGCCAATATGATTTCACTGTTTCAGAAAATTTGTTACAAGATCTACTATAATGGAAATAATTTGAATATATATTTCTATGGTTCACTTCTCTAAGGTTATATACACCTAAAACTATTTCTTTTGTTTGATAACAGTTTGGCCCTTTTGATGTCAATGTCATCTAGCCATAGTTAAACTTAAACTTGATCTGTACTTTCCTAAGAAAATGTAAATCATCACCTTATAAATCAATCCCCTACTCATTGTCCATTTACCCTATGTTCTTATGTTGTTAATATAGGTACTATAACTTTGGTTACTCCAACGTACAATGGTTATACAATTTTTTTCAATTCCGCCAGCTACATCCTAGGCTTCCTTCCCTATGTTGCCTTGGAAATATAACTCCGCAATAGCCTCACACCATTACACCACCCCCCTTACATGGAGCGCAAGTGATTACCAAGGCATCTTTTGGATGATGAAGATGAAAAGTGTAAATAAAGGGCTATGATTTACCATTGTAACCCTAATTATTTTTTATCCGTAGTTGGTTTGGTCAATATATTTTTCGTTACGTCACTCTTCATTCGGTGTAAATTTTTTGCATTGAAAATTGTCCATTTTCAGCCCTTGTATTTCTAGAAGAGGGAGAATCATCAAGCTTCCATCACTTGTTTATCCAAGTTATTGTCTAGATAATTTTTTTCCCTTTTCTTCTTATTTCATTTATCCCATTTTCTCTGGTATATATTATGGTGGATTCCTTGAATCCTTATGACTCATTTAGCACTAAATTTCATTGTCGATGGAAGCCTACAAGTATTCTGCCTATTAGTTTGATGATGATTCAAGAGAAATTTTCTAAAGAAAAACTTCTTCATAGTTGATATTATTTCGTTGATGATCATGAATCATGATTTTTATTTTTTATATTCTTTTGAGCCTGTATTCATACTCACTCCAACTAAATAGATTTGTGTTTTTCTTTATTCACATACAGTTAACATCAAAATCACAACCTAACTATGTTATGGCATCATTACCTGAAGAAACAAATTCCAAGAATGGTTCTAGAGTCCTTTGTTCATGTTTTAAATGTGTTTTACATTTAAGTGCTCATGTTGGCTTGCAGATCCTTCTGATCCCAACTACATCCCTTGTACAAAGGGGGTTATAGGGTTAGCGTGGATTTATATAGGATAAAATTATGGCATATATCAAATAGAAAACCCATCTTCTTGGCCAAGCTACCGAGTCACAAATCTTGTCATTTCTTGTTACCCTTTTTTCTTCTTTTCAAATTGCGTGCTAATGGAAGTGTGCCAAAGCTAAGTTAGGGGTTTCTAAACACCTTTGATTTTTTATTAAAATGCCAGTTCAGGGGAATATATAAGTAAAATCTACCACTACACCAGTATTATTGGTCATAGGAATAGAGTGCACAATGTACGGTAAGATTCCCTATTCTCAATAATATTGACAGGGTAGTACATACTCTCTGTGAACAATAGTGTTATCCCCCTCTAGCCATGTCACGATAATCCAATGCAGGATCTCACTCATGTTTTACAGTTGCTGTGTTTTTTTTATAATTTATATTTAAGGATCCCTCTTTTTATGTCTCGCCTAATTATATCCACCTCTGGTTGTTTATAGGCTAGAGTGCATCCATGGTCATTGTTTCAAGTATAATGTTCACTCCCTTTAATTTGATATGACTAGTTTTTTGTTTCCATTTTATGATACAAAGTAACCACACCCTATTTTTTTGTTTTTTAGGTATTGATATAACTTATTGGAGCATTATTCCTTCACAGGAACCCGCTAGAGCATGGAATTCACTTAATTTTGTTATTTATTTTGTCTAGGTCAATTACCTCGATTCGCTGGAGTTTAGTCAAATTCCATGATCCTGGCTTTATTAATTTCTAGTGTTATTGAGGTTAATCCTAAGATAATCTTGGGGGTTTGTATGAGGGTTGAGGGAATTATGTCTTCGAATTCTCCTCTGAAACGCTCAGTCGAATATAAATAACATTGCAAATTCTATTATGTACTTTATAATTTGATACATCCTAAATATTGAGGGTTAATTCACTGGGATGTTTGATTGTATGTTTAATTTTCACAGAATATATCATAATTATAGTTATTTTTTCAATTTCATATTTGTTACAATGACACTATTAAGTGAAAATGTTTTCTCAACAGCTAATTTCTCAGTCTAATATATTTTAGACACATTGAGTTCCCTAGTATATATTACGATAATGAAATTTTTGTTATGAAATATGAAGAGTGCATGCATTCATATTAGTTCAAATATCGATTCTTCCTGAGTATAAAATTAGTCCATGGTTTGTTTTGCTATAGGCTATACCTAATGTTTTCTCAACTTAAATTATTACATTGGTAATTATGTTACTCATATGTTATTTTCGGTGTTGAGATAGATGAATGAATTTATTCATATCATTCTTCTCATAAATTTACTATGTATTAATACCTCTATTAGAAATCGCATCCCTTCACCTACTATTTATGAATACTTCTGTTATTTCTAGTAATTATTAATTTAATTTAAATAAAATAAAATTTTTCAGTATGGTACTTGTATCTTCTTCACTTTCCTACTTCCCACCCTTTTGAAATTTCTACTATGGTTAGATCTGAATCCTTCAAGTATTATTACTACTCCTAATTTACAACAGATGTTCTCTCCATAGCTAGTTGCCTGAATTCTCATGAATAACATAAAAGGGATAGTTCACCTACTATTAACACTAAATTGGTAGTCCCTACATTCATAGTTCATAATACTAAATTCATGGCATAATTACTGAAATGTATTATTTCCAATGTACATTGACCTTAACGACGGACTCAATCTATACCTCTAAATAACAATAAATATGCAGTTTTTCGAAATCACTGAGAGCATGTAATATTTGAACAATTAACATTATAATAATTAATTCATTTTCTCTTAACTAGATAAATTTAACATTAGTCTCATAAATTAATTTTCTCTTAACTAGAGATCTGTTTATGTTCCAACAAAAATATGCATAGTTACTTCTCTCATGTATAATTCTAATATATAAAAAATTATCTATATATAATGACTTGCATTCTGCTAAATAAGATAATAAAAAAAATTAATCTAAGAAAGGACATAAAATATTTATAACGTAGTAATATTGTAAATGGGTACCACTATTTAGGATTCACTTTAGAATGTTTCACCTTTCTCTCCACGCAACCCTGAGCTGAGTGCCTCCAGTTTTCCCCTAAGTTGAGATTTACTTTGCATGGTATCAACAATATCTGCTGATCCCTTAAATAGTTATTCTATACGTTTCTTCCATGAGTGATTCTTATTTTAGTGGCGTCCCTCCTTTGTGGACCTCACATCCACTTTCCTAGGATTTTCTTTAAAATCCCTCCTTTTTCTCCACCGATCCTTTATGCTTATAAAATATTAACATATTTCCTTAGCTAAGTGATTTAATCAATTTTCCTCTCCCATCCATTTGATCTTATCTTGAAAATTATCTAAAACATTTATCATGGAAGATTTATTTCAAGAAAAAATATCATATTCAAGTGTCTCATTCCCAAGTTCTTTCAAAACCATTTATTTATTAATAAAAATAACTTTTAACATAAATATTTCAAATTTTTTCATGGATTATCCGCCATTCCTAACAACATAATTCAATCTCAACAAAAAAAAAAAAAACATTACAACAATGAAGGGATATTACATTATTCACCCCATTCGAATTCACATTATCCTTGGTGTTTATTTTCCTCGGGAATAATTTTGAACATCTCATTTGCATCTCAACTTCCTGCTCCGATGTAGCCTCTTCAGAAGTAAAATTATTGCATTGCACTTCAACCCAAACATTTTGTTGACTTCAGAGCTAGATCTCTTTCCGGTTTAGGATACATAGAGGGTCTGCTATAAAGTCTCCTTCTGGTTCCACCAATAACACATTCCAATCAATTATGTGAGAGATATGTAGATATTTCTTAAGTATCGATACATGAAAAACATTATGAACCTTAATTGGACTGGTTAATTCTAGTCGATAAGCTATGAGACAATTTTTTCCAGAATTCTGAATGACCCACAAAATCGTAGTGTTAATTTTGGAAAAATTCTCGTTCTTAAGATTATTTTCCTTGGTTTTACCCTCAAATAAACATGATCCACAATTTTAAACTTCTTGTGTGCTCTATTTCTATTCATATAGTTTTTCTTTCGATCCTGTGCGGTTTTAATATTTTGCTGAATAAACTATCAGAGAAATTTCATATTTTTTAAAGACGGAAAGGAGATGCCTTGTGCAATTCATTCCTAAAACTGTCACTTCAACAAAAAGTGTTTCCAATTCAATTTATTTTTTTTGATGGTTCAACTCATAAGCACACATAATCTTACATTTATTTCATGCTCCTTTTCTAGCACATTTTCATACATGCTAAACATTTTCTTCATGAATTTTACCTGCACCCAACAAACTATCCAATGCATCCAAACAAGGTCAGTAACCTTGATATATCATCAAAAAAATACTGTAGATCCTTTTTGTACCTGTATTCATATTTATACACAGTGATGTGGTCCTTATTGAATGCAACATTCTAAATATGTAATTGTTCTTTTTATTTTCATATTTCTTTCAAAGATGAAATAATAATTAATGGAATACATGTATCATTTTATATTATGTTGTTATTTTGATAATATTGTATAAAATATACATCTATCATGCATAATTAAGTGTAAGAAAACCTACCATCTCCAGCCACTTCCATGGTTATATTTTTTCTAGTTTCGTTTTAAGGTGGAATGAGTCAAGTAATTTTTTATGGTTCTGCCACTTATTTCCATATCCTTCAGTAAATAATAAAAGTATCGGTACATAAATGAGGAAATTACAACACCAACATAGATAATTAAAGAGTATTTTGGTACACTTAAGTTTCATTATTTTAGAAGTAAGTGTAATCTCCCAAACCTATAACACTCTTTTTCTTTTAAATCACTCTCGTAAGTTGTATAGTTTGGCCTACACAATTTAGAAAATTTCGTTCAAAGGTATTTTAGGTTGTTGTAGTAATTATTATTAAGATTCCTAATGTTCCTTGTGATATCATTACAATGTACCAATTTATAGTCATTTTATTTAGTTCAATAAACATCTAATTTATGAGGTTGTTGACAAAACCATAATATTGATCTCTAATTTCACAATGTTTTTTGTTAGGTTCCTATATTACTAGTATAGGCCCTTATTTTCTTTAGTGTAACCCCCTTATTGTTATTTTTTTACCCCTATAACCCCAATATTTTTATTATTGTGCCTTTCAATTTTTATTGTTATGTTGGATAGGATTATATTGTGACCCCATGGACTTGTATATATAGAAGGATGTTTTTTCATTTGTATCATCCAAGGGTTGTTCATTTATCTAATGTAAACGATATTTCCCCCTCGAAGTGGATTATTTATAAGGTGTTGATGTATCTTTTATTCTATTTTTTGAGCTCGTTCCATAACATTTGCTGTTAGATCTTTGGATTTTAGGGTTTCGCTACTCCAAACAACTCATCATGGGATATTCACTATGTTTTTTTGCTACAAAGGTTCAGAAGCTGAAATGTTTATCATGTGAATCTAAAATCCTGAGGAACTTTGTGTAAAAATTTCAGATCTTGGTTCGTAATACTTTCGGAGATATGATCTGTTAAAGGTAGGGATTTTTCAGGCTCCCGAATTTCATCTCAAAGAGATGACCGTGGGAAAATCATCATAACACACTCTCTCTCAGCATCAGATTAGAATTCTATAAAAATTGACCACAAGTATACAAACTTTAGATTCCTGTGTATGAATTTCAGAGCTGAAGGTGGAAACCGTGACACATGGCATGCCATACAAGTTCTCTCTACTGAATGAGTCCATAATTAGGTCATTGTGGGAGATTGGGCATACATTTTCCTTGAAGAATCCAAATCATGTCAGACTTGTGGCATTCGAAAGAGGATTCATAGGGCTACTATTGGTTTTAATTTCAGATATTGAAGATTTGAAATCATATAGATAATTTAGTTTCGATATCGAGCTCCTCAAAAGAAATATAGAAGTGTGTATTTGTTTTCTTTTAAATACACAAGTCTTGTGTGAAAAAATAGTTTGAATTGATTCCAAGGGCATATTGTATAATATATATCAGTATTGAGTTCTAAAATTCCCCCTAAAAAGAATTCAACATCCATTAATCATTCATAAGACACTACTATGATTGATGAAGATGAAGAAGTGAAACATGATATATCAAAATTAAAAGAGCAAGTGCGCCAAATTTCGCTCTTGGAAAGAGCAACAAAAAATGAAAGGGAAGTTTTGAAGAAAGGTGTGGAAGCTAAGATGGATGGTTTGAAGAAAGGCATGCAAGCTATGATGGATGGCATGGAAGCTGGCATGGAAGCTAAGATGGATGACATGAAACAAAACATGGAAAACATGAAGAATTGTGTAAAATATGACATGGAAAGTTTGACAAAGTTGATACAGGAAATGTTTCCTAATGGCGAAAAGATAGTAGACGAAAATCATGATGATAACAAAATAAATGTTAATCGTGATTTCATAAACTCTAATGTTGGAGGGAAGAACCACCATATTCCAAATATGGATATGAGGAGGTTTTATGGTAAGGATCCCATAACATTGACACTACAGATGGGGAAATATTTTTATCTATATAATGTGGAAAACACACAAAAAGTACCCATTGCAGGTTTACATTTAAAATATAATAAATTTGTACGATATCGATGGATTTGCTCCCATAAAAAAATTATCACTTGGTCAATTTTTATGGAGGAAATGATAGCACATTATGAGGATACAAAGAGAAACACCTTCTTTAGCTAATTGATAAATCTAAAAAAAAAAACGTTCAGTGGTGGAGCACATTGAGGAATTCCAAAACCTGAATATAAGGGTAACTGATATTCCAAAGGAACACAATATTGACATCTTCAAAGGGACTTTAAAGGATAACATCCAACATGAAGTTCATGTTTGGGAACCTGATTCATTGGAGAAGGAATTCAAGTTTGGAAGAAAAAATGAGTGTAAAATTATGGCGACAATGAAGCCTACCACTCACATATGTAAATATGGAAGTGTGGCTACTCCTAGACTTCCACAACCTACAAGGTTTATACCACAACAATTGGAATAGAAAAGAGAAGAAAATATTTTCTACAGTTGTGATAGAAAATATAGTAAAGGTCATAAATCTGCTGAGAAGAAATTATTTTACATTGATTGTGAAGAGAAGGAAGAAAATGAACAAGAAACTTCAAAAGAAGAGGATATACAAAAGGACCCAACCCTAGAAAAAGAAGAAATGAGTCAGACGCTATCGTGTAATGCATTGGCATGAATTACCACTCCTCAAACTTTCAACATAGAAGGACATATCAAGAAGGAAAAGTTAATAGTGTTGATTTATTCAGGTAGTACCCATAATTTTATTCATTGTAAGGTAGCTAAGGAATTGAATTGTTTCCTATACCTGGAACTAGAATGTCGAGTGATAATCTCAAATGGAGGAACTATAAATTTCTCTAGAAAATTCTGTAATATCAAGATCACCATGGGTGAATATTTATTGAATATTCCAATGCTTTCCATTCCAATGGTGGGTGCTAATGTTGTCCTAGGAGTACAATGGTTACAATATTTGGGGATGACAATTTTTAATTTTCAAGAACTTTTCTTGAAATTTTTTTCGGAAGGAAAGGAAATCGAATTAGGGGTTATCACAGGGAAGTAAGGAAAGATAATAATCTCTAATGTCATGAAAAATATTCTCAAGAAATAAAAAATAGTCATAATTGCACAATTATGCTCATTAAAGGTTCCAACATCAAAATAATATGTTTCTCTAGGTCTCCAAAAAGTCTTGAACAATCATTCCAAGTTGTTTGGAACTCCCAAAGGACTCCCACCTATTCGTGATCATGATCATGCTAATAATTTGATTCCAGGAAGTGTTCCTCCAAACATCATGCCTTACAGATATCATTATGTCCAAACGAGATAAATTGAATGTATGATTGCAAAAATGTTAGAGGTTGGTATAATTCAATCTAGTCAAAGTTCTTTCTCTACTCCAGTACTATTGGTGCATAAGAAGGATGGATCATGGCGCATGTGTTCGGATTATATGGAGCTAAATAAGCTCACTATTAAAGATAAATTTTCCATTCCTATGATTGATGAATTATTGGATGAATTACATGGAGTAATTTATTTTACCAAGCAGGATCTTCCTTCAAGATATCATAAAATTAGAATGAAGATTGAATATATTCCGAAAACAACATTTCAAACTCATGAGGGCCATTATGAATTTTGTCATGCCCTTTTCCCTTACCAATGCACCTACTACATTTCAAGGGTTGATGAAAATCATTTTCAAACCATTCCTTAGAAAATTTATGCTAGTATTTGTTTATTATATACTAATCTATAGCAGATCTTCGAAGGATCATGTTCAACATGTTGAAAGGGTGCTCAAACTATTGGACGAGAAATAATTATATGAAAACACATCCAAATGTTTATTTGAAGTACTAGAGGTGGAATATCTGGGTCATCTTGTATCTCATGAGGGTGTTAAGGTAGGCCCTAAAAAAATTAAAGCCAGTAAGGAATGGAAAGTCCCCACAACCATAAAGAAGTTGGGAGGATTTCTTGGGTTAATAGGGTATTATCACAAACTTGTTAACAATTATGGGAGAATAGCATCACCTCTAACAAAATTATTTAAGAAATATGCATTTTCATGGACTCGTGAAGCAACTAAGGCCTTTGAACATCTTAAAGAGGCAAGGTTCCTAGCACCGGTGTTAGCTATGCTAGATTTCACCAAACCCTTTATTATGGAATGTGATGCCTCGGGAAATGGAATTGGTGTTTTTTTAATGCAATAAGGAAGACCCATTTCTTTTGGAAGCTTTCCAATCAAAGGAAATTATTTAGAAAATGTTATTTATGAGAAGGAACTGTTGGCAATACTACATGCACTAAAGAAATAATGACCTTACCTAATGTAAAGACACTTCAAGGTAACCACTGATCATGATGGTCTTAAAAACTTTTTGGAACAAAGACTATCTTCAGAAGAACAACAAAAATGGGTCACAAAGATGTTGGGTTATGACTTTGAAATCATATAAAAAAAGGGCACTAAATGTTGTTTCAGACGCACTGTCAATAAAGGATGAATAAGTGGAAGCATTTCTTTGTTCAATTTTTATTATCTAACCAAATTGGATAACCGAAGCAAGTGATGAATGGAATAAGGACAAAAAATTGTGGACACTCATTGAAAACTTGTAGTAAGATCCTAGTACATATGGTACATTTAGTTGGAATAATGATTCCTTATGGTACAAAGATCGTTTATATATTTGTAATAATTACCAGCTAAAACAAAATATTCTTTTGGAATTGTACACTTCTCCTTTAGGAGGACACTCTGAATTTTTTAAAACTTACCACAGTGTGAAGAAATAATTTTTTTTGGATGAACTTAAATCTAATATTCAAATGTTTCTTGCAGAATGTTTGGTTTTCTAGCAAAACAAAGTTGAGAAAATTAATACCCTATGTCTTCTACACCCTTTATCCATTCGAAGTTAATGTTGGGATAAATATTTCAATGGATTTTAACATAGGTTTACCTAAGTTTGAAGGAAAGAGTGTCATCATGGTGGTAGTTGATAGAATTACCATGTATGCACACTTTTGTGCATTATCTCATCCATTTAAATCGAGTACATTTGATACTTCATTTATGGAAAAAATTCCAAATCTACATGGAAACCCAAAGATTATTGTAAGTGACAAAGATCCCATTTTTACTGGAAATTTAGGGACTGAATCATTTTCTTGTTTGGGTACTCAACTATCTCACAACTCATTGTATCATCCTCAATCTGATTGTCAAACTGAGAGAGTGAATAAATGTTTGGAAGGATATCTTCATTTTTTTTTATTTGATAATCAAACACAATGGTTCAAGTGGTCACCTCTCACTGAATGGTGGCACAACATTTCCTTCCATACTATAGAAAAAATGAGCCCATTTATGGCACTTTATGGATATTATCCATTATCCATCACATCACCTTTAAGAGGAAATTCTAAGGCTCAAACAGTGGAAGAGCACATTGAGAATTAACAAGAAGTTCTTAAAATCTTAAAGCATAACCTAAATTTGGGACAAAATATAATGAAACAACAAGCAGATCAACATCGCAGAGAGAGAAGTTTTGAGGTAGGGGACTGGGTATTTTTACGGCTACAACCATACAAACAAATATACCTCAAGCAGGCTGAGAAGGATAATAAATTATTGCCAAAGTACTATGGTCCTTACAAGGTGTTACAAAAGATTGGTACTACGGAATACAAATTGGAGGTTCCTCCTTATTCACGATTGCATCCAATTTTCCATGTTTCATGCTTAAATAAGGTTATAGGTGACAAAATTGCAGTTCAAACAATATTGTCAAAACTTCACGTGGAAGAAAAAATCATTGGAACCTGAAGTAGTGATAGAAACAAGAAACCGACAGCTACTAAATAGATCAATTTCAAAGTATCTCATCAAGTGGAAGAACTTACCCAGTGAATATTCTACATTAGAGGATGAGAATTTTATATAGAAGCATTCAGAGCTACTCAAACGTTGAGGACAACACCTTTTTGAAGGAGAGGGACATGTTATGTCCCTATATTACTAGTATAGTTCCTTATTATTGTTAGTGTAACCCCCTTACTGTTATTTTTGTACCCCTCTAACCCCAATATTGTTATTATTAAGCCCTCAAATTATTATTTTTAGGTCGGCTAGGATTATATTGTGACCCCATGGACTCCTATATATAGAAGGAGGATTTTCAATTGTATTATTCATTTCTCATTGATGTAATGTAAAGGAGGCTTCCCCCTCGAAGTGGCTTATCTCTAAGGCGATGATCTCTCTTATATTATATTTTTGGAGCTGGTTTCATAACATTTTTATATTCAATATTGATGCCCAATCAATGATTTCTTCACCCTTTTTTAATGGCCTATTAAATTTCGCTAAGAAATTCTAGTCCTCATTTAGATTTGGTCTGTTTTACCTTATTCATTTCTATGTAAGGCTGATGATTTATTCATCATTTCAGCACTTTCTTTCAATGTCGTCGTGTGTTTTGTTTAGTTCCATAGGGTCTTAAATTACCAATATTAGAACTATTTCCAAATTGATAGTATGTAATTAGTCTATATATTTTATTATTTTTGTGATTACTTTATCCATTGACAACAATTTTTGGTGATATTCTATCTTGTCTCGCATATATAGAATTTACTTATTATATCCTTGACATATGTCGTTGGTCGCATTGAATATTTTCCCACCTTGTTTAGAGTGCACCCTTGCTACAAGGTTTCCCCATCTCTTAGGATCAAGTAACCCATGTCCCAAAGGTCTTTTCTAGTCAACCAATTTACTTGGTTACAAATTATTTATATCATATTCCATGTATACCTTTTGCAGAAAACTCACATTAATCCTTTAACAAGCATATTTGAATCCCAGGCATCTATTTATTTTTTCCATTATAAAATTATGAATTTTTTCTGTTAAGTAGTGCATCATTCTTTTACCAACATGAATAAGATAGCAAGGTTTTCTGTATTTGACTATTCATTTTTGTCTATTTTTCTTAGTTGTTTCATAATCTTAAATAGTAGCCAATAAATATTTAAAGTACGTTGGTGGACTCAATTTGGAGGAAATTCATACATATTTTTCTTTTAATTCTTTAGTTAATTCTTGGTCTCTTAAAGGTATTTGGGATATGCTCATTGATATACTATTTACATATTTCCTCACAAGGTTTTTCCTATTTTTATTTTTATTTTATTTACTTTTATGGTATTTCGGTCCATGGCTCGATTAGTATCATTGTAACTACTCCATTACAAATAGCATGTTAAGGTGTATAAATTTCTCCCATAAGCAACCTATTTTGGTTTCCTAACTAAAAATGAGTATCTTTTCTTTTCAAAACATTCTTTCGAAGGTTACTAAGGAAATATCAAATTGGTTATACATTTTATGCACTCCATCATGAGTGTGTATGTGTTACTAATTTAAGGAGATTAGTTAAGTTATACTTTCAGCAATCAACAATAAAAAAAAATGTTGTAGGTGGCCTTTAACTTAATCAATAAAATTTCTCTATATTGCATTCTATAAGTTATATGTTTCAATTTTGTTATAAGAAATTTGTCATAGGAGAAATTCAAACCTTGGATAAATATGTATAGTTACAGGAAGATCTTTAATATGTTACCAATACATTTCAAAGTATTCTTACTAGTGTGCATGTAACATAGTCTGTCGGACTAAATTTTGCAACTCAAATTTGCATTTAGAGCAGCAGGTTATTATGATAGTTTCATCTTAACTGCTTCCCCTGAATCATAAGAATATATTATTTTATCTCGTAGGAACAAAATAACATTTGAGTAGCATCAATGATGGGAATTTTTTTTTATTGCTAATATTATGTTACAATCTCGTATTCACACAAAAATCAAGTAGTCTCTTTATGTAGCTAAACATTCCACAATTATCCCAATCTCCTGCCACATACTGAATATGTTTAGTACCACCATTTTGTTATAGATTACTACTGCCATGTATCTCATAGTGGAAATAAGGACTGATTATTAGAGACAACATGCCATTAACTTAGATTACCAGGCTTATAATACATCATATTAAAACCTAAAATTTATGCACGAACAATAGTGCTATTAAATTTCCCTTTTAAATTTATAGAGTACTAAGTGTATCATTCGTAAAGAAGTAAGGATCGATTTCTGAATAGTCAGGTGAAGCACAAGTGTGGTTCGATAGGAAATGAGTACCTATTTTTTTCTTTTTTTAGTAAATTATGAGATCCTAACTAAATATAGCTTCAACCTTTTCCCAAATGTATTTTCTTTCAGGGAAGCTTTCATAAGAGCTTTTAAATTCTAAAGCTCAGTTGACATAGTAGAAGACTGTAACTAGCTTACTTCTATAGTGAATAAATAGTCTAGATCTCCACTTAAGTAGACCCACATTAAGATATATGAAAATGGTACTTAAAAATATAGATTTTAATACATAGTTGAAGCATAAACTTAAAGAAAAAATGAGAAGAAAAATTCATGTGAGTTTCAAAATAAAGGAACTCGATCCTTACTGATTTGTGCATATCCTCACACACAATATTCTACCAGGCAGACCGACGATGACTCAGTCAGAACACATTGATATCACCTAAATTAAGTTGGTAAAACATAACAAGAGTTTATAGAAGACAAAATAAGGATCTACACTCCTTAAAATTTGTTGCTTCTGGGTCTTTCGAAAACTAGTACAATCATGGACTGTTAATTAGTAACTATGGATCGTTCATCTTCTCTTTGTTGTAGATTTTCTAGCCAAAGGATATTTTTTCTAGGAATACTTCTCTTACTTCAGATGAATTACATAATACATAGAATCGTTGAGAAAAATATTACCTAAAAAGTGGTAATATTTCAAAATCCATAAAAATTTAGCCATAACTATATCTCTCTGGATACTTCTATAAATATACACAGATCCAAAAATTGATTCACCTTTTTATGTGCTATGATGTTCGGATACAAAATTTTTTTAGATGAGGCTACGATAGCGTAACACTAATGATATGAAATAATACTCAACTTTACAATAAATCATATTAGGTCAGAGGGATGAACCCAAAGTTCTGATACCATATGTCACATCTCTTGAAGCACAACACTAGTCATAATTTTTTTTTTGTATCTCTCATATATATGTTTACAACAACCACCCTTATATGCCCATATTATCCTATATAAAATTAAAATAAATAATGTAATGAATATGACATCCCTATATTGTTCCTCTTTTCTTAATTAAAACACACACACACACACACACACACATTGTCTGTATGTGTATATATATATCCTTTCTAGTTTATTTTAGTAGTTTACCATTGAGTATACATAGTAGATTTTTGTTTTGGATTGAATTCCTCATATTACGATTAGGAAGTTCATCCTAACCATATCTTTACCCTATGCATTGATTTAGCATACTTAGAATAGCATTCTAGCCAATATGATTTAATTGTCTCTACGCTTTTCTTATAATATCTAATATAATGAAGATAATTTGAATATATATTTTTATGGTTCAATTCTCTAAGGTTATATATCCCTAAAATTATTTGTTTTGTTTGATAATAGTTCAACCATTTTGATGTCAATATCATTAAGCCACATTTAAACTTCAACTTGAGCAATACATTACTAAGTCAAGGTAAATCATCACCCAATAAATCACCAGCTATGTGTCAGCCATTACTCTTGAATTATTATGTTATTAATATAGGTGTTAGAGCTTGAGTTACTCTATGTACTATGGTTATACGAACTTGTTTCAAATCCCACAACTACATCCTACACTTCCTTCCCTACGTCGCTTTGGAAATATAACCCTTCAATCACCTCATGCCATGCCACCCCCCTTCACATGGAACACCAGTGATTGCCAAGGCATATTTTGGATGGTGGAGATGAAAAGCGAAAATCAAGAACTATGATTTACTCTTGTAACTCTAATCCTCTTGATCCCTAGTTGGCTTGGTCAATATATTTCGCACTGTTGCCCTCCCTATTTGGTGATTTTTAAAAAAATTTCAATCCACTATCGATTTTCAGCACCTAGATTTCCAAATGCATGCAATATTAATGAGAACGGGAAGAATCATCAAGCTTCCACCGCTTGTTTCTCAGAGTTATTCTCCAGTTAATTTTTTTTCCTTTTCTAGTTGTTTTGTTTATCCCATTCACTTTGGTAAATGCTATGGATTATTCGTTCAATCCCTCTCACTCATATAGCGCTAAATTAAAATGTTGATGGTAGCCTACAGGTATTACACCTACTGGTGTGATGTTGATTCAAGAGGTGTTTCCTAAAGAAAAAATTCTTCATAGTTGGTATTATTTCGTTGATGGATTGTATCTCATGAATCACATTTTTTCTTGTTTATTTTCTTTTGGCCCTGTATTCATACTCACTTTCGATAACTAGGCTTGTCTTTTTTCTTATTCCCATACACTAAGCATGAACTTAAAAACCTATTTATGTTGTGGCCTCAATACTTGGAGAAAAAAATGCTAGGTATGCTTTTAGAGTCATTTGTTCCTATTTTAAATGTGTTTTCCATCTAGGTGCTCATGTTGGCTTGTAGATTTTTGTGATCACAGTTACATCCTCACACAAAGGCGGTAATAGTGTTACCTTAGCTTTTTGTAGGATAAATTATGGAAAATTTCAAAAAGATAACTTGTCTTCTCGGCTGAGGTAGCTGTTTACAAATCAGGGCAGTTCTCATTATGATTTGTTTTTCTAATTTTCTTTTCGATTTTTTTGCTAATTGTAGTATGCGAGAGCTAAGTCATGGGTTTCTAAACTCCTTGACATTTTTATTATTTTTCCATTACAGGGATGATATAATTTTATTCAACCACTCGAGCAGTATTACTGGTCAAAGGAATAGAGTGCACAATGTCCATTAATCTTTCGTGTTCTCAATAATGTTGACATGACAATAAATACTCTCTATGAAGGGTAGTGTTAGCCCTATCTCACCTTCTCACCTTAATACATTGCAAGCTTTGACTCATGTTTTCTGGTTTTTATGTTTATTTTATTTCTATAATTTAAGGATTTGAATAGTCATGTTGCGCCTAATTTTTTCCACCTTTGATTAGTTAAGGTTGGAGTGCATCCATGGTCATTTTTTCACGTATACTGTTCAATCCCTATCATTTGATATGATTAATTTTTTCGTTCCATTTTGTGATATAAAATACTTACACCCTCATTTGCTATTTTCAAGGTACTAATATACCTTATTAGAGAAGTATGCCCTCAGAGGAACCTGCTAGTAGATGAAATTAACTTACTTATGTCCCTAATTGTTTCTAGGTCGGTTACCTTGATTATCTCGAGTTCAATCAAATTCTGTGTTCGTGTGTCAAATTCACTTATATATATCCTTTCTACTTTAGTTTAGGAGTTTACCATCAAGTATACATGGTAGCTTTATTTTGGGATTTTGGTCCTCACATTACCCTTAGGAATTTCTTCTTAACCTTATGTTTACCCTATGCATCGATTTAGCATATATAGAATACCATTCTAGCCAATATGATTTAATTGTCTCTGTGATTTTCTTATAAGATCAAATATAATGAAAATCATCACCCAATAACTCACCCCCTACATTCTAGCCATCACTCTTGAATTATTATGTTATTAATATAGGTTTTAGAGCTTGAGTTACTCATACGTACTATTGTTATATGAACTTGTTTCAAATCCCAGAACTACATACTATCCTTCCTTCGCTAATTCGCCTTGGAAATACAACCCTGTAATCACCTCACGCCATGCCAACCCCCTTCACATGGAACACATGTGATTACCAAAGCATATTTTGGATGGTGGAGATGAAAAGTGGAAATAAAGGATTAAGATTTACCATTGTATCTCTAATCCTCTTTATCCCTAGTTGGTTTGGTCAATCTCTTTTGCGCTGCCTCCCTCTGTGTTTGGTGGAAGTGGTTTAAATTTCCATCCACTATCCATTTTCAGCAGCTTGATTTCCAAGGGCATGCAAGATTAATGAGCACGAGAAGAATCATCGAGCTTCCACCACTTGTTGCTCCCAGTTATTCTCCAGGTAATTTTTTTTCCTTTTCCAGTTGTTTTGTTTATCCCATTCTCTTTCGTATATGTTATGGAGGATTTCTACAATCCTTGTCACTCATATAGCCGTAAATTCCAATGTCAATGGTAGCCTATGGGTATTCCACCTATTGGTGTGATGTTGATTCAAGTGGCATTTCCTAAAGAAAAAATTCTTCATAGTTGGTATTATTTCGTTGATGGATTGCATCTCATGAATCAACCTTTTTCTTCTTTATTTTCTATTGACTTTGTATTCATACTCATTTGGGATAACTAGGTTTGTATTTTTCTTTATTCACATACACAGAGCATCGACATAAAAGGATATTTATGTTTTCGCCTCAATCTCTATAGAAAAAAATGCTAGGTATGATTCTAGAGTCCTTTGTTCCTGTTTTAAATGTGTTTTCCATTTAATTGATCATGTCGGCTTGTAGATTCTTGTGATCGGAGTTACATTCCTCAGAAAAATGTGGTAATAGTGTTACCTTTGATTTCTTTAGGATAAAATTATGGCACATTTCAAATAGATAACTCATCTTCTAGGCCCAGCTACCTGTTCACAAATTAGGGTGTTTCTCGTTACGATATTTTTTCTATTTTTATTTTTTATTTTTTTTCTAATCAAAGTATGTGAGAGCTAATTCATGGGTTTATAAACTCCTTGCTTTTATTATTATGTTTCCATTACACAGGATGATATAATTTAATTCAACCACTCGAGCGATATTACTAGTCAGAGGAATAGAGTGCATAATTTCCATTAAGCTTTCACGTTCTCAATAATGTTGACACGATAATACGTACTCTCTATGAAGGGTAGTGTTAGCTCCATCTCACCTTGTTACCTTAATCCATTGGAAGATTTGACTCATGTTTTTTGGTTGTTGTATTTTTTTCTTTTTGTTATAATTTAAGGATCTGAATAGTTATGTTGTGCCTAATTATTTCCACGCTTGATTAGTTATAGTCTGGAGTGCATCCATGGTCATTATCCTAGGTATAACATTCAATCCCTATCATTTGTTATGATTACTTTTTTCATTCCATTTTGTGATATAAAATACTTAAACCCTCATTTTCTATTTTGTAGGTACCAATCTACCTTATTGGACCATTATGCCTTCACAGGAACCTTTACTTATGTCCTTTATTTTTTCTAGGTCAGTTACCTCGATTATGTGGAGTTCAGTGAAATTATGTGTTCCTGGTTTAAGCTTCATTAATTTCTAGTGTTATTGAGGTTACTCCTAAGTTAAGATCGAGGGTTTAAAGAGGGTTGAGGGAATTAGGTCTTGGAATTCTCCTCCTAAACCCTAACTCGAATAAAAATAGCTTTTCCATTTTTATTTTATACTTCATAACTTGATGGATCATAAATATGGAGGGTTGATGCCCCTCGATATTTGATTTTATGTTTAAATTTTCACATACAATATCATACTTATAGTCATTTCTTCAATTTCATATTTTTTCCAATGACACTATTCAGTGAAAATGTTTTCTCGAAAGATAATTGCTCAGTCTAATATGTTTCAGCCACGCTGTATTCCCTGGTATATATTACTATAAAATTTTCACTTTTATGAAATGTGGAGAGTACATGCGTTCATATTATTTGGACTAATGTTTCTTCCTGAGTATTGAATTAGTACATGGTTTGTTTCACTACTCGCTACACATTATGTTTTCTCGATTTTAATTCTTTTCCTCATAATTCTTACTTTGCTAATTCTATTACTCATCTATAATTTCCATTGTTGAGGTAGAGGAATGAATTGGTTCGTATCATTCGTCTTATAACATTATTGTGTATTAATACCTCTAATGGAAATCACATCCCTTTTCCTATTGGTTATGAATACTTATGTTGTTTTGAGTAATTATTTGTTTCCTTTAAAAAAAATAAAATTTATTAGTATGTTACCTGTAACTTCCTAATTTTAATAGTTCCCTTCCCTTCAATAATTTCCTCTGTTGGTAGATATGAACCATTAAGGTATTATTACTAATCCTAATTCATAATAGGTTTTCTCACCATAGCTAGAACCTCCTTATCTTCGCCATCTAAATTCCCATGACTAACATGAAAATTATAGTTCACCTACTATTAACAATAAACTAGTAGTCTGAGCATGCACAGTTCATAATACTAAATTCATTCTATAATTACTAAAATATATTATTTTCAAAGTACCCTCACCTTCACAGCAGACTCAATATATACCTCTAAATCACAACAAATGTGTAGATGATACTGAAAATTACTGAGAACATGTAATATTTTAACAACTAACATTATAACCATGAATTTATTTTATCTTAACTACAGACAGTTAAATTTTTACTCATTAACTTCTTTTCTCTTAACTACAGAACCAGATATGTTCCAACAATATTATGCATAGTTACTACGTGGATGTATAATTATAAGATATAACAACATTATTTACATATAGCATCTTGTGTTCTGCTGAATAATATAACACAAAAAATAATCTAACAGAGGAAAAAAAAGATCGACAACATAGTAATAGTCTAAAATGGTACCACTGTTATGGATTCACTTGAAAATGTTACACCTGTATCTCCACCCAACCTTGAATTGAGTGCCACTAGATCTCCCTTAAGATGTACCTGTGAGGGTATAAACAAGCTCTATTGGTTCCTTCACGAGGTATTTTATACCTTTCTTCCACAAGTGATTTTTCCTTTAGCAGTGTCCTGCTTTTCTTGACCTTAACGTCCACTTGCGTAGGCTTTTCTTTAAAATCCCACTTTATGCTACTGCGAAGCTTCATGCTTATATAAGCCTAACATATTTCCCCCGCTAAGTGATTTAATGGATTTTTATTTCCAACCCATCAGATCTTATCTAGAACTTTATCTAGAATATTTTTCATGGAACGATTATTCAGGCACAAATCTCATATTCATGTGTCTCATTCCTAAAATATTTCAATCCTATTTATTTATTAATAAAATTATTTATTTACATAAATAGTTTTCATCCATTCATACTAACATAATTAAGTCTAAGAAAACAACATTATAACAATATAAATATATTCCAAAATCATAAATTATGTTTGGATCTATTCCATTTTTCTAAATAAATTTTTAAAAATAACTCCCAAAATTTTTCCTCACGCGGCTCCCATCTGCAGCAATTTTTTGACTCCCTATTCGCGAAATCTCAACCCAACTTTTGTCCATAATTTTTTTCTTGTAGCGACTCGTCCAACAATTCAACGGTTGCTCCTATTTTAGCTTCCATTGGTGACTTCCCACTATTCCTTTGCCGGTGTTTTATTTTTCTGTATAAAAGTGGATCATCCTCTGATTGAAATTAAGCCTGGACTCCGATCACTTTTTCTTCACACCAGCGGATAACGGTGGGAAACGATCGCTCTACCGCTATGTGGATTTTCCCTTGACCTCAGGAAGAAACAACTTACTGCATACCATTATGTGCATTTGCATATCTTCCACAGGTTCGCATCTCTTCCGTAAGCATGGAGATAAGAAACATATATCTTCTGATCCATCTAACAGGGTTCACATATCTTCTGAACTAGGGCTTTGCAGGGTTCGATTTTCGTAAACCTCATTTGCATCCGCATGTTTACTTTCACGATTTTGCTCTGCAGACTTATAGACCTACGGTTCTTCACCTTTCGGCCTAGTATGGCTCCCAGCTTCATGAAAATAATTGTTGGCCAAGTTCCGTCCACCTATGAGAGTGAAGCTCCTGCCCATATTGTGAGTGAAGCCCCAACTCCCACTGTGCAGGTGGTGAAGGCCTCACTGGATGAGGCCTTGAAGTTTTCTGAAAGTGCCTTAATCTATTGGTTTAATGGCTTTTGGCCACGACTAACATCTCTCCATAGTTGGATCGTAGAGGTATGGAAGCCTGTCATTTCTTATCAAATTAATATCTACCCACGTGCTAAGGGTTTATTTATAGTAGATTTTGAAAACTCTAAAAGCAGAAAATGCATTTTAGATTCCGACCCTTGGTTTTGGGAAAACTCAGGCTTATTCATGAAGCCATGAAACCCATCATTCGATCCATCAACAACAGTCATAACCTTAGCACTAGTTTGGGTCAGATTGCCAAACCTGCCTTTTCATCTCTGAAATCTCTCCTCGGTAAAATTCATTGGAAATGAAATTGGGAAATTTTACTGTAGGCGCCCAGAAATAGAGGAATATGTCAGAAACACCTATGCATGCATCTGTGTAGAAATGGACTTCAGCGCAATATTCCCAGATGAAATAATCTTAACAAGAAAAGACTATGTATGGAACCAGAAACTCGACTATGAAAGTGTCCTCCTCAGATGTCGATCGTGGTTTGAGACATACCATCTAGCCAAAAATTTCCCAAAAGTTTCCCAGAAATTTTTTTCTAGAAAGAATCACCATATATCTACATGGTGGGAAGGAGCACAAAAGGACCATTACACTATCATCAAGGAAGAATACCCTCCATAAAACTCTGAATCATAAGAAATCAGGAAAGAGAGAAACAACCCTCAAGACAAGCAGGGGAAAGCCCCACCCAACAAGAAAAAAATGAACTCGACAACCCCTCAAGCATCAACAATTATGAAGATTCTAATACCGCGTAAAAGAAATCTTCATTTAGAAACAAAGAAGATCTCACAGATCCCGAAGATAAGACACCAGTGTCCCAAGAATTGGAAGAGATGAAGGAGGTGCAAGATAAAGGAAGTTAGAAGACCGTAGAGAAGAAAAAGAAAGCTACAAAACCAATCTCACCAAGAAAGACGAGAAGACACACAATTAAGAACTAAGAAAATTATAGGTCCAATAGACCAAAGTTTGGTCTGAGTGGATGTTAACCACCACCACCATCATCATCATCAAAAAATAATAAGAGTAACAAAAATTTCAAACAATCTGTTTAAAAAAATATTTATAAATAATATTTAATCAATACTAAACCATAATAAACTATATAAAAAAATATTTTATTATTAATAATATAATTATTTTTAAATTAGCCAATTTTAAAAATAACATAATATTATAAAAAATCATTTTCTTTATTAAAATCTATAAAAATTAATATTATATTAAAATAACTAGTAATATTTAGATCATATTATTTTATATTAAACAATTACAGTTATTCTTTTCTAAACTAAGAGGATATTGCAATTAATTTTGGAATAGCATAAAAAATTCACACATGAAATTACATCTATTAATACTTTTTTGGATGGTAATATTATTATGATGATTTATAAATAAATATATTTTTATTAATATAATTATTATTTTTTAATAACATATAATTTTACAAACTCAATTATAAATTACTCAAACAATGATCACATTAAAATTTCAAGTCTTCCTCTAATGGGCAAGTAATGATATGTGTATTTAAATTTCTCAATTAGTTTTATTAATTAAAATATTTAATTACTATAAATGACTATAGTAGTAAGAAGGAGAGTATTGCAATTTCATAGTATGTTATATATATATATATATATATGAAATTTATAAATTATATATATATATATATATAATTAAAAGATGTTTTATAATATAAAAGAATACAATTATTAAAAAAAATTAAATTCAGAGATTACAAGAGGAGATTTAAATTCCTTTCTTATCCGAAATTTAGTGAAGGGCACCTCTGTGAGGGACTAAACATTAAAAAAATGTTATCAAAACAATTACGAAAGAAATAAAAAGGTTTTTTTCAATAGTATATTTCTATTTTTTCCATATATATGGGATTTATGTGCTAATAAAAATCGTAAATTAAAATTTGGATATTTAAAAATTAATGGCTAACAAATTCTTTTCCTATTCCTTAAACCTTAAGAGAAGGGAATTACATACCTATAAAAGAATTAATTATCATTAAATAATAGCATGAAATTAATTATCATTAAATAATAGCATGAAATGTAAATTTTATTTGTTAGTGAATCTATTTTATAAAGTATATATCTACAGAACCTCTACAAAACTTTATGGTTTCGCTACAAAACTTTAAAATCTCTACAAAACTTTATGGTTTCGCTAGATAAAAAAAGGTCAAAAATTGTTTTTGACAATATAGTTATATAATACATATTGTACTTTCTCCAATATTTAAGCTTAAATATAAACACCAAATTTATATTCTAAATAAAAAATAAAAATGGAAAAAAATACAAATACACTTTTAAAATTAACTGATATAAACTATTAAATTACTTATTGCATCTATAACTACATAATAATAAACCAGTAATGAAAATGATGAAAATGCATCTTTAACTGCATAATAATAAATGTGATGAAAATTCTGAATATAAAGAAAAGCAAGATAGTCGTTTAACATTTCAATATCAATATAAACAAAACCATATATTTCTCTATGATTATGTATTAATCTCTTAGAAATATATGAAAATCTTGGTTGAAATGCAAATATATTGTGAACTTACCATCTGGAATACCTCAAAAGTTTGAACGCTGAGTACAAAATTAAATGAGGCTTAAGGATTGCATGCTTCATATGTTTTAATGCTGAGATTAATAATAATATTTAACTCAACATTTTTTATATTTTATATTTTTATTTCTTAAGAATACGTTGTGATTTATATTTTATTTTAAGATAATTAATTTACTAGAGTAATAAAAATTAAAGTATTAAAAATAATGTTGTCCAAAAAAAAGTCAATGGCTTGCTTATGCCCAAATTAGATAAAGGAATGCCCTTGAGGGCACGCATGAGGCAAGGATAGCATAATGAGGATATTTTAGTTGAAACATGTTACTGGATATTAGGTTATAAGTTCAGGTTTTGTGAGGCATTTGGAATTACTATTAATTGTTGTGATTTAAGTGGTTGTTAGTAAGTAACCATATATCATTAAATATTAGGTTATAAGTCTAGATTTTGTGTCATTTGGAATTACTATTATTGGTTGTAATTTATGTGGCGTTAGTGAGTAACATGTGTAGATATTAAAATATTTATTTTATAATATGTTTTATATTGTCAAAATTATAATTTTTTTATAAAAAATAAGTAAATTATAATTTTATTATTATTATTATTATTATTATTAAAATAATTAACATATTTAAGTTGAAAAAAAAAACTTATATATATATAAATAACAACAATAATAATAAAAATAATAAATAATAAAAAAATAATGTTTTTTTTTTTGTAAATTTCACCGGTCTTGTTTATTTTCTATTTTGTAAAGAACAAGTTGTTATACAAATTTTGTAGTTATTGGTAGCCTTAACCTACTCGAAGGAAACCAGGTCTCTTTGCCACCTCAGAGAGTTATAAGCCAACCAAAATTGGTATTTTTTTCCTTCTACTAATAGCTAATAACCCTTTACTACGTCCGTAAAAACTACAAATAAAACAGAGACTAGACTTAATATCTTCAAAAAACATACAAAACTGTGTTTATCAAAGAGTTAACCATGTGATGAATCAATAGGTGCCGGTTCTTTTGCAGTTGACCCTGACATCTCAGCTTGCTACATATTGAGTAGTTGTTGTTCAATCCTTGTTATTTGCGCATTTACTTGTATTTGTGCCTTTGTCATTTCCCTCATATCCTGTTTAATCTGCTGAAGCTCGAAAAGCATGGAAAAATTGACTTTCTTTTCCTGCATACTTGGCAACGTCTTTGCTAAAACACATTTCATTTTCCAATATGTCTTGACAGATTGTTGGAATAAAGAAACTCTTCCTCTTGTGTTACCTGGGTTGGAAATAAAATATATTCTTTCCTTTTGTTCTTGAATATCATCACCTTCATCATCATTATCCCTTTCCCAACCCTGTATAGTTTTTTGAATATCCTTTGGAATCCCAGTTTCATAAATGTTTGCTATATTTTCTAAAATCTGTTGATTACTCTTTCTTCCTCTTTTGCTTGGACCAGATGCGTCGGGTGATTGTAACTTCCCTCCCTTGCCTTTTTTCATTCTTCCCTGAATGTCATTGTATGAAATTTTGACTGAAAGGAACCCTGTATATCGAACGGTAGCAACTATGTAAAACTTAGGATGAATATGAAATTCCAAATGTTTTTTATTTACCAGAATCTTGGGGTATGGACGATTTACCGGAATCTTGAGGTATGGATTGCAATTTTCTATCATTCAGATTTTGACATACTGAGTCTTCTCATTGTCATAATACTTCCTCAGGGGACGTATCAACAAAATAGTTTTCTAGGTGGTTAAAACATTATTCGCAGAGCAGCTAGAAATTCGATTAACTCCACAAAAATAACAATTCAACTACAGATGCTTTGAAATTTGAAGTGGCTTCTCTTTACCCACACAGGAAGGATGTATATAACAACTAGAAAGCAAAATGCAGTCCGAATTATTTTGAATAAGGGATTGAGGAAGGAAATAGAAAAACACAGAAAGGTACCAAACAACTACTATACCCTCAATCGTATGCTTTGGAAGAGTATTCTTAAACATGCAATTCAGAAGGCAGGGAACCAACCTATAATCTAGGACTTGAATGTAGTACTAGAAAAGCATATTAACATAAATATCTGAAACCAGACTATTCGAAACATAACATAAATAGTAGCTAAACCCATTGCTTTTGCAAATACTGAGACTTAAATGAAGATGGTACCGAGGGCTATGAAAACAAGATGGGATTTTGAATTGAACCCCCAGACTTAAACGGAAATGGTTTCTAAGACTGCGAAAACAAGGTGGGATTTTGAATTTAACCCCCAGACTTAAATGGAGATCGTATCTAGGACTACGAAAACAAGGTGGGATTTTGAAGTGAACCCCATATATCATGACATGAAAACCAAAGAAACCAAAAAAGCTAAAACAAAACTCCAACAGCTCTGCATGGCCTGTAAGAGCTTCTGAGCTCATTGATTGAATACGAACAGGTAAACTTAAAATTGAAGCCAGAGTAATTAGAACCAGAACATACCCAGTAAGGTTGTGCTTCCTATCCTGACACTTCTTCTCTTGCAAATATCCTATCGCTATGCTTTTCCTACCTTCATCTCGTGGATGAATAAACAATTTTCAGTAAAAGATTAACCTTTTCAATCCCCTGCCTTGCGTCCGATGGTCTGTCAGGATTTCTTCCATGCATTTATGGTAAGAAGTAACTTTCATTGTCATAATATTTTAGGCGCGTGCGAATTTATCCCACCACGTGGTTTCATTGAATGATAAATGTAGTGGTCAGCTGACACGCCTACTACGTGGGCATCGTCATGCTGCCAATCCCCATAAGGTGGCACCCTGATCAGGGATCTTCACTACCACTTAAATATCTGTCTAGAATAAGCTGGAGAGAATGTAATTCAATATTCCAGATTCTATCCCTTGGCATGACATCCAAATATCTCTCATTATTTCTATATCCCAAATTTTCTAAGTAATCTGCCGCGTTATTACCTTTTCTGGGAATATGCATTGGTATCAGATACTGGATTTATTTGATCAATATGCTTATTTCCTGAATGAGTTTCTTGGATTAACATTACCTGAGGTTTCTCTGTTTTCAATCTTTCTTTTAGATATCTTTGTTTTCCTTTACTATTAAGGCCTCTAATATTCTAGGAGATTACTTTCATCGGGTAACTTTGGGTAGTTGTTGAAATACCATTGTTAACAGTATTATATTTCTTGTATTAATCAACATTTCTCCAACAAGTTGTATGGATTCCTACAATGTCCTTCTACCTCTTTTCTTTGTTAGTTTGGGTTGTGGATTAGTATTTTTTGAAGCATCTTGTTCTATTTCTTGAACTTCCTTGTGTGCTTGAGATGTCAAATAGTGTTTGAAAGTTTCTTTGTAAAGTTTCTTTTGATCTGCTAAAATGAACCTATCATCTAGATTCCTCCATTCACACAAAAGGCATTTAAATACTCTTTCTTCAACACTTAGGTCCTCTTTATTCTATTATACATCCATTGGTGTCAGTTCTAACATACTAATGTCTTGAGTCTCAGCATTTTCCTGAACTTCTTTTCGTTTTATTGACAGAGTTTTATGTTATATAAAAAATGAATTGAATTTAACACTTGTGGATATTTCATTTATCTCTCTCTACTAAAAAGAATATTCCATCTCAATTAAATCTCATTATCTACTAAATAATTATTTATAGTTAAATCAAAATTAGCAATTGTCTCTAAATGTGTAAAGGTACAACAAGGAATAGAAGATTTTGGAAGATTGTCTTTCCACTCACTCAAATGCAAGCATTATTAATCTTTCCTATGAGTCGACTAAATTCCTTCTCGAAAAGACTTTTTAGATGACATATTTCTTAAGCCACTCAGAGACGTTAGAAAGGGGCATAATTTTTTTTGAAGATGAATCCAGGTGTTAAATTTTAACAGTTGATGGGAAGAATTAGGCTACAATTAAGATTGAAGAAGGAATTTCAGTTATTCAGAAAGAGGATATTATCAGTTCCTTCGGTGCACTCCAAAGTTCGAGAAAGAGGAATGGGAATGACAATAGAGGAGGTGGAATTGGAGTAGACTTACACTCTTCGAGAGGTGGAACATTGGAGTACACTAACGCTCTTCCACAAGTGGAACATTCTTCGAGAAAATATAATCTAATTTGGTTAATCATTTTCTGGTTAAGTTCATTTCTATGATAGTTTTGAAATTCTAGATTCTGTGTTTTGTAAATATGGGAACTATCATAATATCAACATCCTTTTAGAATAAAAAAATAAATTTAAGTGAAATGGGTAGCACATCTCACCTGTGGTAACACTATAAAAAAATGGAATAGGAGTTATCTTGTAAAGTAGACAACCTTGAATTCACCAACCAATTTCTAATATGTACATGTGAAATCCTATGCATAGTCAATCAGGCTTGGGCTTGCTAATAAAACTAATACTTCAAACCATCGTCCAAGTCCCCATAATTTTCCATTTTGGAGTAAGCAGCACAAATGGCATTGATTTTTTCCAAAGCTTTGATAGATTACAGGCACATCCAATCCATGAGATTGATTAAATTAAGGCACCACAAAAGTGACATTACTCTAGCAAAAACTCCATCACATATTTTAGTAGTTCTCACTAGACATCCATCATATCTTGACTTATGTCTTCATTGTTGCTAAATCTTTTTGTTCCCTCTTTTAAGATATCATAATATAGTATAATCATAATAAAATAATAAAAAATACTTATGTATTAATAACATATATTTAAATTTTTTATAAAAATATTAAAATTTGTAATATATATATATATATATATAATATTTTTATAGATTTATTTTTTAAAACCTAATAAAACTTAATTTTATGATAAATTAATTTAGAAACCAATGAAAAAATAAAAAATCTCAAAATTTAGATATTAGAATATTTCTTTTTTCATTTAGGATGAGATTTATAAAACTTTAAATAAAAATTATTTATATATTAATAATATATATTAAAATATTGTGTAATAAATATTAATATTTTCATTATAAATTGATTTTAAAATATTTAAATATAAATTACTATTGTAATATTTTTATGTATTTGTTTTTTTAAACCCAATAAAATTTAAGTTAATAATAAACTAATAAAAATATCTCAAAATTTATAGATTATAATTTTTTTTTAAGTTAAGATGAGATTTCGAAAAATTTAAAGGAAATATACAAATTAATTTAGAACCCAATTAAAAAACATAATATTTCAAAATTTAGAGATTACAATCTTTCTTTTTTCAATTAGGATCAGATTTAGAAAACTTTAAAACAAATACACTTTCTAGCTATTTCCATAATGGTTTTAGTGCCACATGTCAATTTTTATTTAAAAAAAAGAAAAGAAAAATAAAAATCTTTATTTCAAAATAAAAATCCTTATCAATATAAATATAAGAGTTCTAACTTTTAAATTTAATTAAATTAATTATTAGTACATTCACATCTATAGTTCTAACTTTTAAATTTAATTAAATTAATTACTAGTTCATTCACATCTACCACTTTGTTAAAAATATTTTTTAGATAAAAACTTCTTTAACACTATGAAGCATTGATAGATTGATAAAGAACATTGACTCACACAAAGATAACTAAGTCTAGTGTACTAGAGTTAATATAACAACTATATGAAAGGAATTCAATACACTCATTCACTGTTTTATCCATAAGAAATGATCTAATAAATACTAGCAATTTATTTTTCCTTTTAATAAGATAATTGATCTCACCATTAAAATGACTGCGCAAATTCATTTTAAGTAAAATAAAAAATGCTATATATTCTGTAAATATTCCTACAGCTTAGGAAAAATGAAATTACTATAAAATTTCTAAACATTTCTACAATTTGCAACTAAATATTACAAACTTATAATAATTAAAATTAAATAATGCAATATATATATATATGTGTTAATAATAATTTAAATTTTTTAATAAAACACATTTTTTTCAAAATAAATATAATTTATTTTGGGAGACCTAATCATTAATTTAGAAATGTGTCAACTTAATACTATTTATGAAAATTAAATTTGAAATAGTAAAGATTATCTATACATATTAAGTGTGCCATTGAATATGCTAATCATTGATGCACAAATGTCTCAATTTAATACTACTAATAAAAATTAAATTTGCACTAAATATTACTGTATACATATTATGAGTGGCATTATATATTGGAATTTGGTAGGTATGATTGGTAAGCTCAAATAAGTGACCAGGGTTTGAACTAACATAGTATTTCTAGAATATAGACGCATGTGGTGTTATAGAAAATTGATGTTTTAATTTATAAATCCAGGTATAAGATAATTAGGTTTAGTAAAATGATAGGGTAAGATTTGAATTGCAATTGTTAATAGTAAAATAATTCACTATAACTAATATATATGATTCTGAATATCCACCATTTAATTGTAGTTTCAATAAATACATGATACATGCATGTATGAGTTCCATTACAATAACATTGTATTGAGTAATAATAAAACTATTTTTTTTATGCAATGATCATAAAAATAAGGAAAACAATAACTTACTTTTGTTAATTCTACAATATCAAATTATATTCCCTCTCCCATGTCTATGGATATTGCTATTTCTTTCATTATATATTATTAATTTATTTCCAAAATATTGAAAGTTTTTTTGGCTTTTGATTTTGCATCATAATTTGATAAGCTACTTGATTTGAGTTTTCCTCAAATAAACAATGTTTTATTAATCCTCTATTTGTAATTTGACTTTCATTCTAATAATCTAAAATTCAAAAATTTTACCAACAAAAATAAGTGATAGCATATACCAACAACTGAAAGAAAGTTGTGGTAGATGAAAAATATCGAAAAAATCCATAATAATACTTTTTCTCCAAAAAAAAAAAAAAACTCAATCACTTTTTCAGTTCTTAAACCAAATAAATAAAATACTAAAAATAAATATCGTCTTTACCTTTTTTTTTACAGATACAAGTCTCGATAAAATCCTCGTCTCAATCAATAAAACTTCTATTTTACTTTTCACCGTTTATCCATCTTTCAACCACCATCTATCCCTTTTTCCTCCTTGTGAAAATAATATTTTTTTTCATATCACTTAACGAAACTTTATAACCGACACAAAAAAATTCACTTTGAAAAATAATAATATAAACCCCACAATGGCTTCAATACTACATCAAAATACAGTCAATTTAGGGTAATACCTCTGAACCCTTTTCACAGTCAAATCAAAAACATGTTATTCACCATCACATCAAATAAAGCACCTTTAGAATTTCGAACTCTTTCACCATCAAATAGAAAACACTCTTACACTTGCAAATGGTGGATTGCTGATGCACAAGACATTGCAATCTGATATCTTCACCATATCTTAAGGCTACTCCACGAAACTGTATCTATCTGGTACTCGCTGCCGTGGCTAGCACTGACAGCCCTCCTTATAAGCGAACAAACGGGCTGTATGTGTGAATATGCCAGCATTTTTACTATTAAATTCCCATAAATAGACTTACTACGGAGAACAAAAAATGCATGAGAGATACTTTATTCATTAAAAATAAAAAATGGGGACTCTAAATGGATCGAGCACTCTGGTGGTGCTTCCTGGAATGTCTTTATGACCTCAAACAATATGTTGCTATACTAGAACACGCATGCCAAAGTGCTTCGACTGTGGACATCTAGCTGGAATGGTTTGTAACAATGGAACTGGAATGGTTCCTCAGTATTGTTGGTCATCTTGGGCAAACTAAGTTATGGTTGGCATGGGTCAGGAAGATTCCTAGGTGGGTGATGAGGATCAGTCAAAATGAGCAGGATTTGTGTGCTGTTCCGAGCCATTATAGTTCATGATATGTGATGGAGATCAGTAAGAGAAGTCAACTTCATGGTAATAACAAGTTGGAAATTGTGAGAGAGGTTTGGTTCTGCACAGTTCAGTGATCAGAGGTTGAGCGAGAATTCCGACAAAAAAAAAATCATGTGTGTAAATTGTCAATTCAGATATCCAATCAGTAATTTTGGTGCAGGCAAGGGCCATTTCTTATCCTCTTGAGTACAATTTCAACAGGATCATATATCAGCGTACCCACATGAATTTTATCTCCAGATATTCGGAATTTCAATTGGGCGGAGACAATATGGAAAGCACGTGAGGATTGCCTAGATTCCAGAGGTGAAATGATGATGAAAAGGAAAGATCCGTGGTTGGTTGTGTTATTTCGCCGAGGGATGAATTGAAGGTGGAATTTATGAATAATTCCACGCTGCATATTAACAACACAACTTACAGCAAATGGATAAATCTTAATTTCCTTTTCATGGGATACGATATGATTGTTCTCGTTGATGTGCTTTCCAAGTGCGGTCACCATAAGTACGTGGACAAGGGTAGGTATTATTTCTATCGAACAAGATATTTCCATGGTAACCTGTTTTAATCACTTTGGTAAATTTGTTAAAAGGTCTCATACTTTATGGTTGGTTCCATGAAAGATATAATTTTTATTTAAATATTTTCGGCTTTTTATATCCTATGGGAACATCTTCTCCATGGAAAATGATTACAATATAGCGTGACACATTCAATTGAAAGAAAAATGAGATTTGAATTTTGCATTTGAGAGGGTTTACTGAAATATATTTGTTGAAATACCGTGTCGTTTTTTAGTTGAAAGAGCATATTTATATTGAGTTTTATGATCTCAATATGATTAAGAAGTTATTTTGTTAGAATTTATAAGTCTAAAAAAATGGGTGAGAAGGTTTATATGAAATATATTTGTTGAAATAGTGTGCTTTTTCTAGTTTGAAAGAGAACATTTATATTGAGTTTTATGATTTTTATGACTAAGAAGTTATTTTGTTAGAATTCATGAATCTAAAAAAATGGGTGAAGTAATGAGTTGCTTGTTTAATGTACACTATAAGGCCACATTAGCACATTCATAGTAAATGTGAGATTGAGATAGATACATCCCATATCCAGTTACTTTGCTAGACAACTTATGGGAAAAATGGATGAAACTCATGTATCTTAGTATATGGAAGAAGGTCAATGGGGCCCGGTTGGTTAGTGTGAGCTCAACCATCATGTACAGGTGGCGCAACGCTGGCTTTCGAAAACTGATTTTTTTTAATGTGACAGTGGTGACCTGTGCATACACGTAAACTCAGAATTAAACAATGTTAAATGTCCTTTGATAATTCGATTAAATTGTAATTATGCTGGTGTACGTGCGATCTTCTGGTTTCGGTGATAATCTGCCTCGGCATTTAACACATCCCCCTCAGGTTCCGGTGTCATTACTATACTCCGATTTCTCCGCCACTATTCTACCTTTGAGTTTCGCTCCATTGTAAGTGCCCTTCCACCGACTGATATCTTGGAGAGGGTTTCTTCACCACTGTTGTTTCTCTAACTCAGACTCTGCGAGGGTTTTCAGTTTCCCTGCCTTACTGTCACGGAATGTTTCTCTGTTCCGGTCACGCAGATTGTCAAATGGGTTTTCTGTCAAACCTTGCAATGGCATGTCACTGTGTGTAAGTTTCTCTCGGGTTAATTCTTCACTGTCCAATACTTGCAGATTTTTACCATTCGTTTGTTTAACTGTCTCTATTTACCACGCAGGTCAAGATTCTGTTTTTCCGGCGATGGTTCTCCTCAGCTCGGCCTTTCCTTCAGAGGTAACTCAAATTCTATGATTCAGTTGGGCTCCGCCCTTCTTTCAGTTGCTAACGTGGTTTTCTCCTTGCGAGCAGTTTCTTCTTGTACTCGGCCAGGTCTCTCTGTCAACTTCTTGCCTCCTATTTACAGGTGAACACCATGAAATTTAAAGTCTCATTCTTGTTGTATTTCACTTTCCGATTTTCCCACAAAAATTGTTTTCGGTTCCAGGTTCTAACTTCTTCCGTTTATTCTTCTTACAGGTCAAACAAAACCTGTCGAATTTCAAGTTCTCATCCTCGCTGAAGGCAAAACAATCCCAATTGAAATGGGTAGCGTCGTTCTGTCAAAACCCTATAGTTGGCTCTGTAGCAAATTTCCAGTGTACCTTGTCTTCTGTAGATTTGATCTCCTTTGTTACCTTGTCAAACCCTCATTCGGCAATTTCGTCATAGGGTTTCATAGTCAGTTCTGTGGGACTTTATTTTGGATCCATATTTCGCCTGTGCTTCCCCTCGTTTATAAGCGTTATTAGCTCGGGGTTAGAACCCCTTTTTTGGCACTTGTTGTTACAGACAGTAGAGTTTTTACGTGTTGTAGGATTGAACGAAAAAACTCATGTATAAACAGGAAAATTTCTTTTTGAATCAGTTAATTTAGTGAAGCGTGCTTTTTTCATTCCCTGGAACTGTTGGTGTGATGTATAGTGATAACTGTGTTATTCTTTTTGTCTTCCATTGGAAACTCGCTCCTGTACAGTGCAATCTTCAATTCTGTAAATGTATTCTGACCTCTCTTATGTTTTACGCAACTCTTAGACGTTACACAGGCCTGTATTTGCTTCTATCTGCATAAAATTCGACTTTCCAATTTACTGTTCACAATGCACATGAATATCGATAATTAGACACAGTAAAATCAATAAATGTCAGTATTGGCTGTAGATAACATTCACAGATGGTTTTTTTCTCTGTAGAAACTCTGGTTCTCTTTTATTATCTTCTTCCTTTCGTCTTGATGGAATCTAACCCCCTCAATACCTAAGTTCCTACTATTTTATCGGACTGTAAGGATAGTCCGTTTTTGTCTCTCGGTTGAACTATCAACCGAATTGTTGTAACTACCTTGCCAGTTACAAAAATAAACTCTAATTAACTATAAACAGAAATGTTTTACCCTCCTAAATCTACTGTTCTTGTCCAAATAACATAAGTAAAAGTAAATAAATAATAAAACAAAAACACAGGTTTTGTAACCTGTCCAAACTCATGTCACAGTGAGACAATCAGCCCTCTTTTGTCTACTCTGAACTAGATGCTCCTGCATCAGGCTCCCGGGGTGACAAAAAGTGATGGCTCCGTTCCATGAGATCATCGACTGAATAACTAGCCTTCCGTATATGTACTTCGTTAAGCTAGGAACTGTCCTCAATAGGATGGTTCTTCCACTTGACCAAAAAGCGTAGATATTCTTTCCTGCGTGTGTGCCTGGCTACCTGTGTGTCGAGAATAATCTCGATCTCAAGGGGTTGTGCCATGGGCATTTGTCTTACCCAAGAACTCTCATCCAATTTGGTGTCCCATTCTGGCCTTACTGTAGTATCACCTTCAGAACCAGCAATGTACAGAAACAGATCTGCCACATTAAACATGGGTGAAATACCTATTCCCGGTGGCAACTGTAACTCGTAAGCATTTGCGGAAAATTTGCGAACAATTTTGCAAGGACCAATGTTTTTCAATTTTAGCTTGTTATATTCCCTCTTCGGAAAACGTTCCTTGCGCAAGTGTGCAAGGAATTCATCTTGAACATTGAACTGAATTTCTCGCATTCTAGAATCTGCCTGCTGTTTGTATTTTTGACTGCTGTCCTGCAATTGTGTTTTTACCTGCTCATGTAAGTCGCTCATTGCCTAGGCGAAATCTTCCCTATCAACACTTCATTTTTCAAGTTTTCCCAAATCTCGCAGCTCATGCACTCCACGAGGATGCATACCATACCAGATCTGGAAGGGACTGTAACCTGTGCTGCGATTCGGTGAATCATTATAAGCGAATTCCGCCTGAGCAAGTACGCGGTCCCACATCCGAGAATTTTCGTCGATTAAACTCCGTAGCAAATTTCCTAGGCTCCTGTTCACCACTTCTGTGGGTGATAAGCGAAGCCGAATTGTAACTGAGTGCCCAACTTCTTCCACAGGGTCCACCAAAAATGTCCGGTGAACTTCACATCCCTGTCGGAAATGATGGACCTCGGTAGACCATGCAGTCTGACAATCTCTGTGAAAAACAAGTGTGCTATGTGAGTAGCATCACTGGTTTTGCTGCAGGGTATAAAATGTGCCATCTTCGAAAAATGATCCACTACCACCATCACGGAATCAAAACTCCGCTGTGTTCTAGGCAAACCCAAAACAAAATCTAAACTGACTGAGTCCCATGGTCTGCTTGGAATAGGCAGTGGCATATAAAGTCCTGCATTCTGACTGCAACCCTTCGCTAATTGACATGTTTTGCATCTTCTTACGTACCTCTGCACGTCCCGTCGTAATCTTGGCCAGAAATAAAAATGCTCGATCTGCGATAAAGTCTTGTCTATGCCGAAATGTCTGGCTAGACCTCCACTGTGTTTTTCCCGACTAATGTTCTCTCTCATCGAACAATCGAGAATTCAGAACTGTCCTCCCCTGAAAAATAACCCCTCCTGCACATTGTAGTCCAACCACGGAATAACATTCCTCAACAAAGGATTTTGACAGGCCTCATAGGCCTCCCTAAAGTTTGCATCGGTCTGATACAGATCCCTAAAATGCTCAAAACCCAAAACCTGCATTGTACTTTCTTGCAAGAGTAAAGTCCTTCTACTCAACGCATCTGCCACCTTGTTGGCCTGCCCACTAACATATTGTAGCACAAACGTAAAACTCTGCAGATACTCAACCCATTCTGCATTTTTATGGTTCCACTTGTGTTGCTGCATAATATATTGTAATGCAGAATTATCAGAAAATAAAACGAATTCATTACCTAACAAATAATGTCTCCAATGCTTCAGTGCTTGGATAATCACGTAGAATTCTTTGTCATAGGTTGAGTACTTCTGTCTACTCTCGTTCAACTTCTCACTGAAATAGGAAAACAGCCTGTCTTCCTGACTAAGTACTGCCCCAATGGCTATACTGCTGGCATCACAACGAACTTGAAAAAGTTTGTTGAAATCACGCAGCCTCAATATCGGTCTTTCTGTGATCTTCCTCTTCAAAGTCTGAAAAATTTTCTCTGCTGCCTATGTCCAGCAAAAAGGTTGATTTTCCTTCTTGATCGTATCCAACATGGGTGCGCAGATTCCACTAAAATTTCTAATGAATTTCCTGTAAAAACTTGCTAATCCGTGAAAACTTCGGACTTCGAGTAAAATCTTTGGGGATGGCCAGCTAACTATAGCTGCAACCTTTTCTGGGTCCATTTTCAGCTCGTTTTCTGCAATTACAAAACCCAGATACACTAACTCCCACTGAAAAAAAGTACACTTCTTCAGATTTATCAGCAGCTTATTTTGCTGTAGCTTCCTCAACACACTTCGAACATGCCTGAAATGTTCTTCTCTCGTTTTGTTGAAAATAAATATATCATCTAAATAAACAATTAAAAACTTCCCAATGAACTCTTTCACAACTTCGTTCATTAGGCGCATAAAAGTATTGGGGGCATTACTCAGCCCAAATGGCATCACCAGCCACTCGTACAGCCCTTCGTTCGTCTTGAAGGTTGTTTTCCATTCATCCCCTTCTCGAATTCTGATCTGATGGTAACCACTCTTCAGATCGATCTTCGTGAAGTATGCTGCCCCACTCAAACATTCCATCATGTCGTCCATTCTTGGCAATGGAAACCTGTACCTGATGGTAATCTTATTAATAGCCCTTGAGTCTATACACATTCTCCACTCGCCACCTTTCTTTGGAGCCAAGTGTCGTAACTGCACAGGGGCTCATGCTTTCTCTAATCAGCCCTTTATCTAGCAATTCCTGCACCTGCTTCCTGATTTCCTCATTGTCCTTGGGACTCATACGATAGGCTGCTTTATTCGATAGACTAGTTCCTGGTATGAAATCAATATAATGACTGATACTCCTCTTAGGAGGCAGCTCATCTAGAATATCATCTACTATGATATCACCAAAATCTTACAACATATCCTGAATCTCCTCTGGTAAATCTGTGATCTTTGTGTGTAGTACCACCGTCTTTGGCCTCCTCACCACAGCAAAATTTACACTATTATCATCGATCTGTTTCAAAAATTCCTTTCCACCCATTAGTAACGCTTTAACCCTGCTAGCTTCAGTTGCATTTTCTTCCTTGATGGGTACAAGCGTGTGCTTAATCCCATCCTTGAAAAACTTGTAACAGTTTGTCTTTCCATCATGAATTAATTTCCTGTCATACTTCCAGGGCCTCCCCAACAGTATATGACAGACATCCATTGGCATAATATCACACATAACCTTGTTCTTGTACTTGCCAATGTGAAATTCCACTTCACATTGCTCATCAACTAATAACTGATGTCCTTTTTGCAGCCACGACACCTTATAGGGAGTGGGATGCTTTAACCGTTTCAGTCCCAACTTCTCCACCATTTCTATGGCCACCAAATTATCTGTACTCCCGCTGTCGATTATCAATTTACAACACTTACCTTGTGACTTGTAGACTGTCCAGAATAAAGCCTTTCGCTGATCCGGTTCTACAACTTCTTTGGCTGGTTTCAGCAACACTTTATTCAACACCAAAGCTTCCCCTGTCTCTGGCGTGTTTTCTACTTCCTGGGGTGGTGCCTCTGCTTCCTCTGGTTGGGCAACATAATTCCCTCTGCCACCTACTGTCTCCCCTTCAGGACACTCATAAGACTTGTGCCCCCACTTATGGCACCTGTAACACTGGACAATTCCTTTGCCCCGACCACTTCCTCTTCCCCGCTGGTATGGTTGTCCTCCTCTGGTGTTACTGTATTTTTCTGCTGTCCCTGAAGGTTTGGAAATGCTGCCCTCTTCGCTGGAATTTGTGCCTCTACCCCTGCCAAAGGCCTTCCCTTTTCCCCTGCCAGATCCTCCTCCTCTCCTAGCATTTTGTTTCCTGATTATTTTCTCTTCAGCTTTCAAGGCACACTGATATGCCTCATCAATAGTCCTGGGTGAGAGAATACTAATTTCATCCAGTATCTCCCCTCTCAAGCCATTTACAAATCTGGTTGTCTTCTCGAGTGTATCTTCTATATACCTTGCTCTCAAATTCAGCCTGTAAAATTCCTCCATGTATTCTTTGACAGTCAATCATTTTTGCCTTAGATTCTGCACCTGTCTATACAACATAATCTGGTAATATTTTGGCAAAAAAATTTCTTTCAGCTTGGCCTCCATTCTGGCCCACTTTTTAATAGGCTGTTTATGTAGCCTCTTCCTCTCCACTTGTATACTATCCCACCACAAGGACGCATGTCCTTTCAGTTTGGTGGCAGCGAATTTTACCCGCTTGTCTTCGCTGATTTCTTCAAAGTCGAAGTACTTGTTCAACTCACTCAACCAGTCCAGCAGCACTTCTGCTGATAGATTCCCATCGTAAGTAGAAAGCTCATGTTTGGGCTTGGTACTTGATAATAAAACTGACCTCAACAATTTAAGTTTAGGTCCTTCTCCTTCAGAACCATCTGTCGTTTCTGCAACCTCCTCATCACTGTAATCCCCTCCGTCAGGGTCCCTTCTTCTCCCAGCCTCCACTGCTGCTAATCGCTCGTTCAAAATACGAAATCTCCTCTCTTAGTCCCTCCTCTGCTAATCTTCGATTAGCTCTTCCTCTTCCTCTTCCTCGTCTTCCAACCTCCATGTCTGCAGTTCATAAACCCGCTCTGATACCAAAAATGACGAAGGCTCAGCCCTCGTGTACAGGTGGCGCAACGCTGGCTTTCCAAAACCGAATTTTTTTTAATGTGACAGTGGTGACCTGTGCATACACGTAAACTCAGAATTAAACAATGTTAAATGTCCTTTGATAATTTTATTAAATTGTAATTATTCTGGTGTATGTGCGATCTTCTGGTTTCGGTGATAATCTGCCTCGACATTTAACACATTCCCCTCGGGTTCCGGTGTCATTACTATACTCCGATTTCTCTGCCACTATTCCACCTTTGCGTTTCACTCCATTTTAAGTGCTCTTCCACCGACTAATATCTTGGAGTGGGTTTCTTCACCACTGTTGTTTCTCTAACTCAGACTCTGCGAGAGTTTTCAGTTGCCCTGCCTTACTATCATGGAATTTTTCTCTGTTCCGTTCGCGCAGATTGTCAAATGGGTTTTCTGTCAAACCCTGCAATGGCATGTCACTGTGTGTAAGTTTCTCTCGGGTTAATTCTTCACTATCGAATACTTGCAGATTTTTACCATTCGTTTGTTTAACTGTCTCTATTTACCACGCAGGTCAAGATTCTGGTTTTCCAGCGATGGTTCTCCTCAGCTCGGCCTTTCCTTCAGAGGTAACTCAAATTCTATGTTTCAGTTGGGCTCCGCCCTTCTTTCAGTTGCTAACGTGGTTTGCTCCTTGCGAGTAGTTTCTTCTTGTACTCGGTCAGGTCTCTCTGTCAACTTCCCACCTCCTATTTACAGGTGAACACCACGAAAGTTAAAGTCTCATTCTTGTTGTATTTCACTTTCCGATTTTCCCACAAAAATTGTTTTCGGTTCCAGGTTCTAACTTCCGACATTTATTCTTCTTGCAGGTCAAACAAAACCTGTCGAATTTCAAGTGCTTGTCCTCGCTGAAGGAAAAACAATCCCAATTGAAATGGGTAGGGTCGTTCTGTCAAAATGCTATAGTTGGCTCTGTAGCAAATTTCCAGTGTACCTTGTCTTCTGTAGATTTGATCTCCTTTGTTACCTTGTCAAACCCTCATTCGGAAATGTTGTCATAGGGTTTCATAGTCATTTCTGTGGGAATTTATTTCGGCTCCATATTTCTCCTGTGCTTCCCCTCGTTTGTAAGCGTTATTAGCTCGGGGTTAGAACCCCTTTTTTGGCACTTGTTGTTACAGACAGTAGAGTTTTTACGTGTTGTAGGATTGAACGAAAAAACTCATGTATAAACAGGAAAATTTCTTTTTGAATCAGTTAATTCAGTAAAGCGTGCTTTTTTTATTACCTGGAACTGTTGGTGTGATGTATAGTGATAACTGGGTTATTCTTTTTTTCTTTCGTTGGGAACTCGCTCCTGTACAGTGCAATCTTCAATTCTGCAAATGTATTCTGACCTCTCTTATGTTTTACGCGACTCTTAGATGTTACACAGGCTTATATTTTCTTCTATCTGCATAAAATTCAACTTTCCAGTTTATTGTTCACAATGCACATGAATATCGATAATTAGACACAGTAAAATCAATAAATGTCAGTATTGGCTGTAGATAACATTCACAGATGGTTTTTTTCTCTTTAGAAACTCTGGTTCTCTTTTATTATGTTCTTCCTTTCGTCTTGATGGAAATCTAACCCCCTCAATACCTAATTTCCTGCTATTTTATCGGACTATAAGCATAGTCCGTTTTCGTCTCGTGGGTACTCGAATTTGAACTTCTCAAGCCCGAGATTATTTGTAACTACCTTGCCGATTACAAAGAAATAATTAACTATAAACGAAATTTGTACCCTCCTAAATCTCTTGTTCTTGTCCAAATAACATAAGTAAAAGCAAATAAATAATAAAACAAAAACACAAGCTTTGTAACTTTGTCCAAACTCTGTGTCACGATTGAGACAATCGGCTCTCCTTTGTCTACTCCGGACTAGATGTGCATAAGTTAGGTTTCATGGTTAGATGATGTTATTATTTGGAGTACTGTAATGTCCCTCAATCTCTCTTCAGTAACAATTTTTTTTTTTCGATTTATACTTGCTAAAATTAAGCTCTTTTTTCGTTAACCATTAATAGTTATTTAAGAAGAACTCTTTCCACTTTATAGTCATTATACCCTTTCTAAGCATAAGGTTAAAATTTTTCCATTATTAACCTTTATATATATAAATCTTTCACTCCTCTTATTACAAGAGCTAACCTTTGTATATATAAATTTTTCACTCCTTCTCTTAGTACAAGAGCTAGGATCATTATCATTAGCATATACTCAACTTAGGCATATACACCTAAAAATGTGGTGATTCATGTTTTCTCATGCCTATAATTATTTTCCCACATTTATTAATCACAAAATCATAAAGCAATTTATATTATTCTATATGATTTATTCCACTTCCTTAAAGATGTTCTCATCTTTTATCGTTGATGACTTTACTTAAAGTATAATGTCCCCTTAGATCATGAGAAATCTCGTTGACCCCTTTCTTTTTATACCAATGTAATTCTCATAATATGCGTGGTTATATGACTACCACATCTAGGGCCTTTTAACTTTGATACATGTTAATGTTCTTATGTCGAAGATTATACTCCACTTGAGCCTACTTTACAGCTCGATTAATGTATTGAGATTTTTTCCACATATAAAATCTTTGTATTCAGTACTATTTATGATGCGAGGAGGTTTGGCAAAGGATTAGTACTTGACCTCTTTAATGTCTCTGGTGAACGTATTTCATTTGCGTGTACACCTTGCGTGTACTATCACTTGTTGAATTTCAATTTCGATTTTTATGTGATCTCCTCGAGATCTGCGGAGTATGCTAGGGTTACTTCTTATGGTGAATTGATTGACTCATTAACTCATCTCCTCTTGGCTTGAGGAAACATTTATCTTCCCTCCCCATCGAACCCTAATGTTTTGTATGCCATGCTTGGATCATGACACTTGTAAGGTGTTGATTTAATAGGGTTTTGGATGGCAGTGGGGTGTAATTTGTTTGTTTTATGTGTTGAATCCATTCATTTGTTGAGTTCTTTGTATCAATGGAGCACTTCCCACTCTGAACGAAGAGAACCTATGCTGCGTGACCTCAACGATTTCTGAGATGTATGAATCGTCTCGGCCTCTCATCATGTAAGTGAACCATGATTTAAATCTCTGTTGAAAATTTTTCTTATAAGAGGCCTGGTGTAAACGTCGCTCCACTGGTTTGGCTATTGATTTTTCTCTCAAGTTAATTAGTTAGACTGTATGCATACACTATCCTCAGTTGACCTTCTCTTTTCTTCACTATGTAGCATAGAGCGGCTTCCATGGCTCTTCGTATGGCTGAGCTTCGTATGATACCTCACGGCTTAAACGTACCCCTTGGTAATAGTTTAAACTGATTGCAAACGTTTGGTGAAATTTCATGTTTTTTTTATATATATACATATATATAGGCTCTTAACAAAACTAATCATTTGATGCACGTCTATGCGCATATTATGCCAAAATTCTGAAGGGTTTTTTATCTTCTTATTCAGGTAATGAGAATGAATATTTCCAGTACACATCGAAGTTTGATTTGATATTGTTTTACAATAGAAGTTGAACTTCTGTTATTGGTATGTTGCAGGTAGTGAAGATGTTAAATCTTCGATGACATTTTTTAGAAATTTTGTTTTATCCAAAGCACTCAGACTCAAGTCTTACTCTTGCTCTTGGCTTGTAATCCAGGTTGATCATGGGTAACCGAGGCACCTCTCTACGTTTCCAATTAAACGTTTCTCCAGTGGTTAAAGTTTTGTTTTTCATTTTATCTTGAACTGGTAGTTCGAGGATCTGAATCCTCTCTCTTGCCTTTTAACGAGACTTTTCACTATCGCGTTTTTCCCTTTTGGAATACGATGGCGTGAGGATTATACCCATCGTCACTCTTTTGTAATAATTCTTTTTGTTACCCTTAAAATTTGTAACATGCTTGCTAATACCTCTCATCTTGCACAGAGAGGCATAATTCTTGTTTATAACAGTAGGATACTACTTCCATGACTAATAATTTTTCTTCTAGGTTTAAAACATATATTTACGTCACTTGTAGTTACACGAAATACATTTGGTTGGAATTATTTCATATGTTTCATTTTATAATACCTCTCCTCACACTTTATCGTCATTTTCATACTATGCCTGTGGATAAAATATGTAGATAGTTGAAGGATATATTTCCCGCTAGTGAGTAAAAGTTAAATACTACTAGTCTTTTGTTGTATCTCTATTTTGGTAAAATCTCAATTTAGATAAGAAAATCATTTATAAATCCTTCGGAAAAGTTTGATAATTCGCAAAAAGCAAATTTTTAATTTCAGCTTATCACTATGGTTAATATTTTTCTATTCATATTTATTAAATGTTCAGGCTTTCACTCTAACAGTGAATTGCATAATTATATCATATACTCAGTTATAAGGTTCTTAATTAAACCGATTCCCACACCTTCTTCCCTCCTGGATATTTATGTAGCTTGTGTACTATATGGATTTTTTTTTTTTTTTTTGTATTTTTTCAAGGAGTCAAAATTCTGCTAGTTACCCTGATTGTTAATAATACACAATAATTCTACAAAGAAGAGATTCTAAAGATGATTTAACACCATAATTATTTCTGTCCTTTTTCTTACAGCTCCTAGTTATTTCTATCCTAAATAGGATTTGTATTTCTCATACCAACCTATCATATGAAGCACTATAATTGTTTTTTCATGATTGCATTTATTCAACAACATAATACTTATTTCTGATTTAGCTTACAGTTTATTTGAAATAGATCTTTTCTTACCTCTAGATTTCATTCCTCTTTTCATGTGTACACATAATTTAAATTAACATAGCAGTTAGCTATCAATAGCAAAACTATATTTTTCTATTATATAATTATTCCTTATAGAAGAAAATTAAAGTTACACTGTACTCATTCCAGGGAATTAATTTAATATCTCCATATTTAAACCAGACTATGGTTTAGAGATTTTGGCTGATAGTATTCCCTAGAGTCCATTCTTACTACTATATAGAAATTTAGAAGATTTATTTCCTCTATTTCATTCTGTTAAATGTAATGAATAACAAGTCTCAAACATTTAAGTCAAGATAATAGCTACAACATAGGTCATATATTTTACCCAACAACCTCTATTGTAACTATTCATAAAATTTTATAAGCATACCACTTCTGCAGATGACTAGTTCTCCCAACCTTAGAGTTACTCTGTCTCAAGAACTCACCCCCAAGCCGAGATCCTCTCCCAAAAGAGACCAACCCCAATCCGTTCTGGAATAGCTTATTTAAGCTTATGCTCTCCCCAAAGCCTATTTCTAATTCTGCATCCAGAATTACAAGATGTTTTTATTCATGTTTGCCTAGGCCTCCCTTATTTAGGGACTTTAAAGCTACTTTCTGCTTTTCCATCTTTTTACCTCTTCCCAACTACTCTCCAAATCATTGGGGAAATTTAGATTTTTCCTCAAAAATCTAAATTGGAAATAAATTCTTTTAAGGATTTTTGAAAGATTTTTGGGGAAAGTCTTAGCCTATTTCCATACCTCATGGATTAGGCAAGTGATCTCAAAAATCTCATTTGGTCATCATGCATAGAAAATTTTTATTTATTTTTCATAAAGAAATAATAAATTACATCCACACAATAATTATCCGTTGGATTCCACTCCCCTTTGGACTAAAGTTCAAATGTCTAACTTTGAGAAAAACATAAAACTAGGGGTGTTACAAGTACAACGAGTTCCCAATTAATTTTATGTATCAGTGGTATGATTGGTTTACAACTAGTACATTAGGCCATTTCATCACGTGAAGGAGGGGCCATGGACACTCTTTGTGGTGGAAGTGAGCTATATTTTTCTCACTTGACGACACCAAGTGTGGAATTTGAGATGAGTTTTTGGAGTGTAACGGTGAGTTTGGACTAGGGAGGACAAAGATTTCTTGAATAAAACAAAGAAATTTTTGGAGTTTGGTCGAGTGACAACACATGTGAAAGCCTCGAGTTAGCAATGAGAGTCACAACAATGGATAAAAAATGATGATGGAAAATAAAAGTCAAATTATGTGAATTGTCTGAAATTATAAAAGGCTCATAACCATATTGTAATGTGAGTTGCCCAATGTATTTATACTAAGTCCATAATGTATTTATGTAATGTTCCTTCAAAATTTTGTACTTGGCATCTCCATGAGATGGAGTGTGTTGTAGACATATATATGTAACATGTGAAGGGAATATCATTGTATGACACAAAGAATCAAGAATAACCCTTTATCATGTTTCCTTGGCAATGACTTAGCTATATTGTCTAGTTTAGTTAGTAGCACATGTTACAGAGTTCTTTCACACTCAGGAGGGGACCATATGTTGGCTTGATGTTCTATGAGTGTAATAGATTGTTGGTTGTAGAATATAAGAGGTGAATTTTTACATTCAATGGGACTTCATCAATAATTTGAATGACCCATGTACATGAAGTACACCGTAATATACTGCCGGTTGTAGTAGCTACAGACTCACACATTCCAATGGACGGTTGTTCCTTTAAACGAATGCTTACATTTGGTAATTTTTTTGTAATTGAGGTACAAAGTGAACGAGTGAAGTTGGGCCAAAGGTAGAGTTTGATAAATAAGAGTTTCTTCAAGTCACGATTAAGCATTTGTTCAAGTGGAGAAGAATTTGAAGACCTTAGTTGGTGTAGATTAAGAAAAATAGTTGTTAAGTGTGAATGTTGGAGAATGTAATACCTACTTGTCTTATGTGTGTGATCATATTTGGTTATTAATATCATTATTCCTTAATAAAGTTAGGTCTAGTCTTTATGCGAGGGAGTTTTTTCCTATTTTTTAGGAGGTTGATGAGACTTAGTAGATGTGAGAAATTCTTTGCAGGTAGTTAGCTTCGTAGATTTGTGTGAGGTTGAGATATTATATCAGCTGAGTGATTGTGTCTACGATAGTTTGTCTATCCATATTTAGAAAAAAACAATGGGACCAAAACAAGCATACATCCATCAATAATTAAAAGTAATTACAACTCAATGTGTTTAAGCCATTTTTTACATGATAGATTTCAGCTTAACATGGATTTTTGTTGGTGTACAAAAATATGTGAAATAGTCAATTGGATCTATCACACATTTTTGTTTGATTGATTTTCTTCATGTGTCATGGGGAGTATCTCACCCTTTATTATTGATGGGTGGTTTGGGTGTGGAGTTACAAACTTTATCAATTAGGCCTCGGGTTTATTTTGGATGGTATATGTTGTCCTACCATCCACGGTTCAAATCATCCTTTTGACATGTTAATCCTTCTTATCAAATTAGGGCTGGAAAGGTGAAAATGATATTATTCTCTCTTAAGTGCTTGAGATTTGAGTGAAAATTTCCCAAACATGTTAATAACAGTTGGTCCTAGCTCAATTAGTATATAGGGTAAGTTGTTATACTCTATATATAGGTTCAAACCCCACATGTGACATGTCTCATTCTTCATGAGGTGTGGTTGATTGTTTCTTTTCATGATATATTTGTTTATTAAGGTGAAAAATTACTAGTAATATCATTCTCACCAATAAGCTAAATGTTGGCCACATGGAAAAAATAAGAAGGTTCCAAATTGCGAAATTTTTTTAAACTATGTGTGAAAACAAAAAAAATTATCTTAGCTAAAAATAAAATTTGTTTTGTATGAGCTAATAGAAATAAAATTGCCTGACATTTGTAAAAAAATAAAATTTTAGGATCTTTCTTAAGTTTCACATATGGCTTATGTTAAGACAAACACCACCCTCCAGAATTGTAGCTTTGTAAATCCTAAGAATTTATTCTAGATTAACAATATTGACTTTATAACATGTATTTGTAAGTTTACAAATAATATGATCATTTATCTTGCAATATAAAATGGAAAAACCCTTCTCTTGGACCAATTGTCTCCACTAGTGAGAATGAATTTCAATATGCTTCATCTTTTTATTTGCAAAATTGTTTCCTGCAACCTATATGATAATTTTATTATCACAATAAATGGAATTCAAGGGCTAAAAAGGAAATGAAATATTTCTGAATAGTTGATAATTCACAAGTACCTCTATTCTTATATTAAAAACTCCATGATATTCAACTTATACAATCTATAGAGAGACTACATGTTCTTTCTTACATGACAAAACCAAGTGTCCAACATTGAGGTAAAACAAATATATAGAAGTTGATTTTCTATCATTAGCGTCACTTTCCCAATCAAATTTGGTGAATATAGGTAACGAATATCAAGTTCAAAAATATTTGACAGCACATTAAGAGACATCCTTAATGAAATGAACATTATTTCTTGTAGTTTTTCGATGAATTTCTCAGAAATCCAACCTAAATGAAGAAATCACACTAATAAATAAAGAGATTTTAGGTAAAATTTGAGATGAGTGAATGAGGATACTATCCAAATGTCAATAAAAGCTAGCAACAACTTTCATGTATTGGAATTCTCTAGTCAACTTAACACTTGACCAGAAAGGTGTAGGACATGGCTTACAATTATATATATACACTTGAAATAACATTAAATGCCTTCTTTGATTGAATATTTGACTTGTTGACACCTTTGAGATGACTAACATTGGTCTTCTACATTTCATTCTTAGTCTTGAAGTTTTACCATTGTTTGATGGTGATTTTCTCTTTATAACCAAAATATATTAGAAATAATGAAATATATATATATATATATATATATATATATATATATATATATATTTCAGCATTTCTAATACATATTTTGGTTGAAAGAGAAAATCACCATCAAACAATGGTAAAACTTCAAGACTAAGAATGAAATGTAGAAGACCAATGTTAGTCATCTCAAAGGTGTCAACAAGTCAAATATTCAATCAAAGAAGGCATTTAATGTTATTTCAAGTGATAATCAATTAATCAACATATATAATAACAATGAAAGTATCACAATTAAAATATAATGCATAATAATTGTGATCATATTCATAGCATTTGAATCCAAGATTGAGAATGAATTGATTAATATTAACATACAAATCCCAATGGGCCTACCTCAAACCATAATTCAACTTTCTCAGTAAACAAATAAGATTTGAATATATCACAAATATAAAAGGTCACTTTATTTACATTTTTCCATATAAGTCACCATGAAGGAAACAACTCTGAACATATATCTAAAGAATTTTTCATCCAAAACTAACAGTAAGAATTAGTCGAATTTAGAGGTGAAAAATAGTCCTCCTTAAGAATATAATTAAATAAGAATAAAAATTATAAAATAATATATTTTTTTTAAAGGAAAATAAAGAAAAACAAACTTTTAATTGAATTTTTGACTCATTCCCTTATATATTTACTCAAAATTCAAGTGTGGGAACTTGTTTTATGTATATTTACAATTCTTGTCCAATGAGTACCTGATATTCATAGTTTTTTGTAGAACCATACTAAATAAATTGAAAATAAATGAAACGTCATGTTTCCTTCAAGAAACATATTTTATTTTGTGTATTTTCATTCTTTATAGGTTTCAACCTACGCACAAGCATATAGAATGGGTACTCTTTATATAAAAAATATGGTTTCACATCTAATGGAATCACATTCTTAAAATTTGAGTTAACATATAAGTAGATAAGTATAAATATGATTAAAAAATAGTTTTCTTCTTTTCACTTCATAAATAGTTTCCCCTAGAGATGATAAAATCATCTTGAATCTTATTGGTTCTTTAAAATTTTATTTTGTTAGTACAATTTTCATTCTAAGGCCCATTTTTGGCCTAAAAATTCCTGTAATGGGATAGGATTAGCTTAAAAAAACTCATCTATGTGAGAAGGAATTTTTTTTTAATGTATTCAATGCTTTCTTTCTGTGAACAACATTTTTCAACAAAAAAATAGATTTATAAAACTCAACAACACCTTAATAAGTGAATTTTGTCTTATAGTCCCATCGAAACTTCATGATATTATTCCCTTGTTATCAAGGAACTAAGTCGAAAGTGTGGTTCTTGGAAAGAGGATGAAGTTCATCCTACATAGCTTATTCACATTCACATTTTCCTTTTCATAAACATATGAGTTTAGATAACAAGTCTAATGAACATGAGAAATCAACACAATTATAGCTTGTTGATTTTGATTGTGAATTTATTGTCGTAAGGAAATATCATCAAAAATAGGTGCATTGGATTCAATTTATTTAACATCCTATTGCCACTGCTACAACACCCTCCAAAATTTTGGCCTATGCTCAATTTTGGATCCTTCGTTGGTTTTGTCAATTTTTTTCACAAACATTGAAACTCATTCCATGTGTTTTCTTGAAGTATTTCGGTCCCTATTGCAAGATATAAAAATGTCATATCTTCACATGTTAGTTGTCACACAATCTGTATAAACCTTTTTTCGTGGTTCCAAGGGGTCACATTTGTGTAAATGAGCTTATATAACCATGTAAACATATGTCACACTCATTTCCAAATTTTTAATCATTGTCACGCAAGCGTCATCAGGGTCATCATAAAGTGTATATTAAGTGTCACAATTGTCATATGTTCTCATAAAATTATCTCACTAAGTAAAATGCATTGTTTATGTGTGTTAGATTATATGTGTTTTTTCTTAATTAATTAATTTAAGTGTGTGATCAAAAAACAACTATTATCACTGGTCACATTAGCCTCACTGATCCCACATGTAGTCAAATTCCTAATTCTTTTCGACCATGAAACTTAGCCTCATTCGATATTCCTGAACAAAAAATTGGGTAGTCTTAGCCCTCTAACTATGACCTTACCTCTTAACACTGCACAATGCATAGTTCCTTCCTCTGAGAACTACTGCACCATATAGTTCTAGTGCTCAAGCCCAGACCTTTGGCTGCAGAATTGTGAAATCCATCTGCCCAACTTGGCCTCAAATTCCCATTTCACAATATATAGCCTCAAGATAAACCATTGAGCTCTCAAGACATGAAATTATGTAATGTCCCAACCTCCTCTGCCTCTCAGAATTGAGCAATAATCTCAACCAGTGCCTATCCCCTCAGCCTATCACAATCAGCTACCAAATTACGCAATTTCTCTCCTCAGTCCAGCGTAGAGTACGCATTTCATAGTATCAAGGCTTAAGCCTCACCCCTTACTTCCCGAGTTACACAATTTCATAGTTAATGAGACTCTCTCCCAAGCTGTCACCATGTTCCAACTTAGTAAATGGATCAATATACACAATCATAGATTAGGGTTTTATCAAAGTTATATCATCTCATCATGAGTGAATTGCATAATCAAGTATCTCAACATTCCATTGAAAGATGATGAAGGATATGAATAAGCGAAACATGCTCAAAGACATATTTGTATCTCATTATGAAAGTTGATCAACCGAGGTAAAGAAAGGGGGTAGGATTTTGCGACCATAACTCAAGAATTGAGATCATTGAAGCATCCATATCACTAATCCATACATATTTGGATAAAAGAGAATTATCAAGAAGATATATATCAAGGAGAAGAAAGAGTGACTTGAAATTACTGCATCATCAAGAAATCCATGTCAATAGTGTCATGTCATGTCATTTCACGTTGTGAGTTTTCACATGCCACCCTTATTCTATATTATGTAAATTATCATTCAAAAATATATTTTAAAGTGATATTCCCAAGGACATGTACAAAATATGAATATTTTGAAAGGTCATAATAATAAAAACTGTCATGAGCGAAGTGAAAGATTCACAAGGAAGGTGAAGAATCACCTCCTTATTGGGTATATATACTTCCTCATTGTATGAGAAAAGGAATTTTCACCTTGCCTCCTCCCACAAGGCGTTAGAGAGACAAGCTATTTATTTTGAGGAGCAATTAGAGGCACTAATGCTCCACTACTAGAGCTAGTGGTGTTCATCATATACACATGTCTTATACTTTTTACATAATAATAGGATCATCATGGAAAAAATCATCTTTATTCATGGATTATGAATATTTGTAAGAAAATACTAGGGATTTTTGTAGTCCATTTTTTATTACATCTGTGCTAAAGTAGTTGAACTATTTTGGTTATTTTACTATGTATATTATTCATAATTTGTTGTAATAGTTGTTACCATTATTCCATCCTTGTGGACTATGTCGTAAGATACTAGGAATATATTTATCATTCATTGGTTGTAATGACAGTCACATATTTTATGGAGTATTCAGCTGGATTTCAAACAACTCCTTCTTGGTTGCATGTATCTCTACTACGGTGGTACTATTACCTCTATCTTAGAGTCTCACTTTAATATTTCTCTCCACAGTAGAATATACTTGACACACCTACAACTAAACACTCACCAGGCACATCGTATTTCTTTTCGAAGGAACAATTGCACTCCCCTCTCTTGCCAACATTTAGAGCCAAGGAAAATATTTAGGAGTTTTGCATCTAGGTCATATTCCAAATGGGGATCCTACTTCAAATGGTGTGAGGTATAATTAGGACCACATATAAGGGAGGGCCCTTGAATTTTGGAGGTTCTAGGACCGTCAAAACATCCAAATCAGTTTAAGAATGAGTTATAAAAGTAACATTTTATTCAAAATTATGGTTTGAAGAGGTTAATACTTTTAGTCTAAAATGACTTTTGGTTACTAGAATCAAGTAATAGAATTGTAGGAAAACTAAAAAGGAGGAAATTCAATCCATTTTCTTTGATAATACCAAAATGATCATTGTGGAATTTCCCAGAAGAATTAAAAAACTTAACACCATAAGCATTCCCATCAAATATCATATTTCTCATAATAATGATTTTCCACTTAGTATGGTGAAATAGGTTATATGATTTCCAATCCTTAGAGTAGTCCATCAAGATACAAATATGACTCTTTGCATCCTTTTTTTTTTTTGTCATAAAAAATATGTGACCAAACAATGTATCCTCGATCTATAAGGTTACCACTGGAAATATTTTTACCACAATATCATTCAAATAGAGTCATAGCAATGATAGCTCCATTTGGACGAAGAGTTAGATGGCATTTCACATAGTACACAAATTCAACCAAAAACTTTGTTGCTAAATCTTTGGATTGTATGAGACATTGAGCCATTTAAACTAAGGTTTTATTCTTGCGTTCTATTACACAATTCTGTTGTGGGGTATGGGGGAAAACCTATGTTAAGAGATACGTAATTAAAAATGGTATTATTCAAATGGTTGGTTGACATATTCTTCCTCATTGTCAAATCTGAAGCATTTAAGGGGTTGACCACATTGTTTCTCAACCAAGGCCATAAATTCCTTGAATTTTTAGAAGGCGAGATTGTTATTCTTTAAGAAGTATACCTAAGTAGGAATAGGTAATTCATTGATAAAGCTCAAAATATATAATTTGCACCTACCATTGAAGGAATAATTATGTAACAAATATCACCATGAACCATATTCAATGGCTTTTTTGCAGACCATGCTTACCTGCATCAAAACGTTCTTGGCGATTCTTGCTTAGCACACATCATCTACATAAACCATTAGATAGAATTAATTTATTTAAGGTACCAGCCATGTTTTGTGTTATCATTTTCTTTATATTTTGAATATTTTAATGTATCGGTCATGCAAGCTAGAGTCGACTTTGATCATGGAATTGTGTAAATGTTATTGATTTACCATCTGGTTACCAGAAGTCTCATAGCTTATATTTTCATCCTTCAAGTCAATAAATCCTCTATAAATAATTGAATTATATTTCCTTATATCTATAATATATAACTTATTCAACAAAAATTCAATAATTTCACATGTATGTGTTAATTTATAAACTGCCAACAAGTTTGTGCTTAAACTAGGCACATGATAAACATTCATGTTTCTACCCTTCTTGTAGGGTACATCACCATGACTAGGAATGTTGAGATAAAAATAATCTACAAGATAAATATTTTTCTTAATTATTTCATTAAAGGATAAGAATAGAGAAGAATCATTCTCCATATGATGAGTGTAACCAGAATCAACTACCTATTCATTTTATGTGGCATTAGCATGCAATGCTTGATTTTCATCTGAAAAGGTGAAGTTTTTGGCCAATCGTTTGATTAATTTTTCACTTAACACATTTTCATCAAACGTATTACACTTATACTCCATTAAATACTCTTCTTCAAATAATATTTCTCTATAAGTACTACCTTCCGATAGTAGTTGCATATATTCCTCTTTTGATTCTTCTTAGTTGATGTCGATGTCTCACCCTTTTCTTTAGTTTTGGAGTTGAAGTATTCCTACCTGTGGCCACTCCCCTTCTTATTCGATCCACTATTTCCCTTGAGAAACAATTCTTGGAACTTACCACCAATCTTACCTCCATTAATTAAACTCTTTTTTTCCTTAATCAATATTAGAAATGAGTACCAAAGGTGTACTCCTTACCATCCTCATTACATTATATCTAGCTGGTGAAATATGATGAAGAAACAAATTATAAGGTGTTGTCAATTCCATTAGGAAAAATTAAATGAGCTATCCTACATTATACTAATTTCATCTATATTTCCTTGACATGTGCTAAGTAGTCATAAATTCTTTCAAGGAACATGGATCAAGAGATATTAACCATTTCTCTAGTCATTTGTCTTGACTTTCATTGACCTTGCTATATGATGTATTAATTATATTTTAAACCTCACGAGGATATTCAACCCACTCATATTAAATAAAATCTCCCAAGAAATATATGTCATAATGGCTTGAATAACATTTTTTTCTTTCCATTGATAAAAAACGTCCTCATATAGTACCAAATAGTTGTCCTCATATATTTCCAAATCCCCTTTCTCTTTAGTAGGGTTTCTATGTAAGGTTCCCAAACAACATAGTTTTTCCCTTGAAAATATATAAATAGATATTGGAATTCATCTTCAAAAATGTAATAAATATGAAGTGTTCAAATAGGTTCCACTCAAAAAACCATTTTGCCCAAATTCATTCATTGCAATATTTGACTTGCACAATTTTAAGATAATAAGGTTAGGTCAAAACTAGGAGGTTTGATGCCATGTAGGGGAATGAACCCGGATAATGAACATATAACATAATCTAAAATAATTAAATAGAATATAGCTTTTGTTTGAATATCATGGGTGGTGTTATTAATAGGGACTAATGACCCATCAATAATTATTAAGGAGTTCTCGCTAATATGAGGTCCTAGTTAGAATACCTTAAATCATTTGGGGTAATAGATCCATCATATTTGGTCTTGGAATCCATTGTTGGTTTCAATTTTTTTTTGAGATACAAGTGATATTAAAAATAAAGAGGAATATATCTTATAAGCTACAAGTATCTAAATTTAAAATGAAATTAATCTAAGCTACTTATTTGAAAAAGAGAGATTCATAATAAATAGGAATTAAAGAGCTAATAGAAACACAACTGCAAAACTAAGGACATATTTGGAGAATATTGATGACAACAACCAATTATTGACATATTAGAGAACATATAAGAGATAATATATTTTATAAATTAGGTGATAATCATTGAAAGCTTAAAAACTAAAACAATAACCATTTGATATGAAACTATCTAATCCATAGATTAGTTTATGACGTAGTAGAAAAACATCTCACAAAATACACACATGAATGTGCTTCTTCAATTATATTCATAAAAAAAAACAACTACGTAGGAATACATATTCAACAATTTCCTTCAAGTCTTCTTAATATTATAATAGTGAATACAAAAGTATAACCCTCCTAGCTTTGGTCTGTAGGAAAAGAAAGAAATTCAAAAAAATGGAACCCTTCCTCCTAATAATTTTATAGTATGATTGAGTTTGTAACTGCCACTTGTGATTGTTTAGCTTTTGTGGGGTTATTCAAAATTATTTAGTTTCTCATGATTTATAAAATAGAATAAGGCTAGAAAATAACTTAAAGTCTAAAAAATGAGGTTGATAGATATTACAATTTTATCATAGTTTCATTTGTGAGTTTTATGACATCGTCAAAATATGTCACTCAAAATTTATAGTTTAGTGAAATAATTTTGATCATGTTGGGAAGAAATATCTCTATAACGACATGATATTATATTGTATTCTAAGAGAGGACTAGCATCTCCTTACTCAGTGAAACCAGGAAAGAGTTCAATACCATGTGTTGCTTAGCAGTGTCCAAAACTGTTACTTTTGGTTTTCCATAGTGAAAATGTTGATGAGGACACTAAGGGATACCTATTTTGAATTTAACAACTCCTCCAACTCCCTGTATAATTCATCACTCATTTGGGGAATTGTGAGGTAAAAAAATGGGTCTCAAAACAAAAAATGTACTATTAAAATCAACTTTAAAGAACCAGTGAGATTCAATATGATGATGTCATCCCCAAGGGTAAATATTCTGGAGAAAAAAAATAATACTACTTTTTTTATTTGTGTTTTCAACTTATATCTTTATAGTTGTACTCAAATTTTAAGTGTATATACTCATTGGATGAAAAACTAAATTCCACATATGATGAGTACCCAATTTTCATACTTCTAAGTACAAAAACACCGAAAAAATGAAAATACATGAAAATAACATGTTCAACACATTTCTTTCATGTAATTTCATTTTTTGTTCAATGTGAGTCTAGTGAGAAGTATGCATAGTGAGTACTCATTGGATGTGGATTTTAATTCTTCATTCAACGAGTGTCTACATTTGAGATTTGGGTAAACCTATAATTAGATAATATTAAAATATAATAAATAAAAGTAGTTTCTTTTTTCTCTTTAAAAATTCATATTTCTTGTTTTATTACTTTAACTATTACTTTTTTATCTTAGGAGACCCATTTTTTTTAGTTCCCTGTAATACTAGTATATCCCCCTTATTATTATTGTTAGTGTATCACCCTTATTGTTATTGTCGTCCTCATATAGCCCCCATATTTTTATTTTTGTGACCGAAATAAGCCCACTACATTATTGTTTTGTGACATATTGATCCCTTACATTAATTTTTTTTGGTATGCTATGATTATATTATGACCCCCTACATTATTTGTTGTGACTTATTGATCCCTTACATTATTTTTTTTTTGTATGGTATGATTATATTATGACCCCTTAGAATCATATATATATCATGTTGAGATTCAACAAGAATATCCTTGTGAAAATTAAGCACCTACACTAGGATGGAGCCTTAGGCTAATTTTAGGTGGAAGTGAATTTTTAGAATGGATGAGAAAATTCTATTTATAGATTTTTTCTATTTATATATGGTCATAAAATTCTATTTATAGATGATGTTTTATTTTTAGACTTATGTGTGAGTTATATTTATATATCACATGTCTATTTATAGATGCATGTCAACCATTATTATCTGTTAATAATAGTTGGACAATAAATATTAATCTATTCTTATGGAGCACTTGGAATTAGTTAAATGAAGTGGTAGACCAGTTATCTAAAGGAATTTCGACTCAAAAGGTTTTTTGGTGGAACATCCAAGTGGACTTCGTTGCAACTGAGTGATTCGAAGTTGTAACAGAGTTGGATGTGTAGTTATGTAAGTTGTAAAGTAGTTAAAATCAATTAAGTGAGTTAAAATCAATTCTTCTAGTTGTAACTAAAGATACACTAGTGAGAGATCATTGAATTAATTATTAATTAATTCTTAATCAGTGGTATCACATGCAACTGAATATTTACTACTGTTAACTACATGCATGTCAGATCCAGTGGAGACCCAGTTGTAATGTAGGTGAAAGGGACAGTTAACTATCATTTGTACTATATTGGGTTGCACTCATGCAAGACAAACACACATTGGATATGATCATGAGGATTGCATAATCAAGGAGGGCATGATTGCATCAAATTGTCTTTTGTAATCATATTCGATTTCCAAGTGGAGGCGGGCTATTGTGAGGCAGAAATTTGGCTAAGGTATTTGCCAATTTCTGCAACACAGTGTGAGACGATTGTATATTGTACTGAGAGCTCTTAGATTAGAGTTTTGTATGAGATTTTTCCATGATCCATAATATATACATAATATATTATAGTGGGGTTTTTAGCTTTATGATTTCCTGGTAAAAACATCTGTGTTATGTGTGATTGAGCTTTCTTCTTGATATTGCAATTGAAGATCATGTTTTAAATTCAGCAATTTTTTTTGTAGAAGCGATTCTATATTTAACAGTGGGATATACTTGTTAGATCAGTAAAATCCAAAAAATAAATAATTTGTATTAAAATTTCTACATGGTATCGGAGCACAAAATATTGCAATTTTGAAGCAGGAGTTGAGTTTGTTGGTGGAAACAATTTGAATTTGCTGCAATAATTCATTGGTGCTACAGTTTAGTAAACATCAAAATAGATTTGAATGGCTTGTGGCTAGGGTATGCACTCGAGGGTAGCTCAAACTATATTTCCTAGAAGGAAAGGATGGAGGTGTTGCACGAAGATAATGGCTTGAAGGAATTCATTGACAGTGGTGTTCCTAAGCCCAATTCGATTGATGCTACATCACTTGATGCATGGCATTAGGGTCCTATAATAATAGGGTTCATAATTTTTTAATTTACTTCGATAGTCTTGTAAATATGTACATACCTTACTTTCTGCAAGTTGTTTTCCCATATTTGAAAAATAAAAAATAATATAAAATGAAAAGAGGGTAAAAGTCCTAAAAGAAATATCAAAGGACTAAGAAAAAGATAGACCCCAAAAGAGAAAAGAGATAAAAATAACACCTGAAAGTGAGCAAGTAAAAATTCCACTACTATTTACTTTACTGCAAGAATAATGATTATGTGCAGATTGTCAATAAATGCCATAATCCATGATGAGTTACACAATTTAATCCTAACTTTTCATGCTTTGAAATTATTTTTTTAGATAGAGAATAAAAGATATGTGAAACAGTATCAACTTGACAAATCAATAGATAAGATAGAGAATAAATGAGGAGCTCAACGGTTTAATTTGAGCCCTCAAATGAAATAAGGTTAGATTTAGATAGTTTTTATGCTTTGAAAGAAAATTGATTTAGGGTTGTAAACCTAAGTGCATCCATGCAAATGAAGTAAAAAATGTTAGAAATAATTATTGGTAGGTAGAAAGCAGTTGTGCAAGTATGTAATAATGTATCATTGGGAAAAAATCACTAATTTCCCCTCCCCTACAATTATTCAGTATTCTAAACTATCAGTTAAAGAGGCTCAGAGCATTTCTATGACTTCCATTGGGACCGAACCCAAGGCTCAATGAATGATTAGTTAAAAATATTGAATTCCTACATAAAACCCATATTCATCAGCATTTACCCTTCATCCCTAATCATAATCCATTTTTTCTATGTAAAAACCAATTTTTACTTAGTAAAAAGTAAAACCCTAAATAACTAATTCTATGTCCTTTCAAAAAATCATTCAAAACCCATAAAATGCATTTATCCTATGTTTAAGTGTGAAAAATACAACAAATACAAGATATTATTTATTTTTCACTTTACTTAGTGTTAAAATATGTATTTTATTCATTATATACATTGTCCCTTTTCATATTAAATTCTAAATTACTTATTAAAACCCTAAATTACACCCTCTCGTATAGTATTAAACCCTTATATTTAAAATATCCCACAAAACCCTATATTTTATGTTTAATCCAATGTTTAATTATCCTACGTGCGAAATATAAATAGCTCCCTAATCCCATTGGTTTAAAACTATAGATAAAACAAAATACCCCGCCCCTATGGTTTTAAGAAAATATCAATCGTTTTAAAACTATATAATAAACACGTGAATATGTATTGATTAAAACATTGTAAAATGTTTTGATTTTTGCATATAAATCTTACCCCGCCTATCATATATCCCTAAGGTATAAACTTTAGATAAATACATATTCCTAAAGTTTATAAATAGACCCCTCTACATATGTAAGCCTTATGCCCCACTCTCAAAATCTTAATGCAACTTTCACAATTGATCAGGGTCGTTCGGAATCGAACCCCACGATCTGACGGCTAACAAATGAAATCACAAATAAACTTCTGTGATAACCACCATCTCTTTTATATGCGAAATGGGTGGTATTTTGACTTTCTCTCTCCTCCACATGGTATCTTCTTACTGGATCATGTCCATTTCAATCAAAACAGCTTACTACCCAAAGTGAATGCGATAACCACTCACAGTTTTTGACCCTTTAAGGCTGAAAACCACCATTTTTTATATGACTGCAATTTATTGCATATACTTGTTAGCCCTAATTTGCCTAAATAACATTGGAAATATATTGATTTCTTATCTTTTCTATGCATACCCACTGTATAACCTATCCCGACTGTGAAACAAGCATTTTCCACCATTTTGAGGCCAAAATCCTACAAATTTCAGCTTGAACCTATTGAAGATTGTCGAGGAGCTTTGCATTGCTCCAGAGATTGAAAAGATACCATAGAAACTGTTCAAAACCTTTAGAGACTCCTTCAAAAAACCAATACTTGCATATAACAGGTATTCCTCCAAAACTCAAACCTGATATTGGTTTTTAAATGCTTTCAAAAGAGGAACCAATTACATTCAGAGCTTGAATCTACCCAAAAAAACTCATTAAAATATCCAAAAAACAACCTAAACCCTGTTTATACTACACATTGTTTTAAACTCCAAATTGAGCCCATAAACCCTTTGAAGGTAGCCTAAACTTTTGTGCCTGACCTTAAAGGCCTTTTAGCCCAATTACTCATTCAATAACTTAGGAAACCCTTGTTTCTTGTTTATAACCATTAAAGGTCTATGAATCAAGTTGAAGAGTCCAAAATTGAAAGGAAAAGCCCCAAGAAAGACCATATTTTTCCTATTTTCATCAAAGAAATCCCTGTCAGAGTAAAAAATTCTTCTGCAAACTATTTAATCTTGCAGAAGTAGCCAGAAAAGCCTAAAAGAAAAGTTGTGTAGTCCAAAAAAGTTCCAAAATTTCTAAACCTACTCCAGCTGCATCTTCCAAAACTGCTATCATTATAAATCCTTTGCAGCCTCCAGTTGTAGACATTGAGCACAACCCATTAGATGATATTGACTACAAGATAGCAGATCCTATTGTAGAATTCAATTTTTTAGAACTTCACAACTGTAGCTATGAAAAATCTTTGGATAATGTTGAAGAAGTTAAAATTTGGTAATCACACTTGCCGAAATATGTGGTTCCAGTTACCCACTCAAGCCCAAAGGTGATTAGGTTATGCCATCATCTTTATATACCTGAGAAAATAGCAATAATCAATGCCAATAAAGAAGTAATTTTTACTATTACTGTTCAATCCATTAATCAAGTGTTACAGCTTAAGCCTAATCCTCAAGCAATTCCGTTGTCCATTGAAGCACTTACCAAGCAGTATATTGGCCTTGAATTTCTTAGAAGATTCAAAATTTTCCAAATATTCACACCCTTACATGTAGAAATTCCTCAAATTAATCTTCGATACTACACTTCAAAATTTCCGGAGGGTTCTAGGCATGCGATTTCCATGTTATCCTTCATCCTAGGGTACCTTACTGATGAACATACTGATGAATTCATTCTAGGTTTCCTAACAAATTTCACACTAGGAAAATTTCCATCTGTTCCCTTTGATTATGCCGGATATATTGCTGATAATATTCATGACCAATAGATTAAAAAATCCAATTGAAGGATTGTTCAGATACACCTCTTTCCTTTTCCACATGTTCTTGTATTTTCAAGAAGATAAGTGTGCATTAACCCTTCAAAATATTGACATAGAAGGAAATCCCCTTTCAGATATTTTCTGGACCTCTTTGATCAGGAAAGAGTCTACAGAGTTCACATATCCAGAGTTTTCAGAATTCTTCATCCATCGATTGATAAAAGTATTGACAAATATTGAACAGCCAAGGATAAATGATGATATGAATAAGATTTTACATTTGTCAGAGAAAACCAAGACTGGTGATTAGTACTTGTATGAAAATCAGAATGAGATTAGAGTGTTTGCATCCAATTTCTTACCCTACAAGCTAACCAAATTTGTATCAATGAGGGTTTTTGCCTTGGAGTATATCAGGAAAATATTAAACTTTGATTCTATCAATTTCCTAGGATCAAAGAAGAAAACACAGTTTAAATTTAAGAATCATGTGGGAGCATTCGTTTGCAATCATAGAAATGTAGAGGTAGAAGTAGCTAAGAAATTATTAGAGTACAGGTTTGACGAGATATTTTCTTGGAATTATGATCCACAAGGGATATTAAGTAAAATGAGGGTTAAGTGTAAACTAACACCCTTCATTCATGAGACAAAACCACAGATAGAAAAATATGTCAATCAGACTGAGTGGACAGAAAATACTTTAGTAGATGAAGTAAATAAAAGTGATATTAGTGACACTTTAGAAACTATAGATCAGCCATAAAAAGGCACCAAGAGGGTCAGAGAAGAAGAAAATTATGTTGCGGAAACCACTACGAAAATAAGTTCAAAATAAGATATAATAAAAGGCCCAAAGCATATTTAGTGGGTAAAGAAAAGGTAACCATTGATGTTGAAGAAATAGATCTCTCAGACACCAACATAGATGCTGCTACTCTTATCAGAAATGAGTAGAATACAGAGAATAGAAATGAAGAACAGATTAATAATGGACATAAATAGTTGATAGAGAAACAACAGAACATGGAAGCTTCATCCTCACAAATAGCTGAGGAAAAGGATTTAGATATCAGGGAAAAGTACAAATAGATCAAGTTAAAGAATGAAGAGATCAAAAATGATATCTACTCTCAATATCTGAAACAAACACCAAGTGCTAAAAGTATGTTGTTATCTGCCTTGGATTATTTAAAAAAAAAAAGCTAATCATGTCAATATTACACCCTATAGTAAAAAATCCAAAGGCAATGGCATATTATAAGAATATTTATTTAGAAGTTCAAACATAAAAAAATCATGCCCTTCATTAGATAGAATTTCATAGACAGAGTTCAGAGATGTTTTACTCTACGGTTACAACTAAAGCTATGAGTGTTCAAAAACTTCAGAACACTATCACAAACATGAAAGATCAAATGAAACTTAACAAAGCATTCTTATATGATAAAGATCTCAGAATTAAATCCTTGGAAGAATTGGTCTTGCAGGTTGGATATGACCCTGCAAATGTGAAACCAACAGAGCAGTTAGTGAAGAAGAAAATTGAGGACATTGCAGCATTAAGAAAACAACTTAAAATTCCATCAAGTCAACATCCTCAAGCCAAGGAAATAATAGAAGGATAGAATGAGCAGGATGACATGATGAATTTGATTTTCTAGCTGACAGCACAGATTAAAGAAATGGAGAGTCAAATGGATCAACTTGTCCAGGAAAAATAAACACCAAAAGTACCAGAAATTCCTACAGTTATTCCTGTAATGACTACAGTTGTGCCATCAGAGAAGACTAAAGAGGAACTTGATAACAAACTAGAACAAGAAATATAATTGATCAAGTTTCTTAACAAGAAAAACAAGCAAGAGCTAGAATAACTTGAGATTACTGACACGACTGAAACTATCCTTGAGATAAGGAAATTCATCACCAAAAAGAACCTGATGAAAGAGCTTGAGGAGAAGTATGAAAATATGAACATCACCATAACCAGGTTTATGGTCAAATTTGAGAATTTGAGGCAAGGAAGTTTGCCTAATATTGTGGTCATCAATGAAAAATTAATGCCTCAGGAGGATTATAGTAAAAATATCAGAGAGTTTGCAAAGGAGCAAGTTGAAAAATCAAGTGGACAAGGTACTCCAATAGGAAAATTCTTACTCAGAAGTTTTGAGGACTTATTTTATTTGCAACATGAGATAAGACACTTGTTTGTCATTAAACCAACTTCTTCCAAGTATACAGAAGTATATGAAAACAACAGAAAGCTAAAGAAAATACAAATTCCAAGTTATGAATATTGGGAGTCATTAACATATTTATTATGAAAGATAAAAAGGCAAAAAGATAAAAGAGAAAAAACAGCTTGCTGAATTGCAGTCAAAACAATTTTTTTACAGCAGTAAACATATTTTACAGTGGCTAAAGAGTATCCGAGTTTAAAAGAGTATCAGAAATTAAAGAGAATCAGTGAAAGAGTAGAAGATAAGTAGACCAGATTTCAAAACGAACTTGATATATCTAAAGCCAACAAGAAAGACACCAAGGTAGCCAGGTGCACCTCATCCATAATCACTTGCTATTTTTTTTGGATAGATAGGAGATGTTTCTGATTTGTTAAGCAACTTTCTATATCTTGTTGTAAAAATATTTCTATTTTTCTTTGATAATTCCTAGAAGAATTCTAGGATATTTTGTAGAAAAATATGTATAAATCTTTCATATTTAGAGGTATGATTGTGGAATAAATTGTTGAAGATTTCTATAGTCAGTTTTGCTGGACTTGAAGGATTTTGTGTTGCAAATTTCGAGTAGCAGACTTTGTTGAAATTTAGTTGAACTGAGAGGGGAGGGGGTGAATTAGTTCAATACATACATGAGCATTTTTCAATTTTTCATCAGCTTATTTATAGCTTAGTTTTATGATCAACCTTAGTATATGAACAGTCTTAATATGTTGCAGCTAGTATTAAATTAATGTGACATTAAACTTATTATGAGAGCAGGAAATATTAAGCAGGTTTGATAAATCATCTCATCACACAAGCCACAAATAGAGACAAAAGATATAAGTAGAAACCCATAAAGGGAGAAAACCACAGCTTATTATTGTTGTGATGCAAAGGCAAGCTCCAACTCCCTCTCACCACTATTTTTCTGTAGGCACCAACCCACAGGAGGCTCCAACCTCAATTCTGCAAGCTACAACTTGCAAGGAAGCTCCAACAGCCTTCAATTTTCTACAGGCACCAACCTACAGGAGGCTTCAACCTCAGTCAGATACAACTGAAAGCTATCAAGCTTCAACTTGATAGGGAAGCTCGAACTTCCTAAATTTATCACAAGAAAATTTGTTGATTTACCTCAGATATCCGCTCTGTTCAGTAGCATCTCTTTCTGCTCCTCTCTTCCTTATCTTCTCTGCCTCAATCTTCTATGTTTTTCATTCTCTATCGTCACTCTCTCTTTCTCTTTTCACTTATGCATATCAAATTATATATAGAGTTCCTCACATGAATTTTTGTATTCCACAAGGAATTTTGAGTGACCACCCATGACTCTTTGACTTTTGCCTTCTCAATTCTTTATCCAACTTATTAAAAAATATAAAAATATGTACAAATTACAGTGGGAGTTTTTATTTTCCTTGGGATACTTGCCTTTGCATCACAAACAATATAAAAAAAATAAAATATTTAAATTTACAGTTACAGTATATAAACTTCACTCAGCCTTTGGCTAGGTGGTTTTGTCCTTCTTGTAGCAGTCATGCAGTTAACCTGCATACTTTGTTCACTATATTTCGCATATTCCACCTGTTCACTGTACTTTTGAATCCCTTTGTTGTACATTTCTTCAATTCTGCAATCTTTGTTTACCTCTGTCAGGTATCATACTTCCTCTTTCTGCACTCAATTTAGTACTTAACCCAATTTCCAATCTGAGCAGTTTCGAATTTATGCTAAGGTTTACCTCCTTGAAGAATCTATGGCTTAAACCATAGTTGAATCAACACAGACCAATCAATTTAGCACTGGTTAAATAACCAGGTTTCCACACATCAAATATATGGTGAATTTTTTTCTTACCTCTCCCTTTATTAACAACACTTCTTTTAGTCCGCACTCTGGTTACAATTTTTGAGCTAGACCATGGCAAATATTACCAACTTAACTCGTTCTAAACTTCATATCTCAATCTTCGACTTGGGATTTTATATTCAATTGTGTATGGTTTAAAATAAACATCAATACTCCAGGCATACACGGAGGCAACCTTTGAATAGACCGACTTAATTTCATTTTGTTAAATCCAGAAATCTTATTACATGCGTATGGGCCCCAACGCTAATGGTCGTCACCATCCGGCGGTGGTTATCGCACCGCGCCGCCTCACTTGATCATACGGATATCGCTCAACAAAGATGCGTGAAAAATAACGTGCGATGGCACGCAGTGTGAGTGATTTTGGGATCCCTCCATATGCCACGTGTTAGTCGCTCTATGGAATCACTCCGATTCCTTGAAAACTTCTTGCCCAGTGATGGTGGTGTGATGAAAACCACTAGTTTGCTCTAAACTGCATCCAATGTTCCTCCTTCATGGTTCCGCGCCTCTACTCCAAGTTTCGTCGCCACTGTTCACACCTCGTGGTTCCTCACCTTAGCTCAAGATTCCATGTCCTTCCGTGATCCGGTTATTAATGCCAACCCGTTTTTACTGTTCATTTGTTAGAGTTTTGTATTTTGAGTTCCGCTTCTAATTCTTCGCTCCTTTACATACTTACTACATTCGTATTCCATGATGCTGTAATATTCATTGAATTTTGCTCCGTAAAACTCACACTGGGACTCTGAGAAAGCCTTTCCAAACAGGGGCTAAAATTTCAGAGCGCATCTAATCTTGATACATATATAAGCCCTTATTTATGAACTCACATTGGTTTTCTCGATCGTGCACAAAATTACAAATTGACCCTTCTGCACAGGGTTCTCAACGTTCAAAAACTTTGAAGGTCTAACTCCCGCTTTCACAAGAGATATACAGGTATGGTACAGTTCTTCTTTCTCTTGGAGGATCGATCCTTTCGAATAATATGGGAGAAGACTTATATCAATTCTCTCATCTCCTCAGAGCCACTAAATAGATTCTTCATTTGTGCTAGTTGAAATTACTTACAAAGCCCTCTTGTTCATGAAAACAAGAGGACAATCTATTTTGTCATTTGGACAGCTATGCTTCAATTCACTGTTGTCTTCTACTGTTGTCCTTTGCCATCACATTTTCCATTTAAGCAATGCTCCAACTCATCCCCAAGCATGTTAAGTATTTACCACAGGGTTTTATTTTATGCCATACAAACTCAATTAATGAATAATTACTCAATGATTCATCTGTAAATTGTATTATACCCCGAATTCATAAATAAACCTCTGTATTACTCTCCTTCAGGCCCTTTCAAAACTCCACTGCCCTGTCTCTAATTCCTCTGTTGCTTCTGCTCCCTCTTCTACCTCTCTGTCTCTTTTGCCTCATGGATAGTTTAGGTGTTGCTTCTATATTTACCTTTTCCATCAATGACAACATTTCCAACTGTCTCCCCCTTTGGAATTGATGGAAATACTCTTCCTCTGTTTGCCTTATAGAAGCCCCTTTTTGCTTTTCCTCCCCCTTTGACATCAATGGAAAAGGGTTGCTCATTTCTTAGTTTTCTTTCTGCATTTCCTCTCTCTGAGATATTCTGACTTTGTACCTTGCTGCTCTAAACTTTGGATTAAATCTAAAATTGTGACCCTTTAGCCTTTTCTTTAAATATTTTAAACTGGTTTTATTATTTCCATAATCCTTTGACCCTGAGGACCTGTTTCATGCTGGCTGATCTCCCCCTGGAATGATATTTTCATTTTTTTTCTCCCCCTGAAACTGTGCTTTCTCTTTATATCAGAGAGTAGCATCTACAGATACTACCCCTAGTTTATCTCTCAAATATTGAAATGGTTCTCTAGCAAGAGGTTTGGTAAATATATCAGCTTTTTGTTCTTTTTTTGGTACATATTCCAACTTTACTACCTTCTGAGCCACTTGTTCTCGGAGAAAATGATACTTGATTGGGATATGTTTAGTTTTCGAGTGAAGCACAAGGTTTTTTGATATAGTTATAGCACTTGTATTATCACATTTGATTGAGATAGGTTCATCAATGTTTACCTTCATGTCTTGGAGGGTTTGCTTCATCAACATGACTTGTGTACAACATGTTGTTGCTGCTATATATTCTTCTTCTACTGTAGACATAGAGATATATGTTTGTCTCTTGCTTAACCATGCCACCAGACTTTCTCCTAGGTAGAATGCACCTCCACTTGTACTTTTCCTATCATCCACACAGCTAGCCCAATTTGCATCTATGTATGCTGTCAATGTGAATTTTTTTCATTTAGGATACCAAAGCCCATACAATGTTGTTCCTTGTAGATATTTGAATATTATTTTTACTGCAAGAAGGTGATTTTGTTTAGGTGCTGCTTGATATCTAGCCACTAGTCCTACTGCTAGCATGATGTCTGGTCTTGATGCTTTCAGATACAGCAGACTTCCTATCATCGATCTGTAGAGTTTTTGATCTATGTCAACAGATCCATCATCAGCACATAGCTTACATCCCATGATCATGGGAGTTGACACAGGTTTGTAGTCCTCCATTTTGAATTTTTTCAACATTTCTTTTAAGTATTTTTCTTGTGAGATGAATGTACCTGTGTTCTTTTCCTGAATTTGAAGTCCTAAGTAGAAACTAAGCTCTCCAATCATAGAAATCTCAAACTCTGTTTTCATCTCATCAGCAAACCCTTTTGCTAGTTCTTCTCCATTGCTTCCAAACATAATGTCATCAACATATACGAAAACAATCAGGAGTTCATCTTCATGGGCTTTTATGTACAGACTGTTGTCTACTCCACCTCTCTTAAAGCCTTTTTTTTGCAAATATTTATCCAGTTTTGAGTACCAAGCACGAGGATCCTATTTCAGTCCATATAGGGCCTTCTTCAGTCTGCACACATGGTCTTCTTTTTCTGTTAAAGAGAAACCTTCTAGTTGTTCCATGTAGACTTCTTCTTCTAGATCTCCATTCAGAAATGCAGATTTCACATCCATTTGATATAATTTGAAGTCTTGGTAGCATGCAAAGGCCATAAATATTTTGATGGCTTCCATTCTGGCTACAGGGGAAAATGTTTCATCGTAATAAAGTCCTTCGAATTGTGAATATCTTTTGAAAACTAGTCTAGCTTTATTCCTTATTACCTGTCCTTGCTCATTCAGTTTATTCTTGAATACCCATTTTGAGCCAATGATATTTTTCTAAATTGGTCTAGGAATTAGTTCCCAGGTATTGTTCTTCTCAATTTGGTCCAATTCTTCATTCATATCATTCACCCAATACTTTTTCTTGCTGGCTTCTTCAAATCTCTTTGGCTCTATTTGTGATAACATGGCTATGTATACCTCTTCTGTCTATTTAGTTAGCTGCCTTCTAGTTTGGACCCCTACTCTCTTGTCTCCAATAATATGATCTTTAGGATGGTTCTTTTGAGTATATATTGAGGGAGCTTTCAAGCTCAGCTTTGCATCTTATATTGTCTTGCTTGTTTCATCATCATTATGGTTTTCTTCTTATAGCAGTCTGTATCTCTTGTATTGTTTTGAAGTTATTCATCAAATATCACATCAATACTTTCAACTATTTTTCGAAGAGTCTTGTTGTAGCACCTGTACCCTTTACTTTTGGAAGCATATCCTAGAAAAATCCCTTCATCTGCTCTTGCATCAAATTTCCCAATATTTTAATCATTATTCTTTATATAACACTTGCTTCCAAAAATTATAAAATGTTTAATTGAAGCTGGCTTTCCACGCCATAGTTCATAGGGAGTCTTGACGCTGCTTGGCCTTAAGTGAGCTTTATTAAGGATATGCACCATTGTATGTACTGCTTCTGCCCAGAAGGTTTGAGGAATATTATTCTCCTGCATCATGGCTCTGGAAATTTGTTGAACATATATGTTTTTTCTCTCTACTACTCCATTCTGTTGAGTTGTCCCTGCAATAGTAAATTGTTGTTTTATGCCATATTCATTGCACAAATATGCAAAGTCATAATCTGTGAATTCTCCTCCTCTTTCCAATCTGATGCATTTTAGCTTGCATCTTGTCTAATTTTCTACTAATGCTTTGAATATTTTAAATTTTTCTAGAGCTTCCGATTTATTCTTGAGAAAAGAAACCCATGTCATTCTGGAGAAATCATCTATTATAAACATAAAGTAGGATTCTCCACTTGGTGTTTTAGTTCTTGTAGGTTCACACAGATCCATGTGCACAAGCTGGAGTGGTCTTCTTTTTGATAAATCATCTTTGGCCTTAAAGGATGTGCGAGTCTATTTACCTAATTGACAAGATTTGCATATGGTATTAGAAGGTATTTTTATTTCTGGCATGTCTTTGACCGCTTTCTTCTTTCTCAGTCTGATGATATGATCGAAGCTGAGATGTCCCGATCTCCTATGCCATAACCATGAATCCTCAAGTTTTCTAAGATGGCATGCTTCATCCTCCTCTTTCATGATGTAAACATTGCTCTCTGTTCGAACACCTTTGAGCAGAGTCTTACCTGTGGTACTTGATCTGACTTCACAGTCTTGTGCTCTGAAAAGAACTTCGCAACCTTTATCACACATCTGACTGACACTCAGCAAATTTTCCTTCAGCCCATCTATAAATAGAACATCTTGGGCCTTACCTCTGCCATTATCTAAGCTGTCTGAGCCCTTTCCCTTTATTTTTCCTAATTTATCATTGCCAAACGTAACATTACTAGTTTTCTTTTCATTAAAAGTTATAAATTTTCTCCTGTCTCCAGTCATATGTTTTGAACAGCCATTGTCCAGATACCATTGGCTTTTCAGATCTTGAGCAGTTAGAGCCAGGTCACACTTATTCTCCTTCTTTTTCCACTAGAGGCATCCTTTTGTTTGGTCATTTTTGTGAGATGATGAATCACATCCTTTCAGAGGACATTTGTAAGGCATATGCCCAACTTGATTGCATATACAACATTTGATCATATTTTTTGCAGAATTGTGAGTATGAACAAAATTTCTTTGATTCATAAACCTCCTTGAGGTGTTGAACATCAATATTTGTCCATAATTTCTACATTCAATAATTTTATGGCCAAATTCCTTACAATAAAAACAATAACCATAGAAATTATTTGCATACCTGATGTAAGGTTGTTTTCTTCATTTGTTTGTTTGAGACAGTCTCTTCACTGTTTGCATCTTTTTCTGGTTTAAATTACTCCTCCTTGCATGACAATATGCAGCAATGTGTCCCTGCTTGTGGCAGACATAACATGTGGCATTCTTCATAGGAGGGAAGAATCTCCTTTGATGGCTTTCAAATTTGACATACTAAGGGACATATAAATCTTTTCCTGTTGTTTTAGTATTTCTTTCATTCTTTGTTATTAGAGGATTTTTCTGGGTTTTGTCTCCTTCCTTACAAGTTTCTTATTTTTTAGGCACTATTTGAGCTGCTTCATCATCCTTCTTTGCTTTTACAAAAATAATCTCTCTATTTTCCTTTTCTTTGTTTTTACTTGATTCTCCTTCACAGCCTATTCCAGTTTTTATCATAGCTGATCTTTGAGCAACCAGAATTTCATTCAACTTACTAGAGCTTGTTGTTTGAGAAGAGTTTATAGCCACTTTCCTTTGAGAATTTTCTAATTTCTTCCTGAGACATACTACTCCTTCTTCCAACTTTTCTTGTTCCTCAGTTTTTTCTTTGATTTTCTTAAGTAACATGTCCTCTATTTTCTTGGCTTCTTCAAGCTCGATCTTTAGCTGCATCAGGACTTCTAAATTCTATTCTTCTCGTACATACCTAAGGAGAATGTCCTTTTTTTTTCTGCATTTCAGCTTAAGTCTATCAATCTCTTCCAGAGAACTTCTTAGCTCCCCCTCAAGGTCGACTTCACCTTCTTATTCTTAATCTTCTAGCAGGAGACCTTCAAGTTGTTCTATAGCCATCAATAATAATTCGGAGGTTCCATATTCACTTGAGAGTTCATCTGGATCTTCAGCTGTACTGTTGTCTTGTTGAGCATAGAAACATTTTCTGCTCAATTTCTTTCCTTTCTGCCAATTCTTTGATGTATTTTTCTTTGACTCTTGAGCCTGATTCCTTACTTTCTTGTGAGGACACTTAGCAGCATAGTGTCCAAATCTTCCACAGTTAAAGCATTTGAAAGGAATCTTACCTTTGTATTTACCTGAGCCTCTATCCAATTTCTTGACAAATTTTGCCTCTTCTTCATCCGAGCAAGGGCATATGTCTTCCTCTTCTTCTTTCTTCTTTTCTGTTTTAAAGGCTGCCTCCCTCGCACTTGGCTTCTTCTATGGGAGCCTCATCTTGTATGCTGTTAAATTTCCAAGTAGCTGGTTCATGGTCAAGGTCTCCCAATCATTTGTTTCTTCTATTGCAGACACCTTGGGATTAAACCTAGATGGAAGAGATCTTAGAATATTTTGCACAATTATAGTTTATGGCATGGTTTCTCCAATAGCTTTCATATTGTTAACAATTTCTACAACTTTTAGGAAGAAACTGTCAATGTATTCATCATCATTCATTTTTAAGTTCTCAAACTGGGCTCTATAGACTTGAATTTTGGCAGTCTTTACTATCTTATCTCCCTCATGGATGTTTTCCAGAGTATCCCACATCTCTTTGGCAATGTATTTGTGCATTAATTTGATAAAATCTGCTTCACACAATCCATTCAAGATGGCATTCATGGCTTTTGCATTAGCTACGAAATCTTGTTTGGATTCTTTCTCTGATTCAGTTGTCTTTGGGGCATATCCTAACTCCACAGCACCCCAAAATTCTATTCCTAGAGACATTATGTATGTCCTCATCCTGATTTTCCAGAAGGCATAATTTGCACCTGTAAAGAAAGGGGCTTTATTGGTTGAGCATCCCTATTTACTAGCCATCCTGAGAACCTAGAATCTCCTTTTAGTTGTTAAACTGGTACAAAGGAACCTGCTCTGATACCAATTGTTGAAATTTAGTTGAACTGAGAGGGGGGGGGTGAATTAGTTCAATACATACATGAGAATTTTTCAATTTTTCATCAGCTTATTTATAGATTAATTTTATGATAAACCTTAGTATATGAACAGTCTTAATATGTTGCAGCTAGTATTAAATTAATGTGACATTAAACTTATTATGAGAGTAGCAAACATTAAGTAGGTTTGATAAATCATCTCAGCACACAAGCCACAGATAGAGACAGCGGATATAAGTGGAAATCCATAAAGGGAGAAAACCACATCTTATTATTGTTGTGATGCAAGGGCAAGCTCCAACTCCCTCTCACCACTGTTTTTCTACAGGCAACAACCCGCAGGAGGCTCCAACCTCAATTCTGCAAGCTACAACTTGCAAGGACGCTCCAACTCCCTTCAATTTTCTACAGGCACCAACCTACAGAAGGATTCAACCTCAGTCAGCAATAACTGACGGCTATCAAGCTTCAACTTGATAGGGAAGCTCCAACTTCCTGAATTTATGACAAGAAAATTTGTTGATTCACTTCAGATATCCGCTCTGTTCAGTAGCATCTCTTTTTTCTCCTCTCCTCCTTATCTTCTCTACCTCAATAGTCTATGCTTTCCATTCTCCATCCTTCCTCTCTCTTTCTCTTTTTACTTATGCATATCAAATTATATATAGAGTTCCTCACATGACTGTTTGTATTCCACAAGGAATTTTGAGTGACCATCCATGACTCTTTGACTTCTGCCTTCTCAATTCTTTATCCAACTTATTAAAAAATATAACAATATGTACAAATTACAGTGGGAGTTTTTCTTTTCCTTAGGATACTTGCCTTTGCATCACAAAAAATATAAAACAAATAAAAAATTTAAATTTACAGTTACAGTATATAAACTTCACTCAGCCTTTGGCTAGCTGGTTTTGTCCTTTCTGTAGTAGTCATGCAGCTGACCTGCATAGTTTGTTCACTGTCTTTCACATATTCCACCTGTTCACTGTACTTTTGAATCCCTTTTTTGTACATATCTTCAATTCTGCAATCTTTTTTTACCTCTGTTAGGTATCATACTTCCTCTTTCTGCACTCAATTTAGTACTTAACCCAATTTCCAATCTGATCAGTTTCAAATTTATGCTGAATTTTACCTCCTTGAAGAATCTATGGCTTAAACCATAGTCGAATCAACATGGACCAATCAATTTAGCATTGGTTAAATAACCAGGTTTCCACACATCAAATATATGGTGAATTTTTTTCTTAACTCTCCCTTTATTAACAACACTTCTTTTAGTCCGCACTTTGGTTACAATTTCTAAGCTCAACCATGGAAAATATTACCAACTTAACTCGTTCTAAACTTCATATCTCAATCTTCGACTTGGGATTTTATATTCAACTGTGTATGGTTTAAAATAAACATCAATGCTCCAGGCATACGTGGAGGCAACCTTTGAATAGACCCACTTAATCTCATTTTGTTAAATCCACAAATCTTAATACATGCGTATGGGCCCCAATGCTAACGGTCGTCACCATCTGATGATGGTTATCGCGTCGTGCCGCCTCACTTGATCGGACAGATATCGCTCGGCAAAGATGCGCAAACAATAACGCGCGATGGCACGCAGTGTTAGTGGTTTTGGGATCCTTCTTTATGCCAAGTGTCAGTCGCTCTATGGAATCGCTCTGATTCCTTGAAAACTGCTTGCCCGTCGATGGTGGTATGATGAAAACCACCAATTTGCTCTAAAATGCGTCCAATGTTCCTTGTTCGTGGTTCTGCTCCTCTACTCCAGGTTCCGTCGCCACTGTTCACACCTCGTGGTTCCTCACCTTAGCTCAAGGTTCCACGTCCTTCCGTGATCTGGTTATTAACACCAACCTGTTTTTACTGTTCATTTGTCAGACTTTTGTATTCTAAGTTTCGCTTCTAATTCTTCGCTCCTTTACATCCTAACTGCATTCGTATTCCATGATGCTTTAATATTCATTACATTCCACTCTGTAACACTCACACTGGGACTCAGAGAAAGCCTTTCCAAACAGGGGGTAACATTTCAGAGCACATCTAATCTTGATACATATATAAGCCCTTATTTACGAACTCACATTGGTTTGCTCGATCATGCACAGAATTACAAATCAACCCTTTTGCACAAGGTTCTCAATGTTCACAAACTTTGAAGGTCTAACTCCTGCTTTCACAAGAAATATACAGGTATGGTATAGTTCCGCTTTCTATTGGAGGATCGATCCTTTCAAATAATATGGGAGCAGACTTATATCAATTCTCTCATCTCCTCAGAGCCACTAAACAAATTCTTCATTTGTTCTAATTGAAATTACTTACAAAACCCTCTTGTTCATGAAAACAAGAGGACAATCTATTCTATCATTTGAATAGCTTTACTTCAATTCACTGTTGTCTACTGCTGTTGTCCTTTGCCATCACCTTTTCCATTTAAGCAATGCTCCAATTCATCCCCAAGCATATTAATTCTTTACCACATGGTTTTAGTTTATGCCATACAAAATCAATTAATGAATAATTACTCAATAATTCATCTGTAAACTGTATTAGACCCCTAATTCATAAATAAACCTTTGTATTAATCTTCTTCAGGCCCTTTCAAAACTCCACTGCGCTGTCTCTAATTCCTCTATTGCTTCTGCTTCCTCTGTTACCTCTCTGTCTCTTTTGCCTCATGGATAGTTTAGGTGCTGCTCCTGTCTTTACCTTTTCCATCAATGACAACATTTCCAACAGACTTGATCAGACCAATTAGCATCATATTTCAGGATTCATGTGATGAGCTATTGAAGTGAAGTATTTCCTTCTTTTCATTATTTATCTTTCCTTGTTACATGCATCCATAATGTTTTCCAAATTTGAATGAATAAACAGGAGTATTACTTCAGGATTTGTTAAAATCACCCTATCTTTATTGCTTATCATTTCTATGTCTTATGTTGATTTCCAGAGTAGGGAACCCTTAATTTCTCCCTCTTTCATTTTACCTCGGCCTACTACTTCTCTTTTCTAGAACAAATAACCCTTTATTGCTCTTTATCCAGATCATATCACCTCACTAAACAACCTTCCAAGATCTTCATGGGTTATCTATATTTCCCTGAAAACATTTGACTTCTTGAATTTGATCCTAGCTCTGTCTGCTTGATTTTTGACTCCTCAGCCCAATGGAAAAATAGAATCTCCCACTATCCATCTCATCAGGTAATTTTCCCTACCACAATCAAACCAAAACCAAATTGCATAATCATAACTAGCTTAATATCATAAAAACAAACAAAGTTAAATCTTATAGAGAGAGCCCTCTCTAAACCCTAAGAAGGCTAGATATTAGATTTTAAAAGTTGGTTTGTGGTTACCACTAATGTTTTTAGACTTGAAACCAAAATCTCACAAATTTATAATTACTAGAGTGATAACATACTCGCGACCATACTGGGGAACTAAGCAATCCTCAGTCATAAAATAAGTCTTAAAGAAATTTTTTCCATCATCTTTTTTCCTTTAAGACTATTTTATAAGTTGTGAGTATCATTTTATCAAAAAATTTGTAATTCTGGCTTCTAGGAAAGTTTATTATACCAAGTCTAAACCGAATCCTAAGCCTATTGTTATAGTGGACAACCCAGACGGAATTGGCCAAAAGAAAAAACAGATAGAAGATTTAGGTAATCAAGTTTCCTTATTTAGATCAAATTTTCTTCCAAAAATTTTGACAAGCATACAAGACATAGATTTTGACTTAAATTTTGAACATTCTTTATTCAGAAACAAATCAGAAAGTGATTTAAACAACATTGTTATAGATCCTGATTTTATTTCATCTCTTGAAATTAAAAAGAAAATTGTTTCAGTAGATTCTGAATCTAAAATTTTCGAAATTTATGATAAACATGATGAATTGAATGCTCTTTTATTATAAGAAATAGATCGGCTCTCTTTCAATATTTAGTTGAACTAGCTGCCTTATCAGCATATACACCTAAGCCTTCTACTTCTCAGTTAGATAAGAACCCTTTAGAACCTGTAGGTTCATATTTTTATGCCACTACATCATCTATAGTTTCTACTACCATAAATTATATAGATCCATTTATCTCTAGACAACCTTTACAACCTAGAATATTATTTCCTTCATCCCCTACATCCATTACATCCACTATTTTACCTTCTACTTTTTCAATCACATCATTCTCATTTCCTAGTAGTTCCTATATTCCAGTTGCACTTCCTACTACCTTCACTTAATATTTAAGTTCTTCCACTTCCTTTTCTAGTTCAGCATTCTATAATCTAGTTTGATCAGTTTCTTCCTCAAGTTTAGCCCCAAGTACTTCTACTTTACCTCCTAGCCAAACTAGAATATAAGCTATGGTTTCTAGGTATGCTCCCCTAGTTCTTCCTGGACAAATTCATGACATGCCCTAAGATTATCAAAGTAAAATACCATATTTTGATTCTACTACACATTATACTGCACAACAACACATAAGCAAAATGATAGATTACTTTTAACTCCATGAGATATATGTATCATATCTACAAATGAGGTTGTTTGCACAAAAATTAATAGGGGAAGTAAATAAATGGTTTAAAGGTCTTACAGAAGGTAGTATAGCTGATTTAGTTTTTTTCTGTACGTTGTTTTTAAATAAATGGGAAAAGAAGAAAAACACCCTACAAATATTGTCTGAATTGGATGCAATGAAGAGAGCTTCCAATGAATGAGTACAAGACTACTGCACTAGATATAAAAATGTTTACAACTCAATTCATGAAAATGTAAGACCCACTCCTGACTCTTTCTTGCTCAAATTCCCAGATGGATTTGACACTGACATGGCATATCATTTAAGAGAAACTAACGCGGAAACCTTGGAAAGAATGCAAACAGATGTTGTAGGTGTAGAAGTAAACATTTTAGCTAAGAAAGCTAGATTGAGAAATGAAAGGAGAGTAACCATAAAAGAAGAAGCCTTTAGTTCAGACATAAAAAATAGATATGTTAGCTAAGATGTTAGAAAGCATGATGGATAGACTAGATAACATAGAAAGAAGACCTCAATGGGATAATCAATAGCAGATCAGAAATCCCAATTTTAGGAAAAACATAAATTCAGGAAAATCAAAAGAATGAGTCCCAGACCAAACAATAAAACCTCCATTTCAGGAGAAATATGCTGAGAGTTCTTAAAAAAAGGTTGAAGATGAGGATACCATAAATCTAATGGAATAGACGATAATAACACTATCTTTCTCACACAGGAAGATCAAGAGTTATTTGAAATCTAACAATGCCAATTAGATTTAGGGGAATCCTTCGATTATAAACAAGTTTATGATTTTTCCATAAATGAAGTTCACAAGAAATATAACCTTAGGAGTAAGAAAAATAATAAAAATTCTTCTAATAAAACTCCTCAAAATGAAAATAAGAAAAAAGTAGAAGCCCCAACAACAAAATTTCTGGAAATTCACCCTAGGGAAAATAGGAAAAACTCTAGTTCTTCTCAAAAAGTTTCTGATCCTAAAATTTTACCAAGCCCTAAGAATGTTGACATAATAGATGAGGTTGCTCAGGCTGCAAAAGATTCACAAAAATTTGCTGTTGCAACAGCATCTAATTCTTCTCAAACAAAAAACTTAGATCCTAAAACAAACATTGTTGATCTAAAATCAACAGATCCAAAAGTTGCCACTGCAAAAACAGATTTTGACAATTCTAAAACTGAAAAAAAATATCTACTGCTTCACAAACCATTCCTGGAAAGAAAATATTAAGTAGTAAAACACAAGAAACTCAAATTGAAAATGAAAACATAACTGTAGAAAATAAGATAAATCAACACAAACTACAGTTACCAAAGAAGAGTTAATTCAAATATGTAAATCTCAACTTTCATTCAACATACAAACTGAGATTGCAAAGCCAAAAATACCAATTAATTTAACAGAATTGGTAAAACATGATTTGTATAAATCAACCATCACTGAAACATTCAACATAAATGATGGATAAGACTCCATAAACTTGAATAATGATCAACCAGAGTTGATATTTGGCCCAGACGTAAATGGAAAGCATCAAGATGGATCAGTTCCTCCATTTTATGTCAGTTTAACCATTCATGATCAAATCTTACACAACACAATGTTAGATTCAGGAGGTTCATATAAACTAATGGCCAAAGCTATAATCAAAGATTTATGTGTAACACTAGTTCAATATCCTGGTAAGAGTATACTTGTGGACATTGTAGTAGCTGATATCCCACCCAAATATGGAATATTATTATCTCACTCGTGGGGAGAAAAGTTACAGGGATCTCTACAATTGGACATGTCTTATGCTACCATACCAGTCCTTGGTCAAACTAAGAAGTTATATAGGGAAAATTTAATGAAATATATGGTAAGTAATGAAGCAATATTAATAAATTACCCTATCTATGCTACACCTACTGACCTAGATTCATTCATCCTATGTAATGCTGAAACTGATAATGAAATCAAGATTGAAATAAAGGAAGGAAATAAAACATAAAACAATGATAACATATTTCATGAATCTTTATGGCATTTAGACTTTGATGGCTCAGTAAATAAGTTCGGAGTAGGAGCAGGAGTATGGATAGCCAATATAGAGAAAAATCATGCAGAAGGCCATGCTTTTAGGGTGAATTTCAAATGTAGAAACAATATGGCTGAGTATGAAGCCCTCATTTTAGGACTCCAGATTATTAAAAATTTAGGAGGTAAAAGAGTAGAAATAATGGGAGACTCGGATTTGATTGTAAAACAAATTAAGGGTGAATATTCTGTATACAATCATATATTATGCCAGTATAAAAAGACTGTATTAGATTTGATTGATGATTTATTGGATTGTAATTTCTTTGCAATACCAAGAAGCCAAAATTTACAAGCACATTCTTTAGAAACCTTTGTTAGCACTTGTAATTTACCTTTTCAACCTAATTATATGTATACTGTAGAAGTAAACCATAGACCAATAATCCTAGACAACCTCAAATATTGGCAGATTTTTTCACAAGATCAACAAATTTATAATTTTATGAATACTGAAGGTGAATTTTAGAACCGTAAAATAGACACTGATTGTACCATAGATCAAGATTTAGATAGTGAAATAGATTTTAATAATGTATATTTAAATAAATTAAATTTTTCTAGACCAACTAAATTCAATCAATTAGATATAGATAAGTTAGAGAGAGTAGAAATTGATGAAATAATTGATGATGAATCTGAAATATTAAATCCCAAAGATAATTTCTTTCCAAAAGGTTTAACTCCATTAGAAGATTTATTTGACTCAAATGATGTTTCTAGAAAACCCAAAATGGAGCCAATTAGATCTGACATTAAGGAATGCAACATAGGCACAAAACTAAAACCCAAAATGATCAAACTTTCCAAAGCCTTACCTCAAAAAGGAAAGGAAAAATACATTGCACTTTCTAAGGAATTCCAAGATGTTTTTTCATGCAGTTATGAGGACCTTAAATCTTATAACACCAACATAATTCAACATAAAATTACAGTAAAATAATATCAAAATCCCTTTAGACAAAATTTAAGGAGAACCAACCCTGCTTTGATGCCCTTAATAGAAAAATATGTAAAAAGAATGTATGATGCACAGATAATTGCACCAATTAGATATTCTTATTGAGTTTCTAACCTAGTTCCAACCAGAAATAAAACATGAGAGATTAGATTATTTGTTGACTTTAGGAATCTAAACAAAGTATCATTAAAAGATAACTATCATTTACCAAAAATGGATCATATTTTACAAAGGGTAGTTGGATCTTCTAGGATTTCTCTTTTAGATGGATTTTTAGGATACAACCAGATTTTAGTCCAACGAGAGGATCAAGCCAAGACAACTTTTACTACTCCTTGGGGAACTTTTATGTATGTATAAATTCCCTTTGGTTTAATGAATGCAGGGGTAACCTTTCAAAGAGATATGGATATAGCCTTTGCAAAGGAAATTCAAGAATTTTTTGTAATTTACTTAGATTACATAAATGTATTTTCTAAGACTAATTATGAACACTTAGATCATCGTAGCCAAGTCTTTATAAAATGCAGAAAATTTGGAATCTCATTAAATCCTAAGAAAACATTATTTGGATTAGAAGGACACATATTTTCTAAAAAAGGAATTAGAATTGACCTGCAAGAATAGAAGCAATTCTTACCATCAATTGACTAAGAAACGTAAAAGAGTTACAAGCCTTGCTAGGTAAGATTAACTTTTTAAGAAGATTCATATCCAATTTAGCTGAAATAATTAGAGAACTAAATAACATGCTTAAAAATGATTTAGCTCTTAAATGGACTATTGGGGCCAAACAATCCTTTGAATCCATCAAACAGGCCTTAACTAAAATTGCAGTCCTTATAAGTCCTCATTTCAAAAAGGATCTCATAATTTTTTTCATTTGCTTCAGAACACACCATTGCTACAGCTTTTCTATAGAAAAATGACCAGGGTTATGAATAGCCCATATCTTTCTTTAGCAGAACACTTAGAAATGCATATTTGAAGTACAATATCATGGAAAAAGAAGCCTTATCTTTGGTAAAGGCCATTAAAGACTTCAGAGTTTACATTCTCAATTCTCACATCATTGACTATGTCCCAAATGTTGTTGTAGAAGACATTCTTACTCAGGATGGTCTTGATGGAAGAAGAGGTAAGTTGATTGCCACTATTTTAGAATATGACATAGGGATAAAACCCACAAAGTTGATAAAAGGTCAATTTTTAGCTATACTTATGGCTGAATCAAATTGTCATGCCCTAGACATAAATTTTATTGCCCAAATAGATGATCAGGAAGAGATGATGACTCTAGAGATTAGTGAAGCATTTTCAGACTCACCATGGGATGCAGATATTATATTTGTATTACTAAACTTACAATCTCCTCCTGGTTTATCAAGAAGAAAAGCTAGATTCCTAAAGCTTAAGGAAGTTAGATTTTGTATTTTAGACAATGTACTTTTTTGGAAAGATCAAAGTGAGGTTTTATTAAATTTTTGGTTAAAATAAGAAGCTGATAAGGTACTACAATAATTTCATGCAGGTGACTGTGGAGGACATCTATACTAGAAAACTACTGCAGACAATATCTTGAGAGTTGCTTTTTACTGGCCTACCTTGTTTGCAGATGTCAAAAAATATGTGACCTCCTGTAATAAGTGCCAAATACTTGAGGGGAAGAAAAAGCTATTACCCCTGCCCTTAGAACCCATCTCTACAAAAATACCATTTCAACAATGGGGTCTTGACTTCATTGGAGAAATTCAGCCCCCATCATCAACCCAACATAAGTGGATTTTGATGGCCACTGACTATTTTACCAAGTGGATTGAAGCTATATCCTCTAGGCAAGTCACAAATACTGCCATTATCTCTTTCCTAGAAAATAAAATTCTTTCAAGATTTGGATATCCCTAAAAGATAATTACTGATAATGCAGCAATATTCAAATCTAATAAAATGATGGAATTTTTCCATAAATACCATATTAACCTAAGTCATTCTACTACATATTACCCTCAAGGTAATGGCCTAGATGAATATTCAAATAAAATCCTTGTAAACATTATCAAAAATTTACTCAAAGATAATAAAAAGACTTGAAATAAGAAGTTAGTCAATGCCTTATGGGCAGATACTAAAAATTCTATTGGTACATCCCCTTATGAACTTGTCTATGGAATGGATGTTGTTTTCCATCCTCCCTAGGAGTACGAGTGATGAAAACTATCCAAGAGTTACAAGTTGAAACAAATGGCATTCAAAGAAGGATCAATAAAACTATCCGCTTGCAAAAAACAAGGGAAGAAGATTATATCAAGTCTCAAGCTATCCATGATAGGATAATGATAATTTTTGATAAAAAGACTAAAGAAGAGGATTTCTACATTGGAGATAAAGTGTTAAAATGGGATTCAAGAAGAGAAGACAAAGGTAAACATGGAAATTTTGATTTTCTATGGAGAGGACCTTTTTTTATTTATGGATATAGAGGTAATAATGCTTTCTACCTGAAATAAATGGATGGATCAGCTATGCTAGATGGACTAGTAAATGGCAGAATGTTGAAGCTCTACTACTCTCCTGAGTTAAAAAATAGTTAGTTTATTTTACTTTGATTATTGTACATATATAATGAAAATTTTAGATTGGATTTGATGTTTCCCTAACAAAGTTGAAGCCCGGAGAGAAGGCCCTAAGATTTGAGAGGTAAAATATCATAAGTATGAATAATTGCAGAGATCAGAAAGATACTTACAGGGTCATCATTGTCAAAATTCAAAGGCTACTAATATAAAAGTTCTTGCAATTTCACCAGGAAATGCCATCCCCATGTGGAGTCACTGTTAGGGTCCTATAATAACAGGGTTCGTAATTTTTGAATTGACTATGATAGTCTTGTAAATATGTACATACCTTGCTTTTTGCAAGTTGTTTTCCCATATTTGAAAAATGAAAAATAATAAAACATGAAAAGAGGGTAGAATTCTTAAAATAGAGATCAAAGGACTAAGAAAAATATAGACCCCAAAAGAAAAAAGAGATAAAATAAGACCTGAAAGTGAGCAAGTCAAAATGCCACTACTATTTACTTTACTGCAAGAATAATGATTATGTGCAGATTGTCAAAAAATGCCATAATCCATGATGAGTTACACAATTTAATCTTAACTTTTCATGCTTTGATTTCATGTTTTAGATAGATAATAAAATATATGTAAAAAAGCATAAACTTGACAAATCAATAGATAAGATAGAGAATAAATGAGGAGATCAACAGTTTAATCTGAGCCCTAGGATGAAATAAGGTTAGACTTAGATATTTTTTATGCTTTGAAAGAAAATTGATTTAGGGTTGCAAACCTAAATGCATCCACGAAAATGAAGTAAAAAACGTTAGAAATAATGATGGGCAGGTAAAAAGTAGTTGTGCAAGCATGTAATAAAGTATAATATAGAAAAAATCACTAATTCACCCTCCCCTACAATTATTCAGTATTCTAAACTATCAATTAAAGAGGCTTAATTTCTCTAACTTCTATTGGGACCGGACCCAAGGCTTAGTGACTGATTAGTTAAAAATATTGAATTCGTACATAAAACCCATATTCATCAGCATTTACCCTTCATCCATAATCATAATCCCTTTTTTCTAAGTAAAAACCCATTTTTACTTAGTAAAAAGTGAAACACTAAATAACTAATTTTATCTCCTTTCAAAAAATCATTCAAAACCCATAAAATTCATTTATACTAAGTTAAAGTGTGAAAAATGCAACAAAGACAAGCTATGCTTTATTTTGCACTTTACTTAGTGTTAAAATATGTATTTTATTCATTATATACGTTATCCCTTTTCATATTAACTTCTAACTTACTTATTAAAACCGTAAATTACACCCTCCCGTATAGTATTAAACACTTATATTTAAAATAACCCACAAAACCCTCTATTTTATGTTTAAGCAAATGTTTAAATATCCCATGTGCGAAATATAAACCCCTCCCTTGTCCCATTGGTTTAAACCTATCGATAAATCAAAATACCCCACCCCTATGGTTTTAAACAAATATCAAGCGTTTTAAAACTATATAATAAATACGTGCATATGTATTCATTAAAACATTGTAAAATGTTTTGATTTTCACATATAAATCTTACCCCGCCTATCATATATCCCAAAGGTATAAACTTTAGATAAACACATATTCCGAAAGTTTATAAACAGACCCCTCTGCATATGTAAGCCTTGGGCCCCGCTCCCAAAATCCCAATGCAGCTTTCACAATAGAATAAGGTTGTTCACAATTTAACCCCATGATCCGATGGCTAACAAATGAAATTGCAAATAAACTTGCGCGATAACCACCATCTCTTTTCTATGCGAAATGGGTGGTATTTTAAATTTCTCTCTCGTCCATGTAGTCCCTTACTACTGGATCGCATCCATTTCAATCAAAACATCTTACTACCAAAAGTGAATGCGATAACCACTCACGGATTCTGAGCCTTTAAGCCCGAAAACCAACATTTTTTATATGACCGCAATTTATTATAGGTGCTTGTTAGCCTAATTTACCTAAATAACATTGGAAATACACTGATTTCTTATATTTTATGTGCATCCTAACTATGAAACAAGCATTTTCCACCATTTTTAGGTCAAAAGCCTGCAAATTCCAGCCTGAATCTATTGAAGATTTGTGAGGAGCTTTGCATTTCTCTAGAGATTGAAAAGACACCATAGAAACTGTTCAAAACCTTCAAATACATGTTCAAAAAGTTAGTACCTACATATAATAGGTATTCCTCCAGAATTCGAACCTGTTATCAGTTTTTAAAGTCTTTAAAGAAAGGAACCAATTACATTCAGAGCTTGAATTCACCCAAAAAACCTCATTAAAATAGCCAAAAAAGAGGTCGAACCCTGTCAATATTTCTGAAAAAACCCTATTTATAATGCGCATTGTTTTAAACCCCAAATTGAACCTAGAAACCCTCTCAAGGTAGCCTAAAATTTTGTGTTAGGTCCCTATATTACTAGTATAGTCCCTTATTGTTGTTAGTGTAACCCCCTTATTGTTATTATTGTACCCCTGTAACCCCCATATTGTTATTATTGTGCCCTTAAATTATTATTGTTAGGTCGGCTAGGATTACATTGTGGCCCCACTAGGATTACATTATGGCCCCATGGACTCCTATATATAGAAAGGAGGTTTTGTAAATTGTATCATCCAAGAATTGTTCATTTATGTAATGTATTGGAGGTTTCCCCCTCGAAGTGGCTCATTTCTAAGGCATTGATATCTCTTTCTTCTATTTTTGGAGCTGGTTACACAACATTTGGTATCAGAGCTTTGGATTCTAGGGTTTCGCTACTCCAAACAGGTCATCGTGGCATTTTTGTTATAAATTTTCTTCACGTATATTCAAAAATTGAAATTTTTATAGTGCCAAGTGGAAATCCCAGAACATCTTCACAAAATTTCGTAGCTTTTTTCATAATATTTTTAGAGATATGATCTCGTGGAATTTAGTGATTTTTTCGTGCTTCGAATTTCATGTAAAAATGTCATCACGAAATTTTTACTATAACGTTTTTATACAAAGGTTCAAAAGTTGAAATTTTTTGAAGTTATAGCTTCAAACTCGATGAACATCAAAACATTTCAGAGCTTGGTTCGAAATATTTTTAGAGATATGATCTGTGGAAGTTAGGCCTTTTTCAGGTTCCCGAATTTCATCTCAAAGAGGTGATCATGGGAAAATCTTCATAACTCTCTCTCTGAGCATCGGATTGGAATTCTGTAAATAGTGACTGGAAGTGCATGGAATGTAGTTTCATATCTATAAATTTCAGAGTGAAAGGAGAAAACAATGACACATGGAAAGTCGTACAAGTTTGCACTACTGAACGAGTCCATAATTAGGTCATTATGAGAGATTGGGCATAAATTTGTCTTGAAGAATACAAATCAAGTCAGACCTATGGCATTTGAAAGAAGCTTCAGAGCACTACTATAGGGCTGAATTTTAGATACTTAAGATCTTCAAGTATAGAGATAAGTCAATTTCAATATCGATTTCCTCAAAAGAAAGTAAAAGGTGTGTATTTTTTTCCCGAATTGCATATGTCTTATTTGAAGAATCAAGTTGAATTGATTCCAAGGGCATATTGTAGAATAGATATCAGTATTATATTCTCAAATGGCCCCTAAAAATAATTCAACACCCATTAAGCCTTTATAAGGCTCTACAATGACTCACGAAGACGAATAATGACAACATGACATATCAAAATTACAAGAGCAAGTCTAACAAATTTCGCTCTTGCAAAGAGAAAAAAAAAATGACATGGAAGTTTTGAAGAAAGGCATGGAAACTAAGATGGATGGTTTGAAGAAATGTGTGGAATATAAGATGGATGGTTTGAAGAATGGCATGGAAGATAATATAGATGGCATGTAAGCTGGCATGGAATCTAAGATGGATGACATGAAAGCTAAGATGGAAAACATGAAGAATTATCTAAAAGAAGACATGGAAGGTGTGACAAATTTGATACAAGAAATGTTTCCTAATGGTGAAAAGATAGTAGAGGAAACTCATGATGAGAACAAAATAAATGTTAATCATGATTTCATAAACTCTAATGTTGGATAGAAGAACCACCATATTCCAAAATTAGATATGAGGAAATTTGATGGAAATGATCCTGTAACATGGATACTAGAGATGGAGAAATATTTTGATCTCAATAATGTGCAAAACACATCAAAGGTATGCATTGAAACATTACATTCAGAACAAAATACATTTGTATAGTATTGATGGCTTTGATCCCATAAAAAAATTGACACTTGGTCAATTTTTATGGAGGAAATGATAGCACATTATGAGGAGACAAAGAGCAACACTTTATTTAGCCAATTCATAAATCTCAAACAAAAGTGTTCAGTGGGGGAGAATATTGAGGACTTCCAAAAATTAAATATAAGGGTAACTAATATTCCAGAGGAAGACAGGATTGATCTCTTCAGAGGTACTTTAAAGGATAAAATCCAACATGAAGTTCGTGTTTTCGAACCTAATTCATTAGAGAAGGCATTCAGGTTGGCAAGAAAAAATGAATGTAAAATTATGGTGACAAGGAAGCCTACCACTCACTTCTATAAATATGGAAGTGTTTCTACTCATAGATTTCCACAACCTATAAGGTTGACACCACAACAATTGGAAGAAAAAAGAGAAAAATGGCTTTGCTACAGTTGTGATAGAAAATACACTAGAGGTCATAAGTGTGCTGAGAAGAAATTATTTTACACAGATTGTGAATAGGGAGAAGAAAATGAACAAAAATCTTCAAAAGAATAGGATATACACCAGGAACCAGCCCTAGAAGAGGAAGCAATGAGTCCGACCATATCATGTAATGTGTTGGCAGGAATTACCACTCCTCAAACTCTCAAGGTAGAAGTACATATCAAGAAGAAAAAATTAATAGTGTTGATTGATTCAGTTAGAACCCATAATTTTATTGATTCTAAGGTAGGAAAGGAATTGAAATTTTTCCTATACCCAGCACTAGAATGTCAAGTGATGGTTGCAAATGGAGGAGCTATAAATTTCTCTAGAAAATTCCATAATATCAAGCTAACCATGGGGGAATATGTTTTTAATAGTCCAATGCTTTCCATTCCTATGGGAGGTGTTGATGTTGTACTAGGAGTACAGTGGTTACAATCTTTGGGGATGGTAGCTTTTAATTTTCAAGAACTTTTCTTGAAATTTTTTTCAAAAGGAAAGGAAGTCGAATTACAGGGTACGGCAGCAGTTGTGAAAGACAGAAGAAGTCGCAATGTCATGAAAAAGATTCTAAAGAAAGAACAATGAGGCTTTAATTGCACAATTATGCTCACTAGAAGCTCCAACATCAAAATCATCTATTTCCGCAGATCTCCAAAAAGTCTTGGACAATCATTCCAAGGTTTTTGAAACTCCCAAAGGACTCCCACCTATTCGTGATCATGATCATGCTATTCATTTGATTCTAGGAAGTGTTCGTCCAAACATGGAGCCTTATAGATATCCTTATGTCCAAAAGAGCCAAATTGAACGTATGATTGCAAACAGAGGCAGTATAAAATTAAATTTAGTCAATGTTATTTCTCTCGCTCCCGTTACCGTAGTATTGGTACACAGGCTACGTGATCATGGTGCATGTGTCCGTGGATTATAGGGAGCTCAATAAGCTCACCATTTAAGATAGATTTTCCATTCCTGTGATTGATGAATTATTGGATGAATTATATGGAGCAATTTATTTTACCTAGTTGGATCTTCATTCAGGATATCATCAAATTAGAATGACGACTGAGGATATTCCAAAAATATCATTTCGAACTCATGAGGGTCATTATGAATTTTTGGTCATGCCTTTTGGCCTTACCAATGCACCTTCTACATTTCAAGGGTTGATAAATTCCATTTTCAAACCCTACCTTAGAAAATTTGTGCTAGTATTTTTTGATGATATACTAATCTACAGCAGGTCTTAGAAGGATCATGTTCAACATACTGATAGGGTGCTCAAACTATTGTAGGAGAAACAATTATATGCAAAAACATCCAAATGTTTCTTTGGATTAGAAGAGGTAGAATATCTGGGTCATATTGTATCTCACAAGGGTGTTAAGGTAAACCCTAAAAACATTAAAGCCATTAGGGAATGGAAAGTCCCCACAACCATAAAGCAGTTGCAAGGATTTTTCGGGTTAACAGGGTATTATCGCAAATTTCTTAAGAATTATAGGAGAATAGCAGCACCTGTAACAGCATTATTGAAGAAAGATGCATTTTCATGGACTCATGAAGCAACTAAGGCCTTTGAACATCTTAAATAGGCCATGTGCCTAGCACTGGTCTTAGCTATGCTAGAATTCACAAAAACCTTTATTTTGGAATGTGATGCCTCAGGAAATGGAATTGGTGTTGTTTTAATGCAAGAAGTAGACCCATTTCTTTTGAAAGTCATCCAATCCAAGGAAAGCATTTACAGAAACCTATTTATGAGAAGAAAATGTTAGCAATACTGAATGCACAAAATAAATGGTGAACTTACCTAATGGGAAGACACTTCAAGGTAAAAACTAATCATGATAGTCTTAAACACTTTTTGGAATAAAAAATGTTTTGAGAAGAGCAGAAAAAATGGGTCACAAAGATGTTGGGTTATGACTTTGAAATAACCTACAAAAGAGGGAAGCTAAATGTTGTTGTAGGTGCACTCTCAAGAATGAATGAAGAGGTGGAAGCATTGCTTTGTGCCATTTCTATTATACAACTATATTGGATAACCGAAGCAAGAGATGAATGGAGGAAGGATGAAGAAGCGTGGCACTCATTCAAAAATTACAGCAAGATCCAAGTACATCGGATAAATTTAGTTGGAAAAATGACTCCTTATGGTACAAATATTGCATATATCTTTGTAAGAATTCCCAACTAAAACAAAATATTTTTTTTGAATATCACACTTCTCCTTTAGGAGGACACTCAAGATTTTTAAAAACTTACCACAAGGTGAAGAAATAATTTTTTTGGGATGGCCCTAAATCTGATATTTAAAATTTTGTGGCAGAATGTTTGGTTTGCCAGCAGAATAAAGTTAAGACAATTAAGACCCTAGGTCTTCTACAACCTTTATCAATTCCAAGTCAACGTTGGGAGAAGATTTTGATGGATTTTATCATAGGTTTACCTAAGTCCTAAGGAAAGAGTGTAATCATGGTGGTAGTTGATACACTTACCAAGTATGCAAACTTTTTTGCATTATCTCATCCATTTAAAGCAAGTAGACTTGCTACTACATTTATGGACACAATTCAAAAGCTACATGGAAACCCAAGGGTTATTGTGAGCAACAAAGATCGCATTTTTAATGGAAATTTTTGGATGGAGTTATTTTCTTGTTTGGGTACTCAATTAGCTCATAGCTCATCTTATCATCCTCAATCCAATGGTCAAACTGAGATAGTAAATAAATGTTTGGAAGCATATATTCATTTTTTTGTATTTGATAAACAAACACAATGGGTCAAGTGGTTACCTCTCACTGAATGGTGGTATAACACTTCCTTCCATACTGCAGAAAAAATGACCCCATTTATGGAACTTTATGGATATCATCCACCATTTATCACATTATCTTTAAGAGAAAATTCAAAGGTTCAAGCAATGGAAGATCACATCAAGCATCAACAAGAAGTTCTCCAACTCTTAAAGGATAACCTGAATTTGGCACAAAATCGAATGAAATAATAGGTAGATCAACATCACAGCGAGAGAAGTTTTGATGTAGGAGACTGGGTATTCTTATGACTAAAACCATACAAACAAATGTCCCTCAAGAAAGCTAAGAAGGATAATAAATTATCGCCAAAGTACTATGGCCCTTACAAGGCGTTGCAAAATATTGGTACTATGACATACAAATTGGAGCTTCCTGCTTCTTCACGAGTGCATCCAATTTTCCATGTTTCATGCTTAAAGAAGGTTATAGGAAAAAATATTCTAGTTCAAACAGTATTGCTAGAACTTGATGAGGAAGGAAAAATCATATTAGAAACTGAAGTGGTCGTGGAAACAAGAACTCGACAGCTATGAAATCGATCAATTTCAAAGTATCTCATCAAGTGGAAGAACTTACCCACTCAAGGTTCTACATGGGAGGATGAGAATTTTATATAGAAGCACCCAGAGCTACTCAAGCGTTGAGGACAACACTTTTTTTAAGGATAGGGGCATGTTAGGTCCATATATTACTAGTATAGTCTCTTATTGTTGTTAGTGTAACCCATTTATTATTATTAATGTACCGTTGTAACCCCCATATTGTTATTATTGTGCCTTTAAATTATTATGCTTAGGTTAGCTAGGATTACATTGTGGCCCCATAGACTCCTATATATAGAAATGAGGTTTTCTAATTTGTATCATCAAATAATTATTCATTCATGTAATGTATTGGAGGTTGCCCCCTCAAAGTGGCTTATTTCTAAGGCGTTGATATCTCTTTTCTTCTATTTTTGGAGCTAGTTTCACAACATTTTGTGCCTGGACTTAAAGGAATTTTAGCCCAATTACTCATTGAATAAAGTTAGGAAACCCTCATTTCTTGTTTATAACCAATAAAGGTCTATGAATCAAGTCGAAAAGTCCAAAATTGAAAGGAAACACCCCAGGAAAGACCATATTTTTCATATTTTCATCAAAGAAATCCGTGTCAGAGTAAAAAATACTTCTGCAAACAGTTTAATCTTCCAAAAGTAGCCAAAAAAGCCTAAAAGAAAAGTTGTGTAGTCCAAAAAAGTTCCAAAATGCCTAAACCTACTCCAGCTACATCTTCCAAAACTAATATCTTTATAAATCCTTCGCAACCTCCAGTTGTAGACATTGAGCATAACGCATTAGAAGATATTGACTATGAGATAGCAGATCCTATTGTAGAATTCAATTTGTTAGAACTTCACAACTGTAGCTATGAAATTTTTTGGATAATGTTGAAGAAGTTAAAATTTGGGTATCACACTTGCCCAAATATGTGGTTCTAGTTACCCACTCATGCCCAGAGATCATTAGGTTATGACATCATCATTATATACCTGAGCAAAGAGAAATAGTCAATGCCAATAAAGAAGTACTTTTTACTATTACTATTGAATCCACTAATCAAATGTTACAGCTTAAGCATGATCCTCAAGTAGTTCCGCTATCCATTGAAGCACTTACCAAACTGTATATTGGCCTTGACTTTCCTATAATATTCTAAATTTTCCAAATATTCATGCCCTTACATGTATAAATTCCTCAATTTAATCCTCCGTACTCCACTTCAAAATTTCTAGAGGGTTCTAGGCATGTAATTTCCATGTTATCATTCATCCTAGGGTACTTTACTGATGATCATAGAAATGAATCCATTCTAGGTTTCCTATCCACTTTCACACCAGGACAATTTCCATCTATTATCTTTGATTATGCTGGATATATTTCTGATAATATTCATGACCAATTGGCTAAATTTCCAATTGAAGGAGTTTTTAGATACATCTCTTTCCTCTTCCACATGTTCTTGTATTTTCAAGAAGATCATTTTCCATTAACCCTTCAAAAGCTTGACATAGAAGGGAATCTTCTTTTAGTTATTTTTTGGACCTCTTTGATTAGGAAAGAATCTACAGAGTTCACATATGTAGAGTTTTCAGACTTCTTCATCCATCCATTGATAAAAGTATTAACAAATACTAAACATCCAAGGATAAATGATGATATGAAGAAGATTTTACAGTTGTCAGAGCAAACCAAGACTGTTGATTGGTACTTGTATGAAAAGTACAATGATATTAGAGTGTTTGGATCAAATTTGTTACCCTAAAAGCTACCCAGTTTGTATCAATGAGGGTTTTTTCCTTGGAGTATATGAGGAAAATATTAAACTCTGATTCTATCAATTTCCTAGTAGTAAAGAAGAAAACACAATTTAAATTGAAGAATAATCAAGTGGGACCATTCATTTTCAATCATAGAGATGCAGAGGCAGAAGCATCTAAGAAATTATTGGAGTATAGGTTTGAAGAGAGATTTTCTTGGAATTATGATCCACAAGGGATATTATGTAAAATGAGGGTTAAGTTTAAATTAACACCCTTCATTCATGAGACAGAGCCAAAGATAGAAAAATATGCCAGTCAGACTTAGTGGACAGAAAATACTTTAGTATATGCAGTAAAGAAAAGTGATACTAGTCACACTTTACAAACATCAGAACAGCCAAAAAAATCCACCAAGAGGGTTAGAGAAGAGGAAACTTATATTGCTGAAACCACTACTGAAAATAAGTTGAAAATAAGATATAATAAAAGGCCCAAAATAGATTCAGTGGGTAAACAAAATTTAACCATTGATGCTGAAGAAACATATCTCTTAGACACCAACACAGATGTTTCTACTATTATTAGAAATGAGTAGAATATAGAGAACATAAATGAAGAATAGATTGATAATGGACATACACAGTTGATAGAGAAACAATAGAACATGGAAGCTTCATCCTCACAAACAATGGAGGAAAAGGATTTAGATATCAGGGAAAAGTACAAACAGATCAAGTTAAAGAATGAAGAGATCAAAAATGATATTTACTCTCAATATCTAAAACAAACACCAACTGTTCAAAATAAGCTTTTGTCTACCTTTGATTATTCAAACAAAAAGCTAATAATTTTAGTATTTCAGCCTACAGTAAAAACTCCAAAGACAGTGGTAGATTATAATAATATTGATTTAGAAGTTCAAATAGCAAAAATTCATGCTCTTGATCAGATAAAATTTCATAGACAGAGTTTAGAGATGTTGTACTCTACTATTACAACCAAAGCTATGAGTGTTCAGAAACTTCAAAACATTATCACAAACATGAAAGATGAAATGAAACTTGACAAAACATAGTTATATTCTAAATATCTCATAATTAAATCCTTGCAAGAATTGGTCTTACAGGTTGGATATGACCCTAGAAATGTTAAAGAAGCAGAGCAGTTAGTGAAGAAGGAAAATGAGGACATTGCAGCATTAAGAAAACAATTGAAAATGCTATCAAGTGAACATCCTCAAGCCAAGGAAATAATAGAAATATAGAATGAGAAGGATGACATGATGAATTTGATTTTTCAGCTGACATCATAGGTCAAAGAAATGGAGACTCAAATGGATAAACTTGTCCAGGAAAAAGAAACACCAAAATTACTAGAAATTCCTAAAGTTATTCATGTAATCATAACAGTTGTGCCATCAACTCTAGAAGAAGAGTTGGCACCCAAAGAACCACTGGCTACTGCAGTGCCAGTGACATCATCTACAACATCAGCTACAGAGTCATCCACTATAGCATTTCACCCTACAGATGAGGCCAGCAAACTAGTGAAAGATATGGGAGCAATGTCACTTCAGACAAGTGAAATGAACAGATTGAAAAATATGGTTGACAACCTTGAAAATAAAAACAATTTGGCTCAAATAAATGCCAAAACACATGAGAAAAAATCCATTAGAATAAATGAAGGATTGAAGAAGTTACAGAAGGAATTGACCTTAAAGGAACATATTTCATATGTGAAAAATCATTTATGGAACAAGATCATTGAAGCCATCAATGATTTGTGGCCTTCAATTCAAGTGATTTTTGAACAGAGAGATTTACTCAAAGCAACATTAGAAGATATTCAAAGGACTAAAGAGGAACTTGACAATAAACCAGAACAAGTAATAGAATTGATCAAGTTTCTTAACAACAAAACAAGCAAGAGCTATAAGAACTTGATATTACTGATAGGACTGAAACTATCCTTGATATAAGGAAAGTCATCACCAAAAAGAACCTGATGAAGTAGCTTGAGGAGAAGTGTGAAAACATGAACATCACCATAACCAGGTTTATGGTCAAATTTGATAATTTGGGGAAAACAAGTTTGCCTAATATTTTGGTCATAAATGACAAATTAATGCCTCAGGAGGATTACAATAAAAATATCAGAGACTTTGCAGAGGAGGGAGTTGAAAAATCAGGTGGACAAGGTACTCCAATAGGAAAAGTCTTACTTAGAAGTTTTGAGGACTTATTTTATTTGCAACATGAGATAAGACACTTGTTTTGTATTAAACCAAATTTTTCCAGGTATACAGAAGCAGATGAAAACTTCAGGAAGCTGAGGAAAATACAAATTCCAAGTAATGAATATTGGAAGTCATTGACAGATTTATTATGAAAGATAAAAAGACAGAAAGATAAAGGAGAAAAACAGTTTTCTAAATTGCAGTCAAAATTGATTTTTTTACAGCAGTAAACATATTTTATAGTGGCTAAAGAGTATCCGAGTTTGAAAGAGTATCAGAGATTAAAGAGAACCAGTGAAAGAGTATAAGAAAAGTAGATCATATTTCAAAACCAACTTGAAATATCTAAAGCCATCAAGAAAGACACCAAGGTAGCCAGCTGCACCTCATCCATAATCACTTACTACTTCTTTTGGATAGATAGAACAACTTGCTGATTTGTTAAGAAGTTGTCTCTATTTTGTTGTAAAGATGTTTGTATTTTCCTTAGATGATTCCTAGAAGAATTCTAGGATATTTTGTAAACAATTATGTATAAATACTTCATATTTAGAAGTATTATTGTGGAATACATTGCTGAAGGTTTCTATAGTCATTTTTTGGACTTGAAGGCTTTTGTGTTGCAAATTTCAAGTAGCAGAATGGATCAGACCAATTAGCATCATATTTCAGGATTCATGTGATGAGCTATTTAAGTGAAGTATTTCCTTCCTTTCATTTTTTATCCTTCTTTCTTACATGCATCCATAATTTTTTCCAAATTTGAATAAATAAATAGGAGTATTACTTCATGATTTGTTAAAAGCACCCTGCATTTACTGTTTATCATTTATATGTTTTCTGCTGATTTCTAGAGTAGGGAACCCTTAATTCTTCCCTGTTTCATTTGACCTCTACCTACTACTTCTATTTTCCAGATCAAATAACCCTTTATTTCTCTTTATCCCAGTCATATCACCTCACCAAACAACCTTCCAAGATATTCATGGGTTATCTATCTTGCCCTGAAAAAATTTGACTTGTTGACTTTAATCCTAGCTCTATCTGCTTGATTTTTGACTCCGCGGCCCAATGGACAAACATATTTCCCACTATCCATCTCATTAGGTAATATTTCCCACCAAATAAATCAAACCAAAACCAAATTTCACAATCATAACTAGCTTAATATCATATAAAACAAACAAAGTTAAATATTATAGAGAGAGCCCTCTCTGAAACCTAAGAAGGCTAGATATTAGAGTTTAAAAGTTGGTATGTGGTTACCTCTAGTTTTCTTAGACTTTAAACCAAAATCTCACAACTTTAGAATTACTAGAGTGATAACACATGGCAAAAGAAAGCGGTGAAGGTGAGAAGGATTCAGTTGGAAGGTGTACAAGAACACATTGTCTCAAGCCTTGATGGGAAAGCCACACCATATGCTATGTGGAAGGCTTTGACCAATATTTTACAAAGCAGCAACAACCATAGGAAATTGGCAGTGAAGGATAAGCTTAGAAAGATCAATATGGAAAAGGGCGACAATATTCCAAAATATCTCACAAATTTTTTCGAATGTCAAGATGAACAGGGGAGTGTGTGAATCACTATTTTCGATGATGATTTAGTGAGCTGGGCTCTCTTGGGACTTCATAAGATTTGGCATAGTTATGAAGACTCTCTTAATTAACGGGAAAAACTATCGAGTTGGGAACAACTGTGGTCGGATCTAGTGGAGGAGGAGTTGAGGCAGAACACCAAAAATGGCTCTTCATCAAAGCATGATGATGAAGAGGATTTTGCTTTGGCTTCCAAGGCAAGGAAAGGGAAGGGGAAGAAATTCCATTCGAAATTTGAGACTAAAGGCAAGAAGTAGGATTTGTCTAAGGTGAAGTGTTTTCACTGTCACGAACATGGGCATCTCACCACTAACTGCCCAAAGAAGAAGAAGAACAAGAAGTTTGTTGGAGTTGTAGCTGGTGAGGCCCTTGTCTCGCAATTTTAACTTGATTTCTCTTTGATCACATGCATGGTGTCAAGTGCATTGGGATTGGTGTGTTATTTGGATAGTGGTGCTTCCTTCCACATGATGGGAGATAAGGAGCTTTTTAGTGACTTGGAGGAGAAAGATCTCCAAATGAATATAGAGATGGGAAATGATGGACGATACAATGTGAGCAGAATCGGTACCGTTACCTTTGAGAGGAAGTCATGTAAACCATTTCAATTAAAAAAATTTATGCATGTTCCAATTCTAAAGAAAAACTTGGTCTCAATTGTGATGTTGGAGGAAAGAGGCTATGACATTTTTTTCAGTGATGGAAAAGCTTTCTTCTAACATAAGACAATGTTTCAAGCCAAGAGGATAGGGATTCGAGTTAAGAATCTCTACAATATTGAGGTAAATGGCTATGCTGCCATGATGGGAAAGGCAGAAAAAGTGGTGAGACGGGATGAGGGTGAATTATGGCAGAGGCGATTGGGCCATCTTCATCATGGAGCCTTGAAATTATTGCAACAAATATCTACTGGAATTCGAATGGGAACACTAGCTCAGTTAGATCAGTGCAAGGGTTGCACCATGGGGAAGTATGTAAAGTGCACCTTTCATGAAAAGGAGAATCGTGCTTCAGTGATCCTGGAGAGAGTTCACACAGATGTGTGTGGACCATTCTCGGTTGCTTCAACAGAAAAAAAAAGGTATTATGTTATTTTTGTTGATTAATTATCTTCTAAATGTTGTATCTTCTTCATGCAGAAGAAGGATCAAACATTCTCAAAGTTCTTTGAGTTTAAAGCATTGGTGGAGAAAGAGTCGGGGAAGAAAGTGAAAGCTCTGAGGAGCGATAATGTTGGAGAATACATATATAAGGAAGTCAAATACTTCTACAACAAATAAGTAATTCAAATAGAACTCCTAGTTCCTCATAACCCACATAAAAATGGGGCATGGAGAGGAAGAATAGAATGATCGTGGGTGCAACATGAGAAACATTGCATGATCAGGCCCTACCAATGCATTTGTCGGTGGAAGCATGAACACTATGGTTTATGTTTAAAACTATTGTGCTCATAGATTAATTGGCATGAGTACACCTGAATAAGCTTTCGCTGGTAAGAAACTGGATGTTTCTGACTTTAATATTTTTGGCTCATCTATTTATGTGCATGAGACCAAGAATGCCAGGAAGAAGCTGGAGCCCAATGATGAAGTTGGGATATTTGTGGGGTACACAAAAACACTCCATAATTATTGTGTGTATTTTCCTAAAATTAAGATGATTGTTATGCGATTAGATGTAAAATTCAATGAGGGGGAAGCCATGCGATTGTCGATTGAAAGGGAGCTGGACTTGCATGCAGAGGAGGAACTATTAGTTCCCAAATATGATTCTCCATGTTTGAATCATCCATAGGAGGAGGTTAATGGAGTGGAGGAGTCCACTCACGCAGAGCCAAACATTAGAACTGGAAGGAGGTGTACCACAGAAGCTAAGAGGCTAAGAATTGATGTTGCGCAGAATATAGGAGTCCCTAATTCACGACGCAGACAAAGATAGTCTCTTGACAGATTTACTGGATACATGGGTCTCATGAGAAAATATATTTTGATTGATCCATCTTCCTTTCAGGAAGCAATGCAAGAGCCCACATGGGTAGATGCAATGGTGGAGGAGTATGACTCCATTTTCAGAAATAGTGCTTGGGAAATTATTGCAAGGCTGGTTGATAAATCAGTGGTAGGTTCAAGATGGATATACAAGGTAAAGCAAGCTGCTGATGGGAGTGTTGAGAAATACAAGGATACATTTGTGGCCCGGGGCCTCTCATAGATCGAGGGGTTGGATTATGAAGAAACATTTTCACTTGTCGCACGATATTCTTCCATAAGGACAATCCTTTCTCTCTAAACGTAGATGGGCTGGTACATTCATGAAATGGATGTGGAGACAATGTTTCTCAATGGGATCATTGAGGAAGAAGTGTAGATTGAGTAGCCTAAAGGATTTGAGCTCTTCAATAGTGAGTTGCATGTGTGCAGACTCAAAAGAGCGATGTATGGGCTGAAGCAAGCACCTCGTGCTTGGTACACTCGGATAGACAACTATTCCATTAGACTTGGCTTCATCAAGAGTGAGGTGGATCCAAAGCTATACCAAATTGTGGTGGAGAGTAATATTTTAATCATTTTTCTTTATCGTGATGATTTAATATTTACTAGTGATGAGAAACTGCTACACTCGTGCAAGGAGGACATTGCAAAGGAGTTCAAGATGAAGGATATGGGCCCCCTTCATTATTTCCTTGGATTAGAAATATGGCAGCGAGATGGTGAAATTTTTTTGTCTCAAGGCAAGTACGCAAGGGAGATACTGGGTAAGTTTCACATTGAGGGTTGCAAACCCATCGATACTCCTCTTCCAAAAAATTAAAGGAAAGAGGACACTACATCAGGAGAGGTAGTGGATGCTACTATCTATCAACATTTAGTGGGTCCACTAGTGTATTTAGTTAGCATGAGACCAAACATATGCTATGTAGTGAACCAACCTAGTCAAGCAATGGTTAAGCATACCAAGCTCTTTTGGAAGGCAGGAAGGCATTTCCTGAGATACCTAAGGGGCACATTTGAGAAGGGATTTTGCTACAGATAGATGGATGTGGTGAAGTTGCATGGCATCATGGATGCAAATTGGGTTGGCAGCCCAACGGACTGAAGGAGCACATCAGGAGGGATCTTTAGTATCGGATCTACAACTATTTCTTGGTATAGAAGGAAATAGAGATCTATGGGACTCAGTTCAGCGAAAGCAGAATACATAGTAGCAAGTCAAGATGCACGTGAGGCTATCTGGATGAGATAGATCCTGGTTGGTTTTTTTAGTTCTCATTTATATCTGACAGTGATTCATTGTGATAATCAGATTTGCATTAAACTCTCAATTCATCACGTGTTTCATGATATATCTAAGCATATATATCTGGTATCATCATATCAGAGATTGTGTGTAGCGTAAGATGACGTTGGTTCAGTACATTCCTATGGAAGATTATGATGCAAATATTATGATGAAGGCACTCACTAGGAGAAAATTTGAATACCATAGAGACAGGATTGGGGTGAAGGATAATCCCTTTTGTGTTGAGAGGGAGTGTTGAGATTCAACAAGAAGATCATAGTGAAAATTAAGCACCTACACTAGGATGGAGCCTCATGCTATTTTTAGGTGGAAGTCTATTTTTAGAATGGATGAGGAAACTCTATTTATAGATGATGTCTATTTATAGATGGTGAGAAAATTCTATTTATAGATGATGTTCTGTTTTTAGATGTATGTGCAAGTTATATTTATAGATTGCATGTCTATTTATATATGCTTGTCGACTATTCACTACAAATAAAATACCCTCTAGTGGATTTTTTTGAGGAACCCATTATAAAAATACCCCATACATCTGTTTCTAGCAAAATTTACTAGAGGAGGTTAGCAGGTGGAGGGTTTTGCGGATGTTTTCCACTCGGTGCGCTTATCATTCAACATCACACCAGTTATCCTTACAAGATAAAGCACCGATGCACATAAAACATTGGTACACCAGACATCATGTGCTACGTACACACCTGCTTGGTGCATCATATTACTATAGAGCACCGGTGCTTCACAACTCTTCCACGCCGATGCATCATAAAACACCGCACCAAAACTGAAAATGTCCTATGCGGTATTAAGAACCTGCACCGGTGTATCATAAAACAATGTGCAAAAACACAAACTAACCGGTGCGTTCATAAGAAATAACACCAATGCATCCATAAAGCATGCACACTAGAAAAGCGTTAAAAAACAATTATGGCAAAAAAACCATATTTTTCACTTTTTTCAGTGCTCCAGAGCTCTCAATTACCGGTGCGATGTACAAGAGAAGGCACCAGTGTTCAGAAATCCTTCCACGTTGGTGCATCATAAAACATCGCGCCAAAATAGAAGCGTACCGGTGCGTTTGTATGAAATATCACCAGTGCGCCTATAAGCATGCGCACCGAAAAAGGGTAAAATAAAAAAAACATTTACGGCCAAAAAATTGCATTTTTCACTTTTCTGCTCTCAATCACCAGAGTGCTCTACAAGAGAAAGCACTGGTTGCACAAAAAATTAGCACACCGGACACCCTGCACTCTGTATACGCAAGCCTGGTGCATCCTATTACTGTAAATCACCAGTGGTTCACTACTATGACACGCCAATACGTAATAAAACATCATGCCAAAACTGAAACAACCTAGTGCAGTGTTAAGTAACCACCCTGGTGCATCATAAAACAATGTGTCAAATCTGAAACAGCACGGTGTGTTCTTAAGAAACCGCACTGGTGCGCCTATAAAACCTTGTGCACCAGAACAGGGTTAAATGAAAAACAATTATGGCCAAAAAACCACATTTTTCACTTTTTTCAATATTCCAAAGCTCTCAAGCATCGGTGCATTTTCTCCTTCTCTAAGCCGTCTTGACATCAGTGCTCCCATTACACCCTTTGCATGCACTGTTCCTATTCATTGACCACCAATCTCCATCTTGGATTTCTAATGGATTAGAATTTCAAATAACCTTAAAAATAACCATTAAAAAAGAGAAAAAAATATGTCAGGTGGTGTGCATGAGTTGTTCAGCTCACACTAGTAAGCGGTTCTTCCTATAAAATTTACAGGCCGCATCGCAACCGGTACTAATGGTATCCACACTGTTTCTGGCGTGGTACCGAAATGCGCCTTGCATCATTTTAAAATTAAAAAAAAATTGCGGTGTGATCATTTAGCTGGGCGCACCATTGACCATGGGAAGAGCAACGCAGTGCATTGACGGATATATCCACCCTGGTTCTATCAACGCACAACATTCGGCATGTTGACAAGGTCAACGGTGCAGTCGGGTAAAATACCGCAGTCTTGACTATATAATTTGTCAGGAAGTTAGTGCGCTGATAGTACTATATGCACCGGGGCACATATTTTAGTTAGCACACTGCTCTTATCACACCATATATAGTCAACAAGGCTTCAAAAAATTTCTGGTGCATTGCATACGGTGCGTTTTATGTCATCTAGGGCATCACATTCGATGCTCTACAAAAAAACAACTGCACTGAAAATGGTGCATGACTATTTTTGTGGCGCACCGACTGGTCTGTTTTTTTTTTTCCAAAATATATTATATATGTATATTCCTAAATACATGTATGATTTAACAAAAGAAAAGTGTTTAATATGTCAATGATTCAGAGAGAAGAGAAGGAACAACAACAACAACAACAAGCAGAGCAGTATGACATGCTTTCCCAGTGGGAGGCACGAGAGAGGGAGAGAGATTCATACCCTCACCCTATTACAGCACATACCTAGGGGCTCCTAAGGAAAGTAGGCCTCCTCATATTCTATGAGGAGGTTACTTCCCTAAAGGCCCATAGTGTCCTTTTGAGACATCTTATCTACAGGTGGAATGCCCACCAACAAGCTTTCCAGGTTGGTCCTAACCAATGGTACACACCCACTCAGGAGGATATTTATTTCATTACAGATCTATTGAGGAAAGGGGTGTATTTTCCCTCTTTCCCGAAGGTTCTAGTTGGTTGTGTAGCAAGGAGTCAGTTAGTTTACTCCCAGAGAAACATTGGAGCAGATGTATTGTCTCCTTCGGAGTTTCAGGTCCTTGGAGGTAAGCTACGTATTGGTGCATTTGGTAGACAGGATGTGTAGTGCCTCTCACTTCACATTTCGACCATTTCACACAACACCAGTGATGGGAAACACTTTAGTTTATTGCTTCTATATTATGTTGATTATTTAGTATAGGAGCCACAATTTGTCAAAAGGTCTGCCATTTTTTTACAGCAGTTTTGTACGGCCTTAGATATATGGTGTGCTCATGCACAAGGGACGATCAACATCCTTTTTTCTTGAGGGATTTTCTGTTTATTTTTTGAGAGTTTTCCAGAGATGAGGCTTGCCTTTGTTTGGTAGCCTCGTAGGCCGATGTTGGAGGCCCAGATTCACATGTGGGGGGAAATGATGCCCAAGAGGGGAGAGACTATGTTGCTAGCTAGGATATCACATGATGCACTAGACTTACTAGCTAGTGTTGACGAGTTGCATCACTTCATTATGGTCCCCTATCCTTACACTGGATTGGATTGGTGACGGTGTGCCAACATACCCTTTACAAATGATGAGCTGCCAGATGATAGAGATAATATTATTTTTTTATTTATATTTATTCTAACATGTTCTTTAACTTGTTTTTATTAAATTATGTAATGAAATTGTCTAATTATTGTTGTGTACTTGTATATATTTTTCAGACAATGGCTTTTTTGATGGAGAGGAGATGCTGGAACCACCACATGATCTAGGTGTGGATACTGATGACGATCAGGACATGGCAAATGTCGAGGATCATGATTTGAAGGCTAGTGGAGAGAGACATGCTCCTCATGCTGGTGCACCGGTACTACCTTTTTCTAGGCACGGTCAACCTAATACTCGATACAGGATGGAGTTGGGCGACCAACTCAGTGCATTAATTGTTGAGGCAGGCATCAGGCTTGCTCATTATAGAGACATACATGATGATTATAGGCTAATACAGATGTGGAGACGCATGTCGCATGACATGTAAAACCTGATGCGGCATGTCGTAGGAGCTACAAAAACTGTTGTGTGACTGAGGAGGACTGTTGCACGTTATATCCATTGTCCAACCCCAGCACGTGATGGACAGTTCGTGAAAAGTGACTCATGTCATGACCATTCACCTCACGCTGCACCTGATGAGAATGAGGCTCCACTATCATCTAGCAGTCATCATGGAGATGAGGCTGGACCATCAGCAACGTCCAGTCATCAGAAGCCTGCAACATCCATCATTACTAGTGATGATCATGAGTAGGCCGGAAAATTGAGCATCGAGGCTGCACCATTGACTGAGCATGCCTCCACTAGTACTGCTTATATTAATGTTGTACTACCACTAACTGACCCACCCATCAGTACTAGTCATTATCATGATCAGGCTCGACCTTCGACTGTCGAGGCTACAACATTGACTGAGTAGGCCTCCACTAGTACTGCTATTGATGTTGTACTACCACCAGCTGATCCATGACATTTATAATACAGTTGTATATTTTTAACCTTATTTAGTTATATATATATGGTCCATGTATTTTATGTTCATGTTGTAGTTGTATTTAATTTACATGTTGGTGATCATCATGATGTGTATATTATTAGGTCATGTTAGATATGTTCATTTAATTTTTAGCTTGCAGATAGATGTGTATTTGATAACATGAGTTATTTGACATGAGATGTATATTTGATGTTTGTGTTGTGATGATGTTAATATATAATGTTAATTTGATGTTTGAATGTGTTTTTTAGTTGAATATGATGTTTGTATAATTGTTATCATGATCGTGATGTTAATTAATTAATTTAATATTAAATGACCATGATATTTATTAAATATTATGTCGTGATTGTAATTGAAATTGAAGTTTTAATTGTATGTCAAATTGTAAAATTGTTTTTGTTTATGTAATTGTAATTTTAACTATAATTGTATGTAAAATATTTAATGTAAAATTTTAATTGTAATCATAATATTTAATTTATTGTGAAATGATTGTAATTTTAATTTTAATTGTAATTTTAATTGTATGTAAAATTATAAAATTGTAATTGTACTTGTAATTGTAATTTCAATTGCAATTCTATGTAAAATATCTGTAAAATTGTTATTGTAATTGTAAATGTAATTCTAATTCTAATTCTAATTGTGTTGTAAAATATTTGTAAAATTTTAACTGTATTACTGTTAAATGATTGTAATTGTAATTGTAATTGTAATTGTAATTGTAACTCTAACTGTAATTGTATGTAAAATTTTAATGTGAAATTTTAATTTTAATTGTAATATTTAATTTATTGTGAAATGATTGTAATTGTAATTGCATATATGACAAATTGTAAAATTGTAATTGTAATTCTAATTGTATGTAAAATTATAGATGTAATTGTATGTAAAATTAAAATTGTAATTGTAATTCTAATCGTAATTTTATGTGAAATTGTAAAATCGTAGTTTTAATTGTATGTAAAATTAAAATTGTAATTGTAATTCTAATCGTAATTGTATGTGAAATTGTAAAATTAAAATTGTAATTGTAATTGTAATTGTATGTAAAATATTTGTAAAATTTAATTGTATTAATGTGAAAATTTTAGTTCTATTAATGTAAAATAATTTTATTAAAGTATTTAAATTTGTAAATTTGTAAATAATTGTAAAATAATAAATCTAGAATAATATGAATTTTTGTAACATAATAAAGTTTAGAAAATAATGCAAATAAATTTATGTACTTTACAATTATCGTTAATTTCTTATGATCTTACATAAAAAAAAAAGAAATTTATAGAGTCCAGTGCACTTATTATCATAACATGCACCAGTGAGTCTTATTACTCCGACCGGTATGTCATAAAATACCGTGCCAAAACAAAAACCTTGATCTTACAAACTGCCGCGATGCACCTATAAAATAACGCACATTGCAACAGGGTTATTCTGTAAAGTGCATTATTGGAGCAGTGGAACGTTTGAATCCTAGGTAAGAATTTTTCTAAGGAGATGAGGGTTTGAAAATATCAGAGTTCAAATTTTGGCTGGGAATTTTATAGCAGAGAAAATGAGTGATTCAAACAGAAATACAGACAAAAATGTTTACAGTGATGGAGACGACTACAGAGCTCGAAAGAGTACAAAAGGAGTACAGGTTGAAACTGACAGAGAGAATTCGGTTGAGGTCGGCGATAGGGTTAAGAGGTCACATGATGGAGAAACGGAGAGCTGAGTTGATGGTAGAGAAAGATCAATTGAGGCAGTTGATAAAGCTAATAGGCACCATGAAGGGAAGGATTATCATTCCCTTAAGGACAGTAGAGAAAAATCAATTGATATTGTTGATCAGGCTGGTAGGTCGCATGAAGGGAAAGATTCTCTAGAATGTGTTCAAAAGCAGCTGGGAGTATTGTTTGAGCTTCAGTTGTCTTACATCAACTTTTACCAGCAAAGCTTATGTTGCATAAAATCACATGTTCGACTTTCAATTGAACCTGAATGGCATCTCTAATTTGTTTGAGCTATGGCCCTCTGGATGAAACCAGTAAAAATTTAGCTTGTATTATAAATGGAAATCCAGTGACCATTTATGTGGGAATAAAAGCATAGATACTTGCAGCTACCATATTTCCACTTGCAAATCAGTTTCCCATTGGAAAAACTAATGTAATAGCCTATTTTGCAATTTCTTTCCTCTGCTCAACCCTATACTCATTTTCTATGGGAAACCATTGCCTCCACATGTAATGACTATATCTTCTAGTTGAAAATTTGTCTTCTTCTGATAACAAATGTAGAATGAAGGAATTGTTGTCATTTCTCCCAGAACATTACCATTTTGCAAATTATATGTACTAATTGTTGGCAGGCCATCCGTATGTTTGCAGATTATATTCTAAAACATATTGGTTGAAAATAGTTAAGAGTCAATTATAACAGGTTCACATGCCACAATTGCCCACTTGGGCCCTCTAGTATTGCATATTCACACGCCCCACATTGCATTCTCTCCACATAATCAGTGGGGACCTCCTGCAATAAACAAAATTCATTGGAAGAATATTTATTTCCATCAAGAATTTATCCAATTACAATTCTCAATTTTAATTCTAATTCTAATTCTCAAGAATAAAAAAAATTATAACTCTCAATTTATATGGTTGGAGTTCACTAAATTTTGGTATACACACCTAAAAGTAATTTCAATGCCTTAACCGCAAATCGATGCTACTGTACATATAACCGCACCGGTGCCAGTATTACAAAAATATGGACCAGTGTGGTGCTATTAAGTGATGCAACAGTGACGAATAAATGCCAATAAAAAAAGCATAACTGAATTTTCTTTAAGTGAAAAAAAAGTAGCAAATTGAAAAATGGATGGAAAAATATTTTCGAAAATCTAATTTCATAAAATAATTCTTTAAATACTAAATACTTTTCATTATTTAACTATTTTTGCTAAAATTTTTAGCCAGATATTTGCAAGAGACATACGTGGAGTAAGAGAGCACGAGGGCACTGTGGAGCAGTGAAATACGTTCGAACAGAAGTATTCAGACAATCAAAAATCAAACCTCTAGTGATTCAAACCCTGTATCATAGAATTTCAAACCATCTCGTGACTAAATTTGATTATTTATTTTACTTTTTTCGTAGTTTTATCCATTTTTACCCTAAACCCTTCATTTTTTTGTTTTTTCCATTTCTTTTCCATGTTTTTGTGATTTTAGAATTAGGGATTTTCATTTTATATTGACATCCAACCCATGAGATGACTTGCATAGTCAGATCCCCATCCATTTAGCCATTCCGTGAATTTTTGGAAAAAAAATATTTTTTTTTATCGGTGCGCCTTGCATAACCTAGCGCACTGGTGTGCTTTATTATAAAGCATACCGTGCAAGTAATGTGTAATAGAAAATTTTAAAACCTTTTTTTTTAAATTAGTGCGCCATATCTGAAATAGGGCATTGGTGCTCCATGTTACAAGGATAGAATCGTATGGTCTATTACACTATTTGTGCGGTGCGTGTATAATACCCGATGCATTGTACAGACTATTATATTTTTTTTTAGTGCATTGGTAATACCCCCATGCACCGGCGGCAGTGCATACATCAAGAAAGGCGCATCGATGTCTTGAGATTTATTTTTTAATTAAAAGTTGAAAATTTATCTATAAATATATTAATGAATGATATGGTATAGGTTTCCTAATGATAAAGAAATTACCAGACAAGAGATCAAGAAACAAAAATACTGATAACACATCAAGAAAGGAAAAATAAAAGTTCTTTGTAAATAATTTATAAAAAATATTATTTTTGAACTATATGTAAGTTTAACTAATATGTATTTTTTATTGTGTATCATGTAGAGCCACAAAATGATGAAGTTCGATAAGTTTATTTCTGATCTAGGACTAGAAGAGCATAAAAGCTTGATGGGAAATTTGCAAAAGGATGAATCAGGTGAATCAAAAAATACTATCGATCCAATATGAGTTTTTTTTTTTAATTATCATTAATAATATACTTAAAATTTTTAGATAACATGTGTCAAAAAATCTATTAATTCACATTTGTTTAATGTTCTAGAGGGACCAAAAACTCAGAAAATGAATGTTTCTCTAAGAAAAGAAAAAAAATAGAACATGCAAATGAAAATGAATCTCTTCTTAACTCCTCTAGAGTGGTGCTGAAAGTTAAAGAAAGGGGGAAATTTTTTTACAAAAGTTTGAGAGATCTAGTGGAACGAATGTATAGATGTTCTTTCCACTTACAATTCAAAAATCAATCCAATGATTCCAAGAACAAAATTTTATCTAAACTACAGGAAGAGTTTCCAGAGAATTGGTCAATGAGACATCTCATAATTTTAATAGAAAAAATGTACAGTAACAAAAAAGAAGGAATGGAAAAGTAATATTCCTTTAAATGTTTGTTTAGAATTATTTATAAATATCACTATTTTTATATTTACTTTTCAGATATCAATATAAAAATTAAATATTTTATTGTCATGTTACATTTTCACGAATATTATGAACATATCAAAAAATGAAAGAGCTGATATGAGAAATATGCCAGTAGGAATGTCGAAAAAGGTGTAGAAGGAGATGGTCAAAGAAATGGAAAAAATTTCATCACAGGAGGAGCCATCTCAACAATAACGTGCTTCAAATGGAATATGTAATCATTTAATTTTTTGATCATTAGGTACAATAAATAAACAATTTAGCATTAAATATTAATTCTCAAGATTTTTCTTGCAGAAAAGAAAAGAAAATGGAACCCATTCAGCACATGAAACAGGACGACAAGGAAGAAAAGGGTTGATATATAAGTTTGTGAGTAATTGTTACTTACTTATAAAAACTTAAATACATTTCATTTCTGTATTTTTTAAGATTTTTTACAAAAATCATCATTGAATGTCTTCAAAAATGTGTTAACATACAAAGAAGGACCATCAGACGAATTGATTGAAATTGGGTTAAATATGGGTTGTCAGTATATGTTGGCATATCATAAATTAATTGTGGAATTTGTAAGCATCTATTGACCTTGTTTTACTTAGATCCGTCTATAATTAATAGAACAAAAACCTCTTTTATATTAAATATATGATTTTTTATGGGGTATAAAACTTGCAGGAAACAAAATATGGAACTGCGCCAATAGATGAAATTTTGAGATATAGCATGGTACATGGTTTTGAAAGAATGTGTATAGTTTATGAGTCAATTTCTGCCATGGTACGTCATTTTTCTTTTCGATTTACATTGATGTATATTATTTAATATTTCAATTTTCATTATTTTCACCAATGTATATACACTAATTTCATCTTATTTTAATTTTTGTAGATGGAAGGTGAAGAAGAAGAAAACAATCAACACTGTGAACAAAACATTCCTGAAAATAACCCAAGTCTTGGAAGTAGCTCTAGCAGTGACATCAGTTCACATGAAGAATGATCATCACTAAGTTTGTATATCAAAGCAAGGAGTTGTATTTTTTGAAATATGTTTGTGAAATCAGACATTTTGTTTAACGTAACAGACATAGTGTCCCAATTGAAAGACAAAGGGATACCAATAATTGTCCCATTTTGTATGATAAATATTGTCTTATTCATATATATTATATATCATAAAATATATCTTAATTTATTCTATTGCATTCTCCATTTCCGTTCCCAAATGCACTAATAAAAAATTAATTCATATGAATATTGTTATGAGATATATATGTGTCAAATTTTGATGAATAATGAATTTTAAAAAACCACAATAATTATGATATGATATAACAAATTAATCCAAACATCACATTCAAATCATTAATAAGAATTTAATTAATATCAATATTGTTCTAAGATGTGTTGAATTTTGATGAATAATGAATTTAAAACAATCAAAATAATTGCACTGTCACAGGTCGATGTTTCTGAAAAATACAAAATGAAAACAGTTGTGTGTTAGTAACTGTACATCGGTGCGTTTCTATGACCCATGAGCACTGAAAAAGCACCAAGAACAATTAAAAATATTGGTGCGTTTGTGTGGTATGATGCACCGGTGCATTTATGTGTCTATACGCACCAGCACCGTTGTACAATCTATGGGAACCACACGAATACCGATACCAATTATAAATCTCAGTGTGTTTGTGTGATACTACGCTCTGGGGAATTTATGTGTCTATAAGCACCGATGCATTTGTACGACTTATGGGCACCACATGAATACTGATACCAATTATAAATCTCGGTGCCTTTCTATGATACTACACACTGGTGCATTTATATACATCTACACACCAATGCGTTGATACGAACTATGGGCACCACACAAATCCCAAGACCAATTAGAATGGCCACTTGCGTTGTATCAACAACACTACACTCGATGTGGTTTTATACCTTAACGACTCGGTGCATTTTCCTTCGATCACCCGAGGGTGCCTTCTATATGTACGCATCGGTGCGTTTAAAGCCAGAGTAGCACACCGATGAAAAAAACATCCGTAATAACCTTCAACTGCCCATTTATTTTTAGTTGTACTGAATTTTCATTAAAAGATCCGCCAAAACCTCCGTAACCATAAACGAATGTTGCAGAAAATGTTTTTTTGACAATTTTGGAAAATTCTATAACACTAAAAACCTCCTTTATAAACTCTGCTAGAGGGTATTTTCCTTGTAGTGATTATTATCCCTTAATAATAGTTGGACAATAAATTTTAATCAATTATCATGGAGCACTTAGAATCAGTTAACTGAAGTGGAAAACTAGTTAGCTGAAGGAATTTTGAGTTCAAAGGTTGGTTGGTCGGATGTGCATGTGGAATTAGTTGTAATTGATGGATTCAAAGTTGTAACAGAGTTGGATGTGTAGTTATGTGACTTGTAAAGTAGTTTAACTCAGTTAAGTGAGTTAAAATTATTTTTGCTAGTTGTAACTAAAAGTACACTAGTGAGAGATCAGTGAATTAATTGTTAATTAATTCACAATCAGTTGTCTCACATGCAACTGAAGATTTACTACTGTTAACTACATGCATGTCAGATCGAGTGGGGACCCAGTTGAGATGTAGGTGAAAGGGACAGTCTACTATCAATTGTACTATATTGGGTTGCACTCATGCAAGCCAAACACAAATTGGATATGCTCATGAGGATTTCACAGTCAAGGAGGGAATGATTGCATCGAATTAGTTTTTGTAATAATCTTGGATTTCTTAATGGAGGCAGGCTGTTGTGAGGCAGAAATTTGGCTAAGGCATTTTCCAGTTTGTACAAGCGAGTGTGAGATGATTGTATATTGCACTGAGAGCTCTTGGATTAGAGTTTTGTATGAGATTGTTTCATGGTCCATGATATATACATAATATATGATAGTGGGTTTTTTAGCTTTATCCTTTCCCACTAAAAAGATATGTGTTATGTGTGATTGGTCTTTCTTCTTGATGTTGCAATTGGTGACCGTGTTTTGAATTCCACAAGAACTTTTGTAGAACCAAATATGTATTTAATGGAGGCCTATAATGGTTAGATTAGGAAAATCCATAAAATACATAATTTATATTAAAATTTCTACATATCAAGGATTTATTGTCATTTGTATCATCAAAGACTTATTCATTTGTGTGATGTAAAGCAGGTTCCCCCCTCAAAGTGGCTAGTTTTCAAGTCATTGATCTATCTTTTCTTTTGTTTTATGATATGTTTGCATAAATTTTTTATATTGATTGGATCATTATATTTTATTTCATCCATAGCGATGCATTTTAAGTGGAAAAACTAGAGGAATCAACTCAAAAGACTATTTTTATCGTCGATACCCAGTTTGGAAAAACGAGGTCTAAAACCTTCTGGGAGTATTTTGAGGCATCACTGGAATTTTTTTAGGGAATAAAACACAGCCTCTTTTTAGAAGCACCATTTCATGTTGTTACACACGCATTATCTTTACAACAGTGAAATAAACACAACAATCATAGTCTTTATGCAAATGTTATGTCACTCGGAAGTTGACCTTCCTGTTTTGATACCAATAATTTGGGAGGATGCCACATCAACCCCAATAATTCATGGAAAAATGGGTATCCAAATGTTTATGATATAAAAGACACTATAATATTCTCTATTTTAACTCTATTTAAGAGTTCATGTAGTCAAAATTAACCACTAGTAGGCGATCATGCTATGTTATAATCGGGCCACTACGAGGAAGAGGAATTCCATTCTTTCGAGAGAATTTTGATCTATATATGAGAAAATATAGCTAATAGAGATAGGAGGTAGAGAAAACATAGAGGATTTGTGCATTGTAAGAACCCAAAAGCCACAAACATTACTTCTTTGTACCTGTAACCCTATTTTCGAAACAGAGAAAGAGAGTGAAGTGATGTTACCTTTGAGTTAGGTTTTGTCTCGAGAATTTTTCCCATACCATATTTTCTGTCTTATGTGTGTGTGAGAGATCATTTTTTCATTCTCTATTTTTATGCATAATTTCCATTTGCATGCATCCACTAATTACAGTTTAATCTATAGATTTTTAAGTTTAAATAAATTGTAGCATTGTAGAAATTTTCATATTTCTAATATAATATTAACATATATGATGTGAATAATTTTCCATTGGAATATCCACAGTAGTTTCGGGATCATATTTGGTATCAGAGCTTTTTATTATAGGGTTTCGTTGCTTCAAACAAGTCATCCTCGACTTTTCATTATAACTTTTTTCTACTATTCTTTAGAAGCTGAAATTTTGAATATATAGATATAAAATCTTGATGAAACTCGTGTAAAAATTTTAGATCTTGATTCAATACATTTTATGATATATCATCCAAAGTATTTGGGGTTTTTTCATGCTCTAGAATTTAGCCTCGAATAGGTGAGTTATGGAAAACCATCACAACTTTATCTATGATAATTATATTTGAATTTCATAAAAAGTGAATTAAAATGCACAGATTGTAGAGTTTCGTGTATCATTTTCATTGTCAAAGGTTTAAACAATGACATGTGCAATTTTCATACAAGTTCATTTTATTGAACCTATCCATAATCAGGTCATCATAGGAGACTGAGCATAACTTTATCTTGAAGAATCCAATCTCGGTCTGAATTGTGGCATTGGAAACAAGACTCAGAAGGATAGCACAGGAATATATTTAAGATCTTGGAGACCTAAAATTACAGATATACAATAGTTTCAATATTGAGCTCCTAAAAGCAAAAAAAATGTGTTTATTTAAAAAAAAAATTGTTTGAAGTGATTGAAATAATATAATGAAGCACATAAATCATTATTTGGTCCCAATATGCCTCATAAAAATAAAATGGATAGACCTAGTAATGCAACATAAATCTCTATTATGATGCATGAAGAAGAGGAATGAAGCTCTAGTATGAGACCATGTGCAAAAACATGTTCTCTTGCAAAGAGTAACAAAATGGATTTGGAATATAAGATAGATGTTTTCAATAATGGTTTAAAATACAGCATGGAAGAAATGTTTAATTTAAAGATTGAATTTTTATAGGATGGTTTAAAAATATAAATAAAAAGGGACCTGGAAGGTTTGACAAAATTGCTACAATAAATGCTTCCTAGTGTCGACAAGGTAATCCATGAAAATAACGATGAGGAAAAAAGGAATACAAATTATTATTTTATGGAATCCAATAGTGGGTTGAAGATTGGCCACATTCCAAAGATATATATGAGCAATTTTTATGGCAAGGATATAGTAACATGGATACTACATATGTACCAATTATTTGATCTACATGATGGACCAAACACACAAAAGGTACACAATGCATATTTATACTTATAAGAAAATAAATTTTTGTGGTATCGATGGCTATGTTCTCATAAATAAATTATCACTTGGACAAGTTTTACAGAATATTTGGTAGCACATTATGAGGATACAAAGAAAAATAACTTTTTGGTCAATTCAAAAATATCAAAGAAAAGGGTTCAAAGGTGGAGCACATTAAGTACTTCCAACGAATCAATATCAAGGTAAATGATATTCCAAAGGGGTAGATGATTGGTGTCTTCATATTCACTTTAAAGGATAACATCAAACATGAGGTTAACCTTTAGAAACCTAATTCATTGAAGAATGAATTCAAGGGGTAAGGAAAATTATGGAAACAAGCAAGTATACCACTCACAACTTGTAACACCCCTAGTTTATGTTTTTATTTCAAGCTAGACATTTGAACTGAAATCCAAAGGGGAGTGTGGACCCCAACGGATAAGTACTGTGTGGATGTAATTAAATTTTAATTGTGGAAAATAAATAAAATAATTCTGGGCAGATTGACCAAATGAGAATTATGAGATCATTGGCCAAATCCATGAGGTATGGAAAGAGGCTAAAAAGTTCCCCAAAAATCTTTCAAAAATCCTCGAAAGAATTTCTAGATTAGATTTTTGAGGAAAAAATCTAGTTTCCCCAATGAGGTGGAAAGTAGTTGGGAAGAGGTAAAAAGTTGGGAAAAGTAGAAAGCATCTTTAAAAGTCCCTAAATAAGAGAAGCCTAGGCAAACAGGAAGAAAAACATCCTGCAATTTTGGACGCAGAATTAGAAACAGGCTTTGGGGAGCATAAGCTTAAATAAGCTACTTCAGAACATATTGGGGTTGGTCTGTTCTGGGAGGAGATCTCAGCTCAGCGGTGAGTTCTGGAGACAAAGGAACTCTAAGGTTGGGAGGATTCGTCATCTGCATAATTTGTATGCTCATAAGATTTTTATGAATGGTTAAAAGAATTGTTGGAATATTGTACTGTAACATGCTGTAGCTAATCGCTTACTTAAGACAAAAAAATTTCTGGTCCTTACTTTTAACAGAATTCCATAGAAGGAAAGAACTCTCTTCTAGATTTCTACAATGTAGTAGGAGTACAATCTAAGGAATACTATCAACCAGAATCTCTAGATCATAAGTTGATCTAAATCTGGAGATATTAAATAAATTCTTGGATATTAAACTGATTCTTTAGAACAAGTAATGTGTAACTTTAATCTGCTTTGGATATATATATATTTCTATACTAAGTTGTAGAACCTTGAGAGTTGAACATAAGGAACCAAAATTATTAATTTTTGTTGAGTTAATTGCACTTAGTTGCATGCAGTCATACTACTAGTTAAGTGTAGAATAATCCCTTCAAGCAGAAGCAAATAGAATTAAAAATAGACTTAATTTAAATCTGCTCATTCAGGCAATGATAGAATCTCATAAGTTCAGGTACAGTGAAAATAAAATAAATTACAAGTACAAGCATAGATGACTATAGTACAATAGATTTACTAAACAACAAGAATAATGAAATTAAATGGTATAGTTACATGAGGATGAAACTTTGTAAGCTGACATGTAGAATTTACCCTGTATACTTATGAAAAAAAAAACAACAAATTTATATCTAGACCATTAGAAAATGGTCGTTTTTCTTGTTAAGAGTAATAAATGTTATTCCACAAAGATTTGATTTCGGTATAACCAATATAGTAATCTAGAAAGAATATTGCACTGTACAATTCAAATATGGTAAAAATTTTATATGGAAATCTTCAGTGAAATTCCACAGTGAAATTATACAGCTAGAAAAAACAAAGATACAGGCACAGTTATTATAATACTAAGAATGGAAACAACGACCAGTATTAAATTATGTAGAACTACTAGGCTTGATTTTAATGCAAGTGTAAAAATATAAATAAACTATTCTGGGTTTAAATATAGTTACATTTTGGTTACCATTTCAAAACCAGAACTATACCCAGCTTTGGAAAAATATATTCAAGCACTGATATAGCAGAGTGCGAGGGAGTCATAGTACGAGCATAGTAGAAATTTCTATCTTGCGACATGGGCATAAAATTCTTAAATAAACTATTTCATCATTTTAGTTGAAAAAAAGATAAATGAGAAACTCTAGGGGAGATGGTCGACATCCCTTCTACACCGATAAGTTAGATACTTAAATGAAATATGGGAATAGTCGTGGCTAACCAGCACTTATATGAAAATGTGAGATGAACTCATTAAACCAGAAATAGTCACAAGGCGAGAAAAGATGTCATCGAAGTTTCCATCTTATACACATATTAACAGTGCTATAAAATATGTCTGAGCGAGTAGGGTTGACACCCTACATAAAACGCTGTACAGGAAAGGAAAAAAAAAACCCCAAAGGTGATTTTACTTTATTGCCAACTCATGGAAAAGAATTGACATGCGTACAAACATAGGCTGAAGTCAAAATCCGAATTAAAATCAAGCCTTTCCAAAAGACTGACGAATAGAGAATGCTTACCTTGCCATATGATGGTGAAGGCTCGGACCACACTGAGACAAAAACAAAAATTAGAGACGAAATGAGCACCTGGGGAAACTTATCCCAACCAGAAAAAAAGTAACATGAATGAACAACAATGGAAACTGTGCACCATTAAATCACCGTGAAAGGGTTCTATCATCGATGCCGTAATGAGGAGCCATGCAATGTTTAAAATCGCCGAAGTAGATTGGTTTATAAAACCTAATAACTTCATCTGCGTCAGAGCAGATGAACGCCATTGAGGCCAACATGTTAAATTAGAGCATCGTACTGGTATGGCCAAGATGAACGATATTGTAGAATAGCAACGAAATGCAAGGCGTAGTTAATAAACCCAAATAGGACATAAAACTATGAAAAAAAAATTTGTTACCTATGTCGACAGAGGATTTCCCAGGAAACCCTAACCGAATTCATGGAAACCGTGTAACTATTTTGTCTCGAAACTCATTGTACGCCATGCTACAGGAATGATCTTTGAATGGGGCTGCATAGGCTACATAGAAAAAAATTATGTGTATGCAGAGCAAAGCCAGAAAGCGGTTGAGAGGAGATGCTGAAATCAATAGCGAATGGGTAAACACAAATTCTGAAACCACAACAAGAATTTATATGATTTAAATATGGCATCCACAGTCAAGGTAAATTACCTGGTCGCGTCCTAGGATGAACGTGCTCAGAAACCATACATCTCTATGATATTTCGGAGGCCAAGAAAGGTTGTCGTGAGCAACACCAAAGGGAAAATGTCACAGAAGGGAAGATGACCAAGGAAATGAACATAAGGGAAAGATGTCAATAGATATAGCTCATAAATCACATAATCCCTAAGAAAATCGTATCATCCAGATGGCAGCGATCTAATGGTTCTCCCATGTATCGATAAAACTCTCCATCAAAGGACAAAAATTTAATAGAATTCAAGACCGAGCGTACAAACACAGATGGATGCAATTAAACGATGTCATAACCGTCAAGTTAATGGACATAAAAACATATATTCTATCAGTATTCACAGACCCGAGATGTGGCTTAGCGTAAATACTTGTCCATCAAGGTACGTGGAAAAAGATAGAGCATTTATGCACATCTGACATGTTAATCCCCAAAATCGTTTTATCACTGAAAAGATCACAAAATATACAAGAAGTAATACGGCAAGGTACGTTAAGGATCGAAGCAGATTCATGCTAAGAGATTCGTTCATCCATCACAAATTGATGTCATCGACTAGTGCAGTACTATGTAAAACATAAAAATATACTATCATATGATGGGTAGAAAAAACATAATCGTGAGGAATATGACCTCTATGAATTGATTTCCAAATTTAGGTGTATGGTTAATAGGAGAAAAACAATTCGATCCGATGTAAATTGTAAAGTAAAAATTAGTGAGGATAGATTATATTGCCCGAGGAAAAAAAATTTGTAGGGTGACATTTTATAAGAGTGGGTATGAACATCACTATATATTATACAAGTGTTGATAGCCAAGTGAGGTGGTGTAATGTAGCATGATAATTAAAACTTCATGTAGCATGAAAAAAAAATTCCTATGTGGGACTAAACCTTAAGTTCGACATGATTAAGCTACAAATGGATATCGAGCATTGTAAATAAAAAAATAAATAAATAAATAAATTTTTGGAGGGAGAGGTATGTGACAAATGGTATCAAAGCTCATGTTAGATAAAACTGGGCTGTTGTTGTGCTCACTATGTAAATTATTTCTTGTTGAATTTTTTTTTGTTACTAATATGTGTTGTTTAGTGTACAGTGGTGCTGAATCAGAAAATTCAAATGGCTGGAGGTGATGAAATTTATGTTGATCTGCGTGATGAATATAATACACCAGATCCCAACACTCTGGTGATGGCTATGTTGCATAGTTTTCAACGAGATTTGGCTGAGGTAAGAAGCCAGAATGACAGCCTGTCATTAGCAAGTGAAGAGTAGGAAAAGCTCATAAGAGAACTAACTTTACGGAACAGCCAAGAAGGTGAAGGTTCCATAAAGAGGAAGAAGGGCAAGTTCTCTGATGATTCTGAGGAAGATGACACTACTAGACATCAGTATAAGCAGAAAAAGGAATTACAGGGGGAATTCCGAAAGATCAAACCTCCCTCCTATGATGGGGAGAAGGAAGAAGATGCTGAGGCCTGGTTGCTGAATATGATTAAGTATTTCCAGGTCTATGAATATGAAAACAATTTGAAGGCCAGATTAGTTGTCTACCAACTACAAGGTAAGGCTACCTTGTGGTGGGAGGAGACGAAAATGGTTCATGCCATCGATGAAAAGACAGTTACTTGGGAATATTTCCAGGTGAAGTTTCAAAACCGCTATTTAAATGAACGATATTATGATGATAAAGAAAATGAGTTCCATGAACTTAGACTGGGACAACTCACTATCGATGAGTTTGTCACCAAGTTCACAAACCTGTTAAGGTATGTTCCTTACATTCGTGAAGAGAAGGAAAAGGTCCAAAGGTTTTTGAACTGTTTGCCTACTGTGTACAAGGAGAAAATGGAGTTTGATAATCCCAAAACTATGGATGAAGCGGTGAGGAAATCTAGATTATGTTACCAGCAATTTAAAGGAAAGAGTGAACCAAGAAAAGGCTGGGTACATAAGAATGAATTCAAGGGGAAGAAACAGAAACCAGCTTACTTGAAGAACTTTGGCAGGGACCATCAACAGAAGAAGTTTAAAAAACCCAAGAAAAGCCAAACTGCTCAGTCCCAAGTTGGTTCAAAACAAATAGAGGGAGATAATAAGAAGGAGGGAGCAGTTAAAATGAGAGAACTATTGAAGTGTTGGGGATGTGGAGAACCTCGTCTATTGAGGGATTTTCCACACCAAAACATTCAGATGATTATGAGGGATCGAGAAGCTACCACAGTGAATGATATAGCCAGAAATATACCCACGATCAGTGCAGTGTTGGAGAATCGACAAGCAGAACATCAAACTACCATGGTGGAGATGGAAGGTAAGATTGCTGATCAATCAGTTACCGTTTTAATTGATCCAGGTGCTTCTTTGAGTTACATTAGTCCACAAACGGTAGAAAAATGCAATCTCAAAGCTAAAAAATTTCAACAGTCTTGGTTGGTCCAGTTAGCCACTAGCACGAAGAGGAAAGTAACTCATAAGTTACCTCAAACAACAATTAAATTAAATGATTTTTAGATAGAAGTAAATCTACACATTCTGCCCTTAGGCTCCTATGACTTGCTAGAAGGTATGGACTAGTTGGAAAAGAGAAAGGCTATGATGAAATGTTGGGATAAAACTCTGAATTGCATAGACGAAGAAGGGAAACCTTTTATTCTCAAGGGAAAACCAAAACCCATCTCTGTGAGACAAATATCTGCACTACAACTAAAAAGAGCAGCTAGGAAAGGATATCAAGTATATGCAGTACATGTCGAAGAATTAGAACAAAAACCTAAAGAAGACCTGTCGAACACTTTGCCAGTAGTAAGAGAGTTTAGGGAAGTTTTTCCGAATGAGATTCCTCATCTCCCCCCCAAAAGAGAGATCGAATTTTCAATCGATTTGGTGCCTGGAGCAACACCAGTTTCCAGAGCCCTTTATCGAATGAGTCCCCTTGAACTCATGGAACTGAAAATGCAATTGCAAGAATTTCTGGATAAAGGTTATATCAGACCGAGTGTCTCTCCTTGGGGAGCCCTGGTGCTGTTTGTAAAGAATAAGGATGGAACCTTTAGAATGTGCATTGAATATCGTTAGCTGAATAAGTTGACAATTAAAAATAGATACCCTCTACTCCGAAGTGATGATATTTTTGATCAAGTAAGAGGAGCTTCAGTATTTTATAAGATTGATTTAAGGACTGGTTATCACCAACTCAGAATTAAGGAGGAAGACATTAGTAAAACAGCTTTTCGAACCAGGTATGGTCACTACAAATTCGTGGTCCTACCTTTTGGGTTGAAAAATGCCCCTGCCACCTTTATGTGCCTAATGAACAGTGTTTTAAACAAGTACTTGGATAAATTCATACTAGTGTTAATAGAAAATATTTTAGTTTATTCAAAAAGTGAGGAGGAGAAAAAAGAGCACTTGAGGATAGTGTTACAAACTTTGAAAGAAAACCAGCTATATGCCAAATTCAGTAATTGTGAATTCTATAAAGATAAGATTCAATACTTGGGACATATTATTTCTGAACAAGGGTTGGCTGTTGACCCTGAAAAGATAAATGCTATTAGAGAATGGCTCGTACCAACTGATGTTTCAGCAGTCAGATCATTTATGGGAATTGTAGGTTATTATAGCAGATTTTTGGAAAGATTTTCTGCAATTGCATATCCCATAACTTCATTATAGAGGAAAGGCACCAAATTTGAGTGCACTGAGAAATGTCAAAATAATTTTGAACAAATAAAACAAAAACTCACTACAGCCCCTATACTGAAAATTGCAGATCCTGACAAAGAGTTTGTGGTATGCACTGATGCATGCAAAGAGGGATTGGGAGGAGTTATGTTGCAAGAAAATTATGTTATTGCATACGAATCAAGGAAATTTAAAAAGCATGAACAAAATTACAGTGTATATGATCTAGAATTGGTGGCGGTAATTCATGCATTAAATATTTGGCGACACTATCTCATTGGGAAAAAAATTACATTAATGACAGATCATATAAGTCTCAAATATTTCTTTTCTCAAATAGATTTGAATGCCAGAAAAGCCAGATGACTGTCTTTTCTGAGTGAATTTGATGTGGAGATAAAACATATTAAAGGAAAAGAAAACAAAATTGCTGATGCACTAAGCAGAAATGCTTGCCAAAACATAAGCAACCTTGGGACGAGTGCTAATTTTGATTTAGAGGAACTAGTTAAGAAGGTAGCTGATCAGGATGTAGGTGATGAAAGTCTGCAAGTAAAAATGTAGAAAAAGGAAATGGATGAGTACACCGAAAACCAGAAAGGACTGATTTGCTATAAAAACAGATTATATGTCCCCAATGTAGATTCCTTGAAAAGGGAGATCCTGGATGAGTGTCATAAACAACCATATGCCGGGCACCCTGGATATCAAAAAATGCTAACAGCTTTGAATAACAAATTGTTCTAGCCTGGAATGAAAAGAGATGTGGCAGAATATTTAGCTCACTGCATGGAGTGTCAACTAGTTAAAGTTGAGCATCAGCATCCTGATGGTCTTCTAAATCCATTTCCGATTGCATAATGGAAATGGGATACCGTTTCTATAGATTTCATAACAAGGCTACCCAGAACCAAGTACCAACACGATTCCGTGATGGTAGTACTAGACACTTTAACAAAAGCTTCACACTTCATACCTGTGAAATCTACTTTTGGGACAACTCAAGTAGCATATCTGTTCCTGAAAGAAGTAGTAAGGCTACATGGGGTCCTAAAGATGATTGTTTCAGATAGAGTTGCTAAGTTCACAACAGCTTTTTGGAAAGGGCTATTTGGGGGCATGGGCACTAAGCTGAATTTTAGCGCTGCCTATCACCCTGAGACAGATGGTCAGACAAGGAGAACAAATCAGATTTTTGAGGATATGTTGAGAATGTATGTGATGGATAGGCCATCAAAATGGGAGGACTACTTGCATTTAGCTGAATTTGCCTATAATAACAGCTATCAATCCTCCATCAAAATGAGTCTGTTTGAAGCACTCTATGGAAGGAAATGTCATACTTCTTTGAGCTGGAGCCAACCTGAGGATAAGCTAATTTTGGGGCCAGATGCTTTACAAGAGATGGAAATAATTGTTAAACAAATACAAAGAAGCATCAAGACAACACAAGATAGACAGAAAAACTATGCTGATAAGAAGAGGGTGCATTGAGAGTTCAAAGCGGGTGATCATGTGTATAAAGGGCACCCTTTATGTTGGAAGTTGTGAAAAATTGGCTCATAGATACTGTGGGCCTTTTGAAGTGTTAGAAAGGGTGGGACCAGTGGCTTATAAGCTAGCCCTACCGCCCCATGTTAAAGTTCATAATGTGTTTCAAGTTTCGTTATTAAAAAGATATGTACATGATGCTTCTCATATTGTTGATTGGAATGTGATACAGGTGGAACCAGAAGGGGAGTTCCTTCCAGAGCCACTTCAAATACTGGAGCGGGAAGAAATTGAATTGAGAAATCGAACAGTCGCTAGAGTAAAGGTGCTGTGGAAGCACTTTACTGTTGAAGAAGATACATGGGAAAGAAAAGCTGAGATGATGGAAAAGTATCCATATCTATTTTCAAAATGAACTCTAGTGGTTAATTGTCATCACTGAGGAATATGTAACACCCCTATTTTATGTTTTTCTTTCAAGCTAGAGATTTGAACTGAAATCCAAAGGGGAGTGTGGACCCGAATGGATAAGTACTGTGTGGATGTAATTAAATTTTAATTGTGGAAAATAAATAAAATAATTCTAGTAAGATTGACCAAATGAGAATTATGAGGTCATTCGCCAAATCCATGAGGTATGGAAAGAGGCTAAAAATTTCCCCAAAAATCTTTCAAAAATCCTAGAAAGAATTTCTAGATTAGAGTTTTGAGGAAAAAATCAAATTTACCCAATGAGGTGGAAAGTAGTTGGGAAGAGGTAAAAAGCTTGGAAAAGCGTAAAGTAGCTTTAAAATTCCGTAAATAAGGAAAGCCTAGGCAAACAGGAAGAAAATCATCTTGCAATTTTGGATGCAGAATTAGAAACAGGCTTTGGGGAGCATAAGCTTAAATAAGCTACTTCAGAACAGATTGGGGTTGGTCTGTTCTGGGAGGAGATCTTAGCTTGGGGGTGAGTTCTAGAGACAAAGGAACTCTAAGGTTGGGAGGATTGGTCATCTGCATAATTGGTATGCTCATAAGATTTTTATGAATGGTTAAAAGAATTGTTGGAATATTGTACTGTAACATGTTGTAGCTAATCTCTTACTTAAGACAAAAAAAATTCTGGTCCTTACTTTTAACAGAATTCCATAGAAGGAAATAACTCTCTTCTAGATTTCTGCAATGTAGTAGAAGTACAGTCTAAGGAATACTATCAACCAGAATCTCTAGATCGTGAGTTGATCTAAATCTGGAGATATTAAATAAATCCTTAGATATTAAATTGATTCTTTAGAACAAGTAATGTGTAAATTTAATCTGCTTTGGATATATATATATATTTCTACACTAACTTGCATAACCCTGAGAGTTTAACATAAGGAACCAAAATTATTAGTTTTGTTGAGTTAATTGCACTTAGTTGCATGCAGTCATACTACTAGTTAAGTGTAGAATAATCCCTTCAAGCAGAAGCAAATAGAATTAAAAATAAACTTAATTTAGAACTACCCATTCAGGAAATGATAGAATCTCATAAGTTGAGGTACAGTGGAAAGAAATTAAATTTCAAGTACAAGCATAGATGACTATAGTACAATAGATTTACTAAACAATAATAATAATGAAATTAAATGGTATAGTTACATGAGGATGAAACTCTGTAAGTTGACATGTAGAATTTACCCTGTATACTTATGAAAAAAAGAGAACAACAAATTTATATCTCAACCATTAGAAAATGGTCGTTTTGATTGTTAAGAGTCATAAATGTTATTCCACAAAGATTTAAGTTCGGTATAAGCATTATAGTAATCTAGAAATAATATTGCCCTGTACAATTCACATCTGGTGAAAATTTTATATGGAAACCCACACTGAAATTCCGCAGTGAAATTATATAGCTGGGAAAACAAGGATACAAGTACAGTTATTATAATACTAAGAATGGAAACAACGACCAATATTAAATTATGCAGAACTACTAGACTCGATTTTAATGCAAATGTAAAAATATAAATAAACTACTCTGGTTTTAAATATAGGTATAACTTTTGGTTACCCTTTCAAAACCAGAACTATACCCAGCTGTGGCAAAATATATTCAAGCACTGATATAGTAGAGTGCGAGGCAGTCATAGTACGAGCATAGTAGAAATTTCTATCTTGCGGCATGGCATAAAATTCTTAAATAAACTGTTTCATCATTTTAGTTGAACAAAAGATAAACAAGAAAATCTAGGGGAGATGATCGACATCCCTTCCGCACCGATAAGTCAGATACTTAAATGAAATATGGGAATAGCCGTGGCTAACCAGCACTTACACGAAACTATGAGATGAAATCATTAAACCAGAAATAGTCACGAGGCAAGAAAAGAAGTCATCGAATTTTCCATCTTATGCACATATTAATAGTGTTATAAAATGTGTCTGAGTGAGTAGGGTTGAAACAATACCTGAAACGTTGTACAGGAAGGGAAAAAAAAAAAAAAAAACCCAAAGGGTGATTTTACTTGACTGCCAACTCGTAGAAAAGAATCTACCTGTGTACAAACATAGGCTGAAGTCAAAAGACGAAATTAAACTAAAGCCATGCCAAAAGACTGATGAATAGAGAATGCATACCTTGCCATACGATGGTGGAGGTTCAGACCACACTAAGACAAAAAAAAAAATTAGAGACGAAATGAGCACCTAGGGAAACTTATTCCAACCAGAGAAAAAAAAAAAGAAGTAACATGAATGAAAAACGATTGCAACTATGCACTATTAAATCACCATGCAAGGGTTCTGCCGTCGATGCCATAATGAAAAGCCACACATTGTTTAAAATCACCGAAGTAAATTGGTTTATACAACCTAATAACTTCATCTGCGTCGGAGCAGATGAACACCATTGAAGCCAACATGTTAAATTAGAGCATCGTACTGGTATAGCGAAGATGAACGATATTGTAGAATAGCAACGAAATGCAAGGCATAGTTAATAAACCCAAATAGGACATAAAACTATGAAAAAATTTGTTACCTATGTCGATAGAGGATTTCCCAGGAAACCCTAACTGGATTCATGGCAACCGTGTAACGATTGTTGTCTCCAAACTCATTCTACGCCATGCTACATGCATGATCTTTGAATGGGGCTACATAGGCTACATAGAAAAAATTTATGTGTATGCAGAGCGAATCCAGAAAGTGGTTGAGAGGAGACGTTGAAATCATTAGCGAATAAGTAACCACAAATTCTGAAACCACAACAAGAATTTATACGATTTAAACATGTCATCCACAGTCAAGGTAAATTACCTGGTCGCATATTAGGATGAACGTGCTCAGAAACCATATGTCTCCATGATATGCCGGAGGCCAAGAAAGGTTGACGCGAGCAACACCAGAGGGAAAATGTCGCAAAAGGTAAGTCGAACAAGGAAATGAACGTAAGGGAAAGACGTCAATAGATATAGCTCATAAATCACATAAACCCTAATTAAATCATTTCGTCTAGATGGCAGCAATCCAATGGTTCTCCCATGGATTGATAAAACTCTTCATCAAAGGACAACAATTTAATAGAATTGAAGACCGAGCGTACAAACATAGATGGATGCAATTAAACGATGTGAGAACCATCCAGTTAACAGATGTAAAAACATATATTCTATTAGAATTCATAGACCCGAGATGTGGCTTAGCGTAAAGGCTTGTCCATCAAGATACGTGGACAAAGATAGAGCGTTTATGCACATCTGACATGTTAATCCCTAAAATCGTTTTAACACTGAAAAGATCAAAAAATATACAAGAAGTAATACGGCAAGGTACCTTAAGGATCGAAGCAGATTCACGCTAAGAGATTCGGTCATCCATCACAAATCGATGCCATCGAATAATGCAGTACTATGTAAACCATAAAAATATACTATCATATGATGGGTAGAAAAACCATAATCATAAGTAATAGGACCTCTATGAATTGATTTCCAAATCGAGGTGTACGATTAATAGGAGAAAAACAATTCGATCCCATGTAAATTATAAAGTAGAAATTAGTGCGGATAGATTATGTGCCCGAGATGCAAAAAAATTGTAGGGTGACATTTTATAAGAATGGGTATGAACATCATTATATATTATATAGGTGTTGATAGCCATGAGAGATGGCATAATGTAGCATGATAATAATGTAGCATGATAGTTAAAACTTCACGTAGCATGAAAACAAAATGTCTATGGGACTAAATCTTAGTTCGATATGAACAAACTACGTATGGATATCGAGTCTCCGAATATATATATATATATATATATATATATATATATATATATATATATATATATATATATATATATATATATATATACAATAATTGTAAGAAGGAGAGGTATGTGACACAACTATACAAATGAAGATGTTGTTGCTCCTAGATCCCACGACCTACAACGTTGACACCACGATAACTAGAGGAAAAAATTGAAAAATGTATTTATAATATTTTTGATATAAAATACACTAAGGGTCATAACCGTGCTAAAAATAAATTATTTTACATATATTGTGCAGAGGAGGAAGAAAGGGAACAAGAAACATGAAAATAAGAGTATATACACTTGGAACCAACCCTAAAGAAAGAGGAAATCAATCTGAACATATCTTGTAATGTATTGGAGATAATTACCACTCCTCAAAATCTTAAGATAGGAGGATATATCAAGAAAAAAAAGATAAGATAGCCAAGGAATTGAATTTCTTTCTATATCCAACAAAAGAATGACAAGTGATGGTTGCAAATGGAGAAACTATAAATTTTTCAGGGGAGTGCCATAATAACAATCTAACCATGAGGAAATATCTAATGAATATTCCAATGCTTTCCATTGCGATGGGTGGTGCTAAAGTTTTATTAGGAGTCCAATGGTTACAATATTTTGGAGTGATAAATAATAATTTTCAAGAACTTTTCTTAAAACTTTTGGTGGGAAGGAAAGGAATTTGAATTAAGGGGCATCGAAAGGAGAAAATGGAAGATGGTGTCCTCTACTGGCATGAAAAAACTTTTGAATAAAGAAAAACAAGGAATAGTTGCATAATTATGCTCATTATATGCTTAAACATCAAAATCATTTGTTTCTCCATATGTTCAATTAATTTTAGATACTCATTCCAAGGTATTATATACTCCCAAAGGCCTCCAACCTATTCATGATCATGATCATCCTATTCACTCGATTCCATGAAGTGTTCCTCCATACATCATACCTTATAGATAGCCCTATGTCCAAAAGAGTGAAATTGAACATATGGTTGGAGAAATGCTAGAGGAAAGTATAATTCAACGTAGTCAAAGTTATTTGTGTACTCCGATAGTACTGGTACACAAGAAGGATGGATTATTGCATATGTCTTTGTATTATAGGGAGATAAACAAGCTCAATATTAAAGATAATATTCCCATTCCTCTCATTGATGGATAGCTGGATGAATTACAAGGAGTAATTTACTTCACCAAGTTGGATCTTTGTTCAAGAAATCAACAAATTAGAATTAAGACTAATGAAATTTTGAAATAACATTCAAAACACATGTAGGACATTAATAATTTTGGTAATGCCTTTTGGCCTTACTAATGCACCTTCCACATTTCAAGGTTTGATGAATTCCGTTCTCAAACCCTTCCTTAGAAATTTTTGTTAGTATTTTTTAATGTTATAATAATATATAGAAAGTATTAGAAGAATCATGTTCAACATGTCGATACGTTGTTCAAACTATTGGAGGAAAATCATTTATGAAAAAAGCTCCAAATTTTTCTTTGTGGTACATGAGGTGGAATATTTGAGTCATATTTTATCTCATGGGGATGTTAAATTAGGTCCTTATAAAATTAAATCCATCAAGGAATGGAAAATCCCCACAACCCTAAAGGATATTCAAGAATTTATCATATTGAAAAGGTATTATCCAAAGTTTTTTAATAATTATGGGAAACTAAAAATAGCTTGAACAACTATAATGAGGAAATATGTATCTTTTCGGACTCCAAAAGAAACTAAGTCCTTTGAAAATGTTAAAGAGGAAATGTGCCAATCTCAATTTTTAGCCACTCTAGACTTCATGAAAACCTCTATGTTGGAATGTGATGCCTCAGGAAATGGAATTGGTGATGTTTTAATGAAGAAGGAAGACCCATTTCTTTTGAATTTTTTTGAATGAAGGGAAATTATTTACAAAAACCTATTTATGATAAGGAAATGTTGAAAATAATACACGCCCTGAATAAATCCCCCCCTTACCTAATGGTAAGACACTTTAAGTTAAAAACAAATCATGATAGTATTAAATACTTTTTGGAAGAAATATTATCTTCAAAGGAGTAGCAAGAATGTGTCACTCAGATTTTGGGTGAAGACTTTGAAATCATCTACAACAAAGGGAAGAAAAATGTTGTTGCAGATGCACTCTCAAGAAGGGATGAGGATTTGGAAGCATTACTTTATGTCATTTCTATCATCCAACTGGAATATATAACTAATGCAAGCAAAAAATGGAAGAATGATAAAGAGGCGTGGACACACATTGAAAGGTTCCAAAAAGATCCAAATACATATGATACATCTATATGGAAAAATGAATCGTAATGGTATAAATATTGCTTATATCTATGTAAGAATTCCCGACTGAAAGAAAACATTATTTGGAATTGCACACCTCTACTTTAGGAGGGAAATACGGATTTCTAAAAACTCACAACAATGTCAAGAAGCAATTTTTTTGGGATGGCTTCAAATACGATATTCAGAAGTTGGTGGTAGAATGTTTCGTTTGAGAACAAATAAAGTTGATATAGTTAATAGCCTACGTTATTTATAACCTTTATCCTTTCCAAGTCAACATTCGAAGGATGTCTCAATGTATTTTATCACAGTTTTAAGCAAGTGTGAAGGACAAAGTGTCATCATGATGGTAGTTGATAGACTTACGAAGTATGCATTATCTAATCCTTTTAAAGCTAGTACAATTTCTACTCCATTTATTGAAAAAATTGAAAAGCTACATGGAACCCCAAATATTACTGTAATGGCCAGAGATTTGGACTATATTGTTTTCTTGTCTTCATAAACAATTAGCTCATATCTCATCTTACCATCCTCAATCTAGTGGAAAAACTGAGACAATGGCTAAATGATTGGAAGGATATCTTCATTTATTTGTTTATGATAAAAAATACAATGGGTCAAGTGGTTATTTCTAGCTGAATGGTGGTATAATACTTCCTTACATACTGTAGAAAAAATACCCCATTTATGGCACTCTATTTATATCATCCACCATGCATCACATCATATTTATGAGAAATTTCTAACGTTCAAAGAGTGGAAGATCGTATCGAGCATAAAAAAAGTTCTCCAACTCTTAAAGGATAATCTCACTATCGTGAAAAATTTAATGAAATAACAGGAATATCAACATTGCAGTGAATGATTTTTTATGTGGGATACTAGGTATTTTTATCGCTACAACCATACAAACAAATTTCCCTTAAGAAAACTAATAAGGATAATAAATTATCACCCCAAGTACTATGGTCCTCACAATGTGTTGAAAAATCTTGGTACTTTGATATACAAATTGGAGCTACCGGAATCTTCTTGTGTACACCCAATTTTCCATGTTCCATCCTTAAATAAGCCTATCAATGACATGATCACAGTTGAAAAAATATTTCCAGAACTTGATGAGGAAGGAATAATTTTATTGGAGTGTAAAGGAGTCATGGAAACAAGAACTCAACAACTATGGAGTGGATCAATTTCAGAGTATCTCATTAAGTTTAAGAACTTACCTCTTGAAGATTCCACATGGGAGAATGAGAATGTTATATAGAATCATCCAAAACTACTCAAGTGTTGAGGAATTTGTTTTTTTTGTAGAGGGGTATGCTATGTCCTTATAGTAGTAATGTATACCCCTTATTTTTATTGTTAGTGTATCCAATTTATTATTATTTTTGCGGCCATGTAGCCCCCATATTATTATTTTTGTGCCCCATAGAAACTCATTGTTTTTGTTATTATACCGTTATATTATTATTGTTATGTAGGCTCCATTATATTGTGACCACTTAGTATCCTATATATAACAAGGAATTATTGCCATTTGTATCTTTCAATAATTTTTCATTTATGTGATTTAAAGGAGGTTTCCCCCCTGAAGAGGTTAGGTTTCTATAATATACACTGATAACTTCACATGGGAATGTAACGAGTTAAATTTTTTATAAAAGTTACTCACTGGTAACTATCAATCACTATTATATATTCCTTACTCATCATTACATATAATGTTCACCAGTTCATAGTGTAACCTTAGAATAAGAATATTAAGTTTCTTAAATACTTTCTTAACCATTAACAACCTTTATTGTAGTACATTATCATAAAAATCTATGATGTAACCTTCCATTCATTTCATTATTCATGTAGTCATCACATACTTGGCATTATGAACATCACAACAAGAAAGGAATCAACATCATCATCTTAACACAATAATCAATCACATCATTGAACACCAATATACCCTGGAAACCCCGTAGGGTGAAAACCAGCAAACGTTTAATTTTATTATTAAACATTCATTAGGGTGTTTAGCCCTCACTCAATGGCTTATAAGGGAGACCATCCCTTAACCATCGTTATAAATGTTACAAAGAAATATACAAATATCTAGCTTAAAGCTATTACAATAAATAAGATAACACTTACCCACTAATCTTCATATCTTGGTGGCATGGATGTACTTACAATGTCCATCTTACATTGGATAATCTTGCATCTCACACTCATTTGCATGAACCATAATCATTTACCTACAATGGACCATTGTACATTTTATCATCCTGCAACTCACATTCATCTGCATGAAACATAATCATTTACCTACAATGGACCATCATACATTGGATCATCCTGCAACTCACATTCATCTGTATGAACCATAATCATTTTCCTGCCACCATGTTAAGCTTAATATTCCCTTTGTGCAAGTCACCTTCATTCCCTGCTAATGTTTCCTTCAACATACATTGATGTCAAGATTCATAAAATATTAATCAACCATTTCATAAATCTATGCTAGAGAAGCTTCTCCATCTACTCATGTATATTTATGACATGAAAGTAAAATATCTTGACCTACTTCCTTTAACAACACATATTGCATATGTGCTAGTTATAAGTCATCACGTTAACTAATGTTTCCCTTGCTTGGGCACACATTCCTACAAGAAAATAGCTACATCTCCCAAGATTTTATTTAAAAGAAACTGATACATCAGTTATGATATTCATGCATGTGATTTACATAATTTTAATCTAAATAACTAACCCTTAAGCTATTACTTTTGGTCCATGGAAAGAAGGTTAACATAACAAATGTTGCTCCCATGCATGCAAATGCATATATATTCCAAAAGAGTCTTCCCAAAGGAATGTTTAACACAAAGAAGCACATAGCTTCCAAAAGAGTCTTCCCGAAGGAATTCTTAACACAATCAAGCATTCAAACACACTTTTCCTTTTTGAGGGAATTTAGCATAATAAGGCATGAAAAACATGTTTCGTTTTTAATACAACTTAGGTAATGAAATATACAAATACATGTACTCTTTTCCAAATATTATACAAACATTACCCACATATATATTCCAAGGAAAGCAACACATTAATATGGGTTTTATGCATGTAATTCATCTTCTTTTCCAAAGAATATTTCCCAGTGTAGCTAACTAAGCATGCTATCTTTTCCCACATACAACTGTATATTCTTTCCAATGAAATATAATACAAATCTTGCATGCATATACATAATCTTATTCCAAAATACATCTAACATAATGGTTATGATAGCATAAAGTGCTCACATATAATTCTTCCTAAAGAACATTATAACTTTGCACAACATATTGCCTTCTTTAGAATTCTACCATCATTTATTTATTATTTTCATGTAATGAAATACTTACTTCTCCTTCATAAAGAATAAAATATAACCTAGTTTCTTTGTCTTTCTACATGTAGTTCCTCATACATCCTTTTTAAGAAATTATCGTAGATAACCTTCTTTTATGCAAATCATAAGAAGGTTATCTTAACTAGGAAATCATAAGAAGGTTAACTTAACCTTTTATACACCTAAGTCAAGAACTAGCCATGTAATATTTTCAAGAGGTTACCCTTTTCAAAAAAGTACCATAATTAACCCTTATTTTGTGCATAAGCAATACGAAGGCCTTTTTTAAAATAATAAAAAAGTTAAACCTTTTATGCAATAAAAGGTGCAATTAAGTCAACTCTCCAGTATACAACACAAAATAACTTGTCTTTTTACCCACGAGAACATGTAACTTTTGCAAACTCTTGCAACTAAATTACCACAATGGAATTATCATTCACGCACAAGATAAAGACATTATTTCCAAAGAATATCCTATTACTTATGTTATCTCTGTTACTCGTGTTATCTCTGTGTATAATTTTTAGAAAGTAATTCCATAAGATATTATCTTTAACCACAATTACACATTTCACCTTAAAAAGGGAAATCCCAATTTTTATATCTTCCCATGAAAATATCTTCTCATATATTTATTTCATCTTGATATGAGAATAAATTGGAAAATAAGTCATGTAAATAATCAATGGTGAATTTGTTTCAGTCACATCCCAATAAAATACTGAAATACCTTTTTCTTTCATATATATAACTCATCCTAAAAAATTGAGAAAAATAATTATTACTCTTCACTATTTTCCCATAATCCAAGGAAAATATATATGATATATATATATGCACTTCTTTCCAAGAAAATGGATTCATGAATAACCATGCAAATCCATAAAATGTTTCTCAAGATAAAACGTAATGGACATGCTTACCTCTGAAGAACACTCTTAATAAGAACTTCTATTATGCCATAATACTGCATAGCAACTCCCACAGCTATCATAGTTGTATCAACAAAGGTGGCCAGGATTTGGGATCGATGCCTCTAGAGGATCAACACACACTCTTTACTCTTTTCACCAATGCACATTATTTTCCTGGAATGAAAATGCTCGTCCTTTTCTTTTAAATCCGCTAGTCTCCCTTCCATTTTCACACACCCCTTCATCCCCAGTGAGTATAGAAAATAATAGTATATAGTTTGTAATGGAATACGTGTTACAATTTTCTTGAAAGACATCATAGGTTAGTTTCTAACTAAATCATAACCCTAACGAACTTATGAATTAGTTTCTTGAAAACAAATCGATTCATAATTCATGGTAACTATATGATAATTAAAATAGTTCCGTAAAAATTGTGAATGTCAATGGTTTTATAGGGGTGTTACAGTTTGAAGTTGTTGATCTATCTTTTGCTATGTTTTGTGATATGTTTGGATAAACTTTTAGAGCGCAAAATTTAAGTAATGAATAAAATAATAATAATAATAATAAAATACGAGTTATGGATTTTCAAAGAAAATGAAAGAAAGCTACGTTTTCCTTATATTTTTACTCAAATTTAAAGTGTGGGTACTCATTGGATGATCAATTTCATTCCACATTCATCAAGTACCCACTCGGCATACTTTTGAGCAGACCCACAATGAGAAAAAATTAAAATACATGAAAACATGTCTTTAAACATGATTTTCCCTTAAGTTTCAATTTTTCTTATTGCGGGTCTAGTAAAAGGTATGTCGAGTGGGTAGTCAATGGATTTGGAATTGAATTCTTCATCCAAAAAGTTCAAAAAAAAAGTAAATTTGAGTAAATATATAAGGATATATGACAAAAATATGGTTTAAAATAGTTTTTTTCTTATTTTCCCTGAAAAATATTTACTCCTAGGGATGATATCATCATATCAAATGATATTGGTTCTTTTAAATTTTATTTTTTTAGCACATTTTTCATTTTGAGGCTTTTTTTACTTCAAAATTCCCATAGTGTGTCCTCACTTCTCCTTGGGCCCCAATTGTTGGAAGTTTATTCATTCTGATAATCCTTTAAAATAAGAAGTAGTGCTACTGATATTGTCTTACTCATTAAGTTATATCCTCTTATAGTTTCTTTTTGTATCTTAATGGCTTAGTTAAGAGAAATCGACTCATATGATAATTCTTAGGTGTTGACCCTGAAATTGTTTTCTTATCTCTTTCGGTGATTTCTCCAAATAATTAGTAGCATTCAATATTTCTATCAATTATATCCCTTGTTACTTAGCTTGCTCCAAAATAGGTAATAAATCAAATGATATCCTCCCTGGTCTATAAATAATAGTATACTTGAAATACCAAATCCCTGTAGGACTCCTACACTTCCTAGGAAGATGCCTTGAAATCCTCTATGTTGATGCTCACATTTCTTATTATCCTATTTATTATTTCATCCTCGTTCTTCATCTACTCTAGGCATTCATGCACATTTTTCTCTATCGATTCACAAAAATTTGTGGCTGTTGAGGCCATGGAAATGGGATCCTTCCTTCGATCAAGAATTATGGACCACTCTATGGTGATTTATACTAATGAAATATGAGGCATGATATATTTTTTATTCATGTGTTCCACAATCCTATTCAGATTATGATCAAAGCTAAAAATTTTCATGTTCACCATATTTTTACTGTTATCTACTATCATTCCCATTTCCATTACGGGTAGCTGGTATTTCGTAATTTTTGTAACTACTAGAGTTACTAGGTCAAATATTGTTACAACTAACATTAGTTGAGCATCCAGCTTTGTTCCTTTTGTTGATTGTAGAGTGCTCCTTCTATAGCTTTTGATTTAACATGATATCATAGTATTTTTGACTATTATTCATATGTTTTATTTTCTTCTTTATATTTCTTGATTTCCTTTTGTTGTTTTATCTCCTTCATATTTTCTTATCTATTCCATTTCCCCCACCCTTTCCCATTCCTCTTGTTGTTTCTATTAAATCTCTTTATCTTATCTAGAAGATTCATTTATGATATAATACACCTCTTTTTCTTGCATTAGAAAAGTTTCCTCTTGTTACTTTTGTGCTTCTTATTCATGATATATATATTCATGGGATGATGTTTCTTCCTCTTTTTCAGATGTTTTCTACTTTTTCCTAGGTGGGATTGTAGCCCATTCTTGACATAAATTTTATAAAATATAATACATTATTTTTTTTCTTTTCATCTACCTTGGTATTTGATTAATATTCATCCCCATAATTTCATGATTTTTCATGATAATTATTCAAAAATATTAGATCATATACATGGAATTTCAAATCCCCCAAAAATAAAAATGTCAAAGCTTTAGAATATTCTTTTTCCCTATGAAGGTCATTTAGTTCATATGCTCCTAGGTAGAAAGGCATGTGAATGCAAGGATGTTTCTTTTTCATTGAGAGAGAATCACATAGACCTGTATATACATAAAAAAAATATTTCTTACAATACTAACCTATCATATTTGAATCTTGGTAGTCATTGAGGTAGTTTCATTACTTCGAACACTTTGATCTAAATTCCATCTTGATGCATCAACTAATCACCGTATAAAGGAACTACCTATCTGGATCTTTTTAAGATGCATCGGGGAACCTCTTCGAATGGAATACCATAAAATGGCACTATGAACTCTTAAAAACATTTTTCATAAGCTAGTATAAATGATATTTAAATAGGATTTTGTAGTAAACGTGGATGAACTTATCATGAAGGGTTCATCCTGAATTCATGGTTGGGAAGGGAATTTTGGTAGAGATTATTTATAATATATAGGGTTCCATTAAAATATAATATTTTTCGCCTTGTTTATGGTTTTGATATTGTTCATTATATCTCTAACGGAGGTTGATAATATTTTTTCCTAGTTGACAAATCCACCTTTAATTTCCAATGTATAGATGAGTGGAATCCAACCTTCCAAGAAAATATCTATATTTCATTGAAAATACAACTAATATAGCATAAAAACCACCAATTGAAAAGGTTATTGAACGTATTCATGGTGTATTCCATGTCTTATATTTTTCTACAAATTACCCTTATTGACCTACCAAGTATTGAGTAGTTTCCCATGAAAAGTTATGAATTTTGTCAACCAATCCTAATTTAGCCACACTTCTTCCCTAGGAATATTTAGAAAAAATCAATTCCATAGTCATTGAAATAACTAATGGTTTTGAAAAGGTTTTATCTAATCATGGATTCTTTTAGATCTTCAAGCTTCAATGTCCATTCTACAACTTTAGTGCATGTGAATGCAAATGGATGTGTAGTTACCTTTGGTAACTGAGAGCTCCTTACAACCCTATATATTTATAAATTTGGATCATTTCATGGAATATTTTCTCTTTGAAAGAGAATGTATATATTTGACAAGGTGTATGTTGTGAACTTTTGAATGAAACATGGAGTGTCCAAGAATTTGGGTTCAAAGAAATTGACACACTCTTCTTTATCAAGTGACTTAGCTCCAAGAACATTCTAAGATATTTTATTAGACACACCTGATTTTATTTTGTTGAGTTGGTTGAATATAATGTTAACTAGTAAATATGACATTAATGCCTCTTCAATCAAGTTATTTCACTTGAAAATGAGGAGAGCCAATTATTGTGAGGAAATAAGAGAACTATCATCCTCTTTTAAAGATTTTCTTGAAAGATTTTTCATTTTAGATTACTTAAGTAATTTATTTATTAAGAATTATTTTAACCTCTTTTTACCTAAATTTTACTTAATAAATCTCATTAAAAATACTTAAAACGAACAAAAAAATTTAAAGGTATCATTATCTTTCCTAATTAGGGTTTAAATTAGTCTTGTATCACATATATGAGGCTCAATGTTGTGTTGTAGAACTCCATCAAGTCTCATTGGCTGATTATAGAGAGGTAGGGAGGGACAAAATTGAGCTCCAAAGAGAAAACAATTAGTGATAGCAATAAAATAGGGGTTATTTAGGTGCTATAACATTTTCGAGAGACTAAATGGAGAACTATAGAAGTTTAGAAGAATAAAAATATAGCATATAAGCCAAATTTCATGTTTGTAACATATCCTTACGGATTTGTAGGGCACTATGGCACTTGTTTGAAGCTCAATATGGAATTGTGGTAGGTTTACAAGTCAAAATCTTGAGAGGGAGACACAAAACATGACTTCCCAACATTGTGGCACTAACTTGAGGCCTAGAGATGTGTTATGTGATTTTATTAAGTTCGAGGAGGGCTCTACGGAAAATTTGTATAATTACAAAAAAATTGAAGGGCTTAAACAAATTTGAAAGGTTAAGTGTGGGGATATAACACTAATTTGAGGGTATTCTAGGAGCTAAATAAATATTTAGAGGGTTGTTGTAGTGTTGAATGTAACCAAGAAAATTTGAAATCACATATAAAAGAAAATCGAAATATCTCCCAAAGAGTTACCTGAGTATGTGATGGAGTTAAAAGGTTCTCATCTCCTACATGATTGGTGTTAGAGCTCCTCATCGGAGTTAGATTATTCATCAAGGCTCAATTAGTTCCACAATACTTCATTCAGTATATCAACTAATCAAAAGTTTTATGACAACTTAAAACCTATAGCCAACGTTTGCAATAAAAAATCTAGTCTGATTTGAGGGGGAGGGCCCTTTAATTCTTCCTACCTCAAGGCATTAAGGAGAAAACGAGGAGTGTTATTGTAACAACTACAAGAATTGGTGAGGGATTGGTGAGACGATTGAATCTCTGAGCATTACCAATAAATATTTTCCACATCACATGTTTTAATGTGCCTATAACATTTATTACTTTAATAATTTGTGTCCCACTACTTAGAATTGTGCAATCTTGAGTTACATGACTTCCTCTTTCTTGGTGTGGTTACATCCTAAGGATAAATTCGAAGGATATAAATTTTATGAAGTGACCAACTCTTCACTTGAAATATATTTGAAAAAATGATACTTCAAGAGACTAAAAAATCAATCATTAAAGGTGTGTATGGATTATCCCCACTGCTAGTAGGAATCCATATCCCTCAAAAAAAAAATTTCATGTTACAACTACTTAGGAAGACATTTTTAATCCTTTAAATTTTCTATTCATTGATAGTAATTTTTTTTTATAAATTTTTTTATTGGAACAATTGGTAACAAGGTGGTTTAGGGAACTTGAATGGTAGTCAGAATTATTCCTTATAAAACTTTAAATTCTTATTTTTTATATGTATCCTTAGTATAACTACTCCATATTGAGGTGTTAGGTTATATGAGGAGGTTGTTAAGCTCTAAAAATATGCATAAGGATTCTCAAATATATTGGTACTTGTATGAGTGTTCACATCGTGTTCCCCACTTGATAGTGATTGTATTATCCATGAGAGGAATGTCATTATGACTATGATTATAAGATAATTATGCGAATTAGACACAAATTTTTGGTCTAAGATGCAATGTTATTGAAAGGTGTAGATGAATGTAGAAAATTCCCTTTAGGTATCTACATGAAGTGTACTATCAGAGAAAGGTTTATTTATGTGTAAAAGGTAATTATTTTTATTAAAATCTAAGAAAAAAAATGAAAAAGGAGATAAAATTGAAAACTAGAAAAGAAAACAAACTTATTTATGTATATTTGACATTGATTGTCTCCATCATGTGCAGTAATTTTTTAGAATTTGGTAATTCATTGGGAGAAGATGAACTTCCCTTGCTATATTATGGAGGTCATATTTTCATATTCTAAACTTTTAAGTAACAATATAGCGACCAAACCATAATGTTTTGAACATTCTGTGATTTCTTTTATCCTCATGAGGTTTACCCCTCTTATGTACAAGGTGCCCTATTTGGAAAAATTTATCACTATTAGATTTGTAGTGAAAATCATCTACTAGTGAGTTTAAAACATTTTCCAAGATTTATATCTATCTTCCTGAAGTTTTAATAACATGTTAATTCTCATTTGTAGGGCAAGGCGTTATTGGCCATCAGACTCTTACGACAACTACATGGGTGGTAAGAATATTTTCGATGGAATTATATATCATCCCCATATATAGGAAGTAAGGTGAGGTTTCTATTGTAGCTTTGGGCATGATTTGATCTACCCACATAGAATTGGGAAGGTGTTATGCAAGTTATATTTTTTAATCAGTTATGGTCTAATTTAAAATGTGGATCAAAATTTTGTTGTTGGAATCAATCAATCCATTGTCTTCTGTGCAATAATTTGTAGAATTCCACAGTATAATGAAATTATGTAATGAAAATTTGATCATTTTATATAGGAAAAGTAATTAAAATTATAAAAAACTATAGAATTAGGAATAAAAAACCTAGTTATGATATGTTCTTGTCGGAAGAAAATGACAAATTGGTTGGTAATTAGAGTTAATGGTACAACTTTGGTCAACTATATGAAATCGTCCATGGCCATCAATATGTATTAGTGTTGTTTACATGAATGGGTATAAATTTCAGCAATCACATTCAAACCCTATTTCCAAATGGGTTCCTCTACTATTGTGAACTACAAAGGTATTGTTAGAGATAATTCTAATTGCAAGCATACAAAAAAAGATCACTTTAGAAATGCATAACAAACAACCCTAACATCAAATGTGGTTGTCAATTTCCTGAGATGTGCAGTACATGATCAAAATAATTGCTACAAAAATCTAGATCTATGCAGTTAAATACATTAAACAATGAAAATAAACAAGAGTTTCTCCATACATCCAATAGACATGGAAATAATTTATAAAGAATTATTTGTATTATGACACCTGGGAAGGGAACACAGAAAGGTGTTACCAATCCCCCTCAATGGGATGGGTTCTTGTATGACCTCAGTGCTTGAGATCCAAGATCTGTCTCTCTTGATGGTGCAGAAAACCCAAACAAAATAGAACTCAAAGGGAGCTCACAGGTAAAAGTAGAAAAAATATGACAATGATGAAGGATCAAGGTCAGACCAAAAGTATAGATCAAAAGGTGATAAAAGAGGAGGTGAATGAATGGAAAAACCCTTCTATTTAAAACAAAATATTCGTTTGGTCTAGATTTTGGTCCATAATTAAAATATTATTAACAAAATTAGGATCCAACTTACTTGGAATATTTTATTATTTTTGGTGGAGGGAAAATGAATTTATAATTGGTTAAATTCCTTTATTTAAAAATAATAAATAAATAAATGATTTATTTTCTATTTCAAGGGTTAGGTTCAGGAATAATTAAATAATAATGATTTATTTAATTATTTAAAAATGTTTTGGTCAAATTCAACAATGAATGTTATTAAATAATGATTTAAATCATTATTCCTATAGAATAATAAGATTAATAGTAATTTATCCAATTAATTCTCATGTTCAGGTTAAATATGACCAAGATATTAATTAAACATTGGTTTAGTAAATTATCGCTAAAGGAAAATCAAACAAATAGGGATTTATGTAATTATTCCTCATGGGGTTTCATGTTTAGACCAAAAATAACATAATAAACTATGAGTTATTAAATTATTTCTCGTAGTGAAAGAAATTTTACTATGGTAAAATTGGTCTTACATGGTTTATTTTACTCCATCTAGTAGTAACAGGTTAGATGACCAAATGGTGTAACAGATTCCCCTCCCCAACATGCAAGCGTTAGGAGCTAATCATATGACCAAAGTATGTTATAACAACACAATCACTAGAGATCGAAGGGGAGTCAGAGAGACAAAAATATAAGATGGACATAAGAGAGAGAGGAAAAAACCCTAAGGAGGTGAGACTTATAGGTACGACAAGTCTATTTTATGAGTGAGTTCCTATTCTCATTGAGGCAGGGGTGGCATACCTATGCCTGTCAAGATGACAAAGTACAAAGAATAATGGTGCACCCAGCAAAAATGGGACTCAAATATATAGTACATGTTGGCATAAACATGGGCCAGATAAAAAAAATAATGGATCCCACATAAATATTGTGCCTAGGACTACAAAGAGGACTTATACAATAATATATCAGTACATGAGATATAATAAAAACCAAAGAGGCCCTATAAAACAGGAAAGGGATCTAAAAATTTGAATGACAGATGCAAACTAATATGTGTTGCAAGAGGCTAAGGCCAGAATCATCAAATCTATAGAGCTACATCCAAGGTTGTAGTATAGAGGTCATCCAGGTTTGTGGGGGGCTACCTAAAGGGAAACTCCTTCATGAGGTATGAAACATCTCATAGACACTTGGGAATTGCTAGTACAATCTGTTGAATCACCAAACAATCAAGTATATGGATCTCAATCATGCCATGAGGAGCTCAAACTAAGAAATGATAAATTCAAAGTGAAATAAAGGGTCTGTTTGCCTGATCAAAGGCACCAGAAAATAGTGGAAGCTAGAACCAAGGTACACTACCCTCTAGTATTGTCTTCTTGAATGAATAAGATGATGTCAATAGAAGGATGTCTGCCATAGGTGAGGAAATGAGGAATCCACAACTAACGCACGAGGGATAATAGTATGGAGACTAATATAATGATACCAGGGATGATGGTTAAATAGGGGATACTAAGAAGCGGGTTGAAGACTTCCCTTTTTGGAGCATAAAGGGCATGGATGACCTGGAAGCTATTGACTCGACTCCAAAGGGGATTGGGGATAGTATGACTGGAGGAAAAAATGTGTGACAAGAGGGAGGTATAAAAAAATGAAGGATGGAATACTGTGATGGGAGACAAAATGAACATGGGATAGACTCCATCGATGCAATGATGACTCAACATAGATTCTCTAAATAAGGGCAACTCGATGATGCTGCCACATAGAATAGGCCTAGTGGGGACCATAAAAACATGAGTAAAATATGGTTACTCACGAAAAAATTCAAAATGAGCATGGAAAAGTATGAAGGTGAAATGGTGCCCCAAGTACAAGTGTCACAAGTGAAGAAATTCAATTTTGAGAAGTGGCGAAGTGAACCTTCTTGGAAAAGAGGCTTCCAGGTGAAGTATCAAATCACCAATAATGAAAGCATACAAATTTGAGTGTTCGGTGGGAGGTTTCCAATGGTGTTGATGATTCATCAAACCATGCCATGGTTTTTTTGCAATTGGAAAAAGAAAAATTGAGTTTTTTTCTTTTAATAAGGCAATTTCCCTCCAACTTGATTCATTTTCAAGTGTAGCTATGTTGAATGTGGAGTGGAATAAAAGGCCATAGATCTTGCGGATATCATAGAAAAAAAACTGACCATTAGACTCGAGATATATGACTTTCAGTTAGGTTACCTTAATTTTCTAAAGGTGGCCTTAATACTTATTCGAAGGATTGTCCTCCTAAAGAATGAAGGTAAGAAAATAATATGAGAATGAACTAGTAGGTACGGTCTAGAATCATCACCACCCACCAAGTCAAACAGAGGTACCAAATGTTAAGTATGGTATCATGAAAAGTAGAATATTTGAATATAGGGTATCAAACATCTATGATATATGTCTCGCCAGAGAGGCCGACATGCCCAACTATGCAAGGAATTGGAGGATAATCGACCATACATAGACCAGGTCTGTCTAGGTCAACAGTTTGGTTAATTATGTGAGAGGGTGGGTAGGGGTGCCATCATTCCCCCAAGCATGGGATACTGCCCCCAAGAATATGTGATGGAGGGGACTAATATGGTATGCAATGGTGGGAATGGTGCCCCTAGCAAGAGGAGTTTATGGAGTGCCATACATGGTTTCACTATACCAAAATGTGCCTTTGGATATAATGAATTGGTACTCATTGAGAAAATATATAGGTTGGTCAACAAAAATGTCTAAGGGATTGGGTTATTGATGTAAGATGAAGGAATGATGAAGTGGATCATCCCTAGAGTGATCTGAAGTGATATGGAACTCTATAGGTTCTTTCAAATGGGGAATAATAATGGTATTAGATTTAACACTACCAAATGCACTAGGAGAGTTGTGGAGAATTGTTTCTCCTGGATTCTCAAATATGGGTGCCCCCTTACAAAAACATTGGGTGTCAATGTAATGACCAAAAGGTGTATGTGGTTTGACTGCATGGTTTTGATGTAAAGGGGGATAGATAAAGTCAGGGGTGGTCAATGCTTCCATAATTTTGTCATCACAGTAGAAGATGGGGTGACTAATGGAAGAAAGACCACGTGATGTGGCAAAACTACCTGACTCATCATCATGAGAAATTAGGGTCACATGCACATCGCCATGGAGGGTGACTAAAGAACAAGTAGAGGAATAATCTACTGATTTTTAGCCCAAGGTGATCGCTGAAGAAAGGTTAGGTAAAATAGAAGGGGATGCCCGAGAGGCGTCTTCCACCATGGATCTCATAGCTAATGACAGGTAGAGGGTAGTGGCGAAAGAATCCATCATCTTGACATCGAGAGGGGGTATTTCAATGGGGGTAGATGTTTCCTCTAGTTCTGTTGAAGAAAAACTCGCATGTAATGGATAAATTGACTCGCTGCATTCAACCTGGAATTGGCAAACCGCTTCCCAGGAGGTGTGGAAATCATCAAGGCGAGGACAAAGGTGAGCATATTGGGCATGGAAATCACACAAATCTCAAGGTTTAATTGTGTGCAAAGCCTTGATTTTCTTTGCTAAATCTAGTATAGTTACATGAAATTTGGGATATTAGACTCCAGAAATGCTTCATTGCCCATTAGTTTGGGATGAGACAATTCTATACAATTGTGGGTAGCATGACTAGTAACAACACACAAAGCACACATAGGTTTATGTTTAGGATTCTTAGGAAGAGCAGGAGTTGTCTAAGTAGCCTTGTCCTTCGGTTCCTTTTTGTGGGCTTTTCCACCCTCACCCGAAACTTTCACAAGAGCTGTACATTCTTGTTGAGATGGTTGAGGCACAAAAGCGAAGGGAGGATTCATAGCGAGTGGTTTGACCGGGGTAAAAGTAGTGTAAGGTTTGAGTTGACCAGGTGGGGTATTGGTTGGGGGATCAATGTACCAGACTAGGATCCCCCTAACAGGTACCGAAAATAGTCTAGTAGGGGGAACAAGAAACAGTATCTGACTAAAGGGGTAATGTCCAGGCATAATAGCTCCCAAATGGTTAAGGCTTGGGGGAACTGTTCCATGAGGAAAAATAGGATCAGGGACACCATCTATGGATGATGGGCCTTGAGGAGGAGTTCTCAAAGGCTGAGTCAAAGTACTAGGAGCAGGTTGCAAAGGGCTAGGCTACTGACTAGTCAAACTTGACCGTTTTAGGTCGGACTGAGACGATTTCCTCATGCAAACATTCGACAAGCTAGGTTCAGGGATAAGAAGGAGGATAGAAGGGAATGAGCCAAGCAAATATGAATATTTATAGACTTCGACTGACACACTAGTCGGAGGTTCAATTTTTCATTTATCAGCCACCGAAGAAATAATGGACTCTGGAGAGGTATGGGACTTCGGTTCATAATATGTAAGCTGATCGATAGTGACGATCTTTCCATTATGAGGAAATAAAATATTAAAAAAAAACTACAGATCTGAAAACAGACATCGCATAAGTGTAGCTACGACCCAATAGAATGTTGTAGTCTAAGGGGGAATCAATGACTTCAATGTCAACACAAATTTTTTTTCCCACAAGGGTGATAGGATAATTGCGTAACATGCTAAGGGGATGGGAAGGGTGGAAATCCCATGCATGAAGGGTGATAGTGGAAGGGGCTAACTCGGGTGATCCTATCTTGTTTAGAAAATAAGAGGACATCATGCAGGTGGATACCGCCTTGTCAATGATACATCAGGAGACATTGACATTCCAGATCTTGACAGGTATTTGGAAGGAAAAGTATGCAGGTAGGGGTGGATGCTCTGATTTGTCAACATCGAATACAATCCAATGATCATATGAAGGATCTATAGCACCCATGGTGGTTAGTAGATATTTATTTTGTGAAGGACATGACTGGAGGACTTTTAGCATTGATGTGGTAGGAAGGGATTGAGCCAAGTCATCTACTATATTGTAGGTGTGGGTGGCTTTACTGGAAGCAGTGTTTTAGCCTAAAAATCCTTTGGAGATTTTGGTATGTACCTATGCCTTAGGCTGAGGGATATGTAAAGGACCATTGGGTGTCTAAATTAAATTTGTGGGAACTAAGGACTAGGGCTTGGTTGCGGACGTAGCGGGAGGCATGGTGTACTGGCGCGACTGAGTCTGAAAGTTGAGATCGGTGGTATTGGCCTCATCAGATTGCATCATAAGGATCCAGTAATTAGAGGTACCAGACGAAGGAGGTTGACTAGCTACCTGACCTTCATGGGGTTGGGCAGCCACATATCCTTGCTGGGGGGAAGGATTGGTAAACACAGCCTATTGAGTAGGCACAACATTCGGAGGAATAGAATAAGAGGCTTGTTATCCACAAGATGTTACTTGAGCTTCCTATAGTTGATGAATTTGAGGTTAAAGGGGACAATCATGGCTATAGTGACCATCGACAACACAACAAGAACAAGGCTTTGTCATACAAGGAGGCATGTTCTGCTTCAGTTGATCACTTTTTTGCTGAGTTATAGTGTTAGATGTATTTCCTTGGGGATTATTTCCTTGATTACCTTGAGCAGGTTTCTTCTAGTTGCGTTCCCTCTTACTTTTTCAAGTGGGAGGATTAGTCGCACTCTGTTGTGCATACACCTGACCCTTGGGGGGGGGGCTGATGCTGTAGAGCTTGAGGAGGCATGGGAGGCTGAGGTGCTTTTGCTGGAGGAACTAGAGCACCTGTATGTGGATACATATAGTAAGGATGTTGAGAAACATTGGGGAAAGAGGTTGGGCAATAGCAGGCCCTAGCATTGGAGGATGCGATTGAGAAGAGGTGTGAGGCATGTCGTGTCCTGGATATATGCTTCTGAGATGGGAAAAAGTGCCATAGGACTTGGCCATTCCATGAGGGAAACCATAACCCATAGGAGGATGATTGTACGGATGTGAAAGGGATCCAAAATACTATCGATGACATGAGATTCCCCTAGTGCGTCGGCACCACTAGGTCTAGGGAGATCAGGTAAGACAGTATAAACATAACCAGATTGTGCATAGATCAAGTCATATTTCAACACAACTTGGAGGGATTCTTCTTTAGTCTGAGGAAAGTGATACGTGACATATTTACAAATAGAGGAAAAAGGGATATGAGAAACCATTCCAGGTAGACACCGTCTTCTAAAATTGGAGCACGAGATAAGCTCTTCCTTCTCCCCCATTCTTGAACATGGTCAGATAGGTGGGTGGCAGAAGTTTGATGGAAAGCGGTCAAAATTTCAGTACTAGTGTCATAGTGAAAGGGAACCTGGGAGTAGGACAGAAACTCCTTTGCAAGGGTCGTAAAAGTAGCATGAGAGGCAGCAACCTAGTCGACATACCACGTGCAAGATTCTCCAATAAGCGTACACTGGAATAATTAAAGACTGATAGAGTCATCAGTGATAGATTTGGATGAAAACCACATGCGGAAAGAACAAACATGGCTGGTAGGATCCTCTCCAGCAATTTCTTCAAGCTTAGGTATTTCTGATGGAAGCTTGGTTGGCATAACAGGCTATACTCGGGAAGGCTTAGGCCTATCATATAGGGAAGAAAGGGAGTAGAGGAGACAGTTCTTGTTGCAGCTACACTAGTAGTGGCTCCAACATTAGGGCCACCACCAACGGTAGGCTCTGCGCTAGACATGATGAAGGTGAAAGGTGGAGGAGAACTGGGGATAAGAATAGATGGAGAGCCTGATGAACCAAAATTAGAGTCAGAATGGAGACTTTGCGGAGGACTAACTCAGACCCTACGCGGTGGAGTAACTCTTCTTAATGGAAACTGAGGATGAAGGCCTTATAGTCTCTTGGATAAATGCCTTGGGGGCACGATGATGGAAAAGATACACGAAACCCAATAAGGAAGAGAGGTAAATAAGGGCATGGAGGCACAAATTAATTAATTAATTACATTTTTTTAGTCTTGACCTAGTGGTGTAAACGAGGCACTTTTCGCTTTAGGTGTGGGTGTGTCTGATAAGTGTGTTAATTTTAATTAATACTAGACATGTGTATAGAGAAAAGAAAAAATATGTTTTATAACTGTAAAAAAAAAAAAAAACCTGTAAAAAAAATTGAAAGTCACAGTAAAATAAACAAATAAAGATGCATAAATTTAAACCCAAAAAGGAGGGCTTCCCAACAACTAGTCTAAGGTTGAGTGAAATCTACTCAAAACACACTATATGGATAATATATCTAAGGTCAAGAGGGACAGGGATGATGAACCCTCAACTCAACTGAGAGGGGGATGATTCACTTTAGTACATTCCTGTTCTTTAATACTCTATTTATTCAACTCATTAACTATTACATTTTATAAGTAGCTTAATACATAATGAATCAACAAACTGAATCTGTGGACAACTAGTAATTAAGTAGAATCATACATCACATGAACACATAATCATCAAGAACATAAATAACAGATATAAGTAGAAACCCATAAGGGAGAAAAACACATCTTATTATTGCTGTGATGCAAAGGCAAGCTCCAACTCCCTCTCGCCACTTCAAATTCTGCAAGATACAACTTGCAAGGAAGCTCGAACCCCCATCTATTTTATGCAGGCTATAACCCACAAGACGCTCCTACCTCAACCAATTCCAATTGGACATCAATCAAGATACAACTTGAAATCGAACCACCAACTCCCATGTATTTTCTGTAGGCTACAATAGATAGGACGCTCCTACCTCAGATTTTGCAAGTTACAACTTTCAAGAAAGCACCAACTCTCATAAATTTTCTGTAGTCTATAACCTACAGGAGGCTACTACCTCAACTTCTGCAAGCTACAACTTGCAAGAAAGAAAAAAATCCCATAAATTTTCTGCAGGCTACAACCTATGGGAGGTTCCTACCTCACCCAGAACCAACTGGAGATTTATCAAGCTACAAATTGAAAGGAGACTACAATACTCTCACTCAACATCAAACTAAAATGTTAATTTACCTAGATATCAGCTCTGTTATACACCTTCTCCATTGTTTCCTCTTCAGCCTTCATATCTACTTCATATCAGCTCTTGATAAGAAAAATATCTCTATCAGCTATGTCTTATTATTCCAATCTCCAACCTTCTACAACTCTCTTACATTCTTCCTCTATCTTCCATTCTGCAGCTTTCGAACCTCTTTATCAACACTGATATTACATCTCTTATATAGATAACTCTCTGACTATTTTCATTCTAAGGGAATACAAAGTCAACATGCCTGACCCGTATGCCTTCCACCCATTTGATTCGTCATTCTCCAGTTCAAATTATTACATCAGAAATAATCATTACATCACTCATGGAGATTTTCCTATGCCTACAGAGATGTTCCTTTGCATAAAAAATAATATATAATAATCAATGAAGTTACATTTACAGTTACAACAAGTATATTTTACTCAACCCTTTCCACTCTTGGCTTGTTGTGTGCTTGTCCTTTATGATTTTGTCACTGTCTTTTATGTTTTTGTAGTTATATCATAACAGTTCTACAAAAATTCTTTTTTCCCGACTTGACGTAGTTGGTAAGTTTCAAATAGTGCCACCGTATCTTTTTTTTCTCGACTCTGCCTCTTCTGCTCATGCTCGCAGCATTCAACCTTCACCTTTGTCTCAACGTACGACTCTACCCGAAGTTTTGCTGAACCTGACTCGACCCATGGTTTCTATCTCCTTATTACTACGACGTTCAACTTACTCTTCCCCTTGCTCTATGTCGGGTCCCTTACCTGAGCTTTTCTACCCGCATTCAGACTTTCTTCCATTATCAAGGTGTAACTTCTTTACTCTCTACACGTAGTGTTGGGTCTTATTCTACCTGAGTCCTTCTGCCATGTTCAACCTTTGTTTTACATTATAATCCTCCTTTTCTGTCCGATGCGATTTAACAAAGGGAAAATCCATACTCCCAGACTTGAAATCCTTTAGGCTTCACCGTTCCCCCGCATCGCGTCAGCTTCATTATCTCACTTCAAAATTTAGAATTCTATTGTGTTTCTTGATATGAATATCTCTTCCAAACCCTTATGCAATTTCTCAAAGGGAAACCTTATACCTCTATATTCGAAATCCTTCATACTTTTTCTTTGAAACTGCATTGCATCTGCTATTCTTATCGTACTTCGCACTTTGGAATTTTCACATGATTCTTGAGTGCTTATTCTCTTGAGATTTTGATGGGCGATATGTGATTGGGTCCCATAGGAAAACTTCAATTCATTTATATTTTAGCGTTGAACTATATCAAGTCTGCTCCTCATATCGCATCTCAGAATTCTTGGTCGTTCTGATTTATATTCACCGCTTCCAACTCTGATGCAATTTCTTCACAAAAAGGAATTATTCGGGATTTGAAAGCATTTTCAATTTAACTCTGAAACTACGTCACATGCACCCCTTATCACATCTCGCAATATTTAACTCATAGCACTAAGAAGGTTCCTCTTATCATATGTGATATGTGATCACATCGCATCACAAACCCCACTTCTTATCGTATTGCAATTTAAAACAATTAACTTGCGATAACTTAAAATATAAATAAAAAATTCACCAATAGTGATGTTAATAACACTTGGATGGATATTTGTAATGATATAATGATAATTACATTTTTCTTATTCATCCTTATTAAAATTATTTTGTTTCATTATAAACACTTGCAATGAGACACATAGTGTAATCATCCTCTTAGTTTCCAAGCTCATGACTGATGTTCCCTTTACCACCACAGTTGCTTGCTGCTTTCTCTTCTTCCATAAACCTACTGGATATTTAATTCTTTAGGTGTCATTTTTCCTCTATAGTTCTTTTCCAGAGGAATTTTCCTTTCCCTTCGTAAACTTTTAGCTGTTCTTATTCCAAGAGGCTCTTCTTTGACAACTCTTATGGGGCCCTTTTATGAATTTCACTCGCCCTGGGATGTTGCCTGTTTTCTATCATTGATTGCATATCTATGTTACTTCATGGAGTAGCACCCATTGAGACTATGATGGATTCAAAATGTCATTAAAGAAACAAACTCCCCCTTTTTCTTCTTCTTCCATAATTTTTTGGGGTTCCTCATAATGTACACGTTTTCTTTTTATTGAGAGTTTGGTCTGATTTGATTTGGTTCCATCATATTTATAGAGTCCTTTAATGTATATGGCACCCTACAACCATTTTATTTGTGTCCAAGCTTGTGGCACACATAACATATTATTTTACCTAGGCACGTTTGAGCTGATGTATACCATTTTGTGTTGTTTTTTTTAACATAATTTACATTCCACAAGTTTATGTCTAAATTCATTGCATGCATAATAGTAGCCATGGAAATGATTTGTGTACCTGGTGAAATATTGTCCTTTCCATTTGCTTGCTTCAGGGGGTCTTCTCATTTGCTGCATCTTTTGTTGGTTAAACTTGATTTTATTTGTCTTACAATGTGTTGCTATATGTCCAGGTCTATGGCAGGTAAAACATGTAATAATTCTCACATGAGGAAAGAACCTCCTTTCAGATCTTCCAAACTTTTTAAATTCATCTTCTGGAACAATTGAGATTTTTGCAGTTGCTTGCTTCTTCCTTCCATTTTTTGTCACTTGATGTTGCTGCTTCTTTCTATTTGTTTCTTTACACATCAAGTTGTTGATGGCTTATGCTTCTGTGGATCCTTTCTGAGTTGCTTCATCATCCCTTTCAATGTCTGCCTTCTTTTAGTTCTCCATGGAGGTAATCTCATCTTCGAGTTTCTTACACAACCTAATCCTTTCTTCTATCAGTCTTCTAGCTGAAATAATCTCAAATTGATGAGAGTTATTATTTTCATTTATTACAACTTTCACAAAAGTAATATCTTTCTTATCCTTTGCCTTCGACTTGTTAGATTCTCCTTCATATCATATCCCAACCTTTACAAGAGGAGATCCTTGTGCATTCAATATCTAGTCCAATTGTTCAACACCTTTTAATTTCTTAATGTTCATTATTACATCATTTTGAGCCTTTTCTAATTTCTTCGTGAGGCTTACCACTTCTTCTTCAAGTTTTTCACACTCCTTATTTTTATCCTTTATTTCCCTTTTCAGAATATCCTCTATTTTCCTTGATTATTCTAGTTCAAATTTCAATTTCATAAGTTTCTCTAAATCTAGTTCTGTTTTTACATATTTCAAAATTTCATATTGTATATCTCTCTCATTGAACTAGTTATTAATCATTTTTCCTAAACTCCTTGCTTCTTCAAGTTGTGCCTTCAAGCCAACAATTTCATCCTTATCTTCATATTCTCTTTCATCACTTATTTGCATCGGTGTCTTAAGTTATTTGTTTTCATTCTTCAATCTATATTTTAGTCAAGGCTTTGTCAATTTTGGTTTTTTCTTCAACTGTAATTTCTTGATGGTAATTACATCCATTCACCCTAGTAGGTATCTCATTTTATTGAAATTTTTCCTTTTGAAAGTAATTTTTATTATTCTTCATGTTTATCTTCTCCTTATTGATAATGCAATCACTATTGTCACCTTCATGTATGAGATGCAATCTATTCTAGATTCATTTTGTAGAAGTTAAATCCATTATTGAATGAAGATCCTTGTTATGAAGACTATTATATATCACACATTTTTCCTTGGAATTCCACTATTGTTCTTGCAAAGAGGGAGAATCTATGAAGTAACCATCACATACAAGCTTCCATACCTCAAGCTAATAAGCCATTAAATCTAGTTTAAACTTATCTCCCCATTGAGGAAATTTTGTTGTATTTAACATGGCTACATTTTGATATTCCGTGACCCAACCAGATCTCCTTCAAGCTATTAGGCTTACAAAAAAGGAGCCGGATATGATGAAACCTTAGATAAAATGACAAGGGGGGGGTGGGGGGGTTGAATCAGTTTAGTAAATTCCTGGTCATTAATACTATTTTCATTAAACTCATTAACTATTTCATTTTATAAGCATCTTAATACATCACATCAACACATAATCATCAAGGACATAGACAACAGATATAAGTGGAAACCCATAAGCGAGAAAACCACATCTTATTATTTTTGTGATGCAAAGTCAAGCTCAAACTCCCTATCACCAGTAATTTTTTGTAGGCTCCAACCTACAGGAGCTACTACCTCAAATTTTGCAAGCTACAACTTGAAAGGAAGCTCCAACCCCAATCTATTTTCTGCAGGCTACAACCCACAATAGGCTCCTACCTCAACCAGCTCCAACTGGACATCAATCAAGGTACAAATTGAAACAAAAGCACCAACTCCCATCTATTTTCTGCAGGCTACAACCTATAGGAGGCTCCTACCTCAAATTCTGCATTGTAGAACTTGCAAGGAAGCACAAAAATCCCATAAAGCTTTTGTAGCCTACAACCTAGAGTAGGCCCCTACCTAAACTTCTACAAGCTACAACTTGCAAGCAAGCACCAACTCCTATAAATTTTTTGCAAGCTATAACCTACAGGAGGATCCTACCTCACCCAGCTCCAATTGGAGATTTATCAAGCTACAAATTGGAAGGAGACTACAATCCACTCACTCAACATGAAACTAAAATTTTGATTTGACTGGAGATCATCTGTGTTATACTCCTTCTCCATTGCTTCCTCTTCAACCTTCTTATCTACTTCATATAAGCTCGTGATATACACCGCATCTATATCATTCCTCTCTTATTATTCAACTCTCGAACCTTTTACAGCTCTCTTACATTCTTCTATTGTCTTCCATTTTGTAGCTTTCTAACCTCTTTATCAGCACTGATATTACATCTCTTATACATGGAACTCCCTAATTTTTTTCATTCTATAGGGAGTACGAAGTGAACAAGCCTGACACCTATGCCTTCCACCCATTTGATTTCTCATTCTTTAGTTCAGGTTATTACATCAAAAATAATCATTACAACACTTAAGGAGTTTTTCCTATGCCTACAGAGACTTTCCTTTCAGTCATAAACAATATAAAATAATCAATGAATTTATATTCACAGTTATAACAAGTATATTTCACTGAGCCCTTTCAACACTTGGCTCACTATGCATTTTTCCTTTCTATTGCTATCACTGCCTTTTTTGTTGATGTAGTTATATCATAACAGTTCTAAAAAATGATTTTTTCCCGACTAGACCCAGCAGGCACGTTTCCAATAGTGCCATCATATCTCCTTTTGCCAAACTCTGCCTCTGTTTCTCATACCCGGAGCATTCAGCCTTCACCTTTGTCTCAACACCTGACTCTGCCTGAAGTGTTACTAAGCCCAACTTGACCCATGGTGTCTATCCCCTTATTACAACAATGTTTAGCTTATTGTGCCCTTTTCTCTGTGTCGGGTCGCTTACTTGAGCCTTTTTTCTTGCGTTCAAACTTTATTCCATTATCAAGGCGTAACTTATTTACTCTCTACATGTAGTGTCATGTCTTATTCTACCCGAGTCCTTATTCTGCGTTCAGCATTTGTTTTACATTATAATCCTCCTTTGCTCTCTGATGCGATTTAACAAAGGGAAAACCCATACTCCTGGACTTGAAATTGCTTAGGCTTCAGCATTGACCTGCATCACGTCTACTTCATTATCGCACTTTTCACTTCGGTGTTCTCATGTATTTCTTGTTATGCATATCTCTTGAAAACTCCAATGTGATTTCTCAAAGGGAAATGTTATACCTCTAGGTTTTAAATCCTTTATACTTTTTCTTTGAAACTACATCGCATCCGGTACTCTGATAATAATTTTCACTTTGACATTTTAACATGATTCTTGAGCGCTTATCCTCCTGAGCTTGCGATGTCCGATATGTGATTGGGTCACACAACCAGAATTTAATTCATTTAGATTTTAGCTTTGAACTATGTCACGTCCGATCCTCGTATCACATTTCATAATTCTTGGTGGTTCTACATTATATACACTGCATGCAACTTTGATGTGATTTCTTCACAAAAAGGCATTCTTTTAGATTTGAAATCCTTTTCAATTTAACTCTGAAACTACATCGCATCCACCCCTTATCACATGTCGCAAGATTCAGATCATAGAACTAACAAGGTTACTCTTATCATATGTGATATGCGATTGCATCGCATCGCAAACCCCACTTATTATCATATCCAAACTTAAAACAATTAACTTGCGATAATTTAACTTATAAATATAAAAATAGCCAATAACAATGTGCGCTAACAATATTATGGCCGAATGCGATATAATTTGAATCATTCGTTCTTATACTTTGTCTTTGCGATATGATCTCGACCATCAATCTCTGCTTCACTCTCCTGTACGATCTTTTCCTTCCATCCTCTACTTCAATATTGTGATTTTATCTTAACCATACATCTCTCAACCTTTATTTTTGTAATAAGTTTCTGATTGTCCATCTCAACATGCATATTAATATTTATTTAGGATTTGTGGGGTTAGTTCCACATCATCTACCACGTAAGCTTCCATGTCACTTTCCACGCCATCTGCCATGTCATATCTAGGTCCCTACTACATCATTGCCACGTCATATTGCCACACCATCTCCTACACTTCACATTTCAAAATATTTTTGTCTCTGCTATTTTGTGATTCTCCTTCCACTACGATTTGCGACTGTGATTTGTGATATCTCCATCGAAGACTGTTCCAAACATGTTTTTCTGAAAATTTACCTAACTCTGTCTGTAAACTGCATGTTTTTCACATGCCTTCATGCACTATTATGAATGTAAACTATCCCGACTTGACCCATGCATTCACAACTTTCTCTATTTTTTAACGCATTCATTACTTGTCTTAGGACGATCACGACTCTGCCCACTCGTGCATGACTTGACCCAACACATTCACGGCTTGACCCAAGCTTTCTGCCTTTGTTTCCTTTGCTATTTTGTTGCCTTTTATTCTTTGCTACCTTTGTTTCCTTTGCTCTTTTTCTTCCTTTTCTCCTTTGCTACCTTTGATGCGTTTGCTCCTTGATAAAGACTATAATGTTGCTCCTTGAATTTTTACTACTTCTCTCTACTCCTTTGCCTTAATGATAAATCCTGTGTTGATCCTTTATGTTCCTTTGCAATCAATGAAAATATTTGCAACAAGGGATATATAGGTCATATCTACTAAAAAGAGGTGCAGAAAACAACAAGAAATGAGAGGGAAAAATGTTGAAAAATAGGTGACAAAAGGCTACAAACTAAAGGTAATCATAGGGGACCCTAAAGGAATTTACAAACAAAACTGAAAAGAGGTGCTTTGGGTGGAAAAATAACTGATCTGAAATTGATCTAAAAAGACAGGTTTAGATCTAAAAGAATGGCTGAAAAATAGTGAAATCTCGCTAGACCTGCTTCAGCTAAACTCCTCTTAAAAATGCGGAAGCATAATGAAGCCCTAAGGGGCTTGGTTCCTACTTCAACAAGTAAAAGTAAACAAGTATAGGTCTAAGACGAGTAATGAAAGAGGTCAGAGAACCCTAAAAAATTTCCCAGACAAACCCTAAAAAATAACAAAAAAATACGAGAAAAAGTTTGTTGTCCCTGGTACTGACCTGTTTTCTACTGAGGTCACGTTTTTTGGTAGTTTTCCGCTACCTAAGAGTGGAGGTCACAGGTTTTGGGTTGAAAAGTGTGACTTTCACTTCTGTCTGTCTCAGTGGTAGGTTTGAGAAAACGTTTTTGTCTCTCAAGAGAGAGGAATAACCTGTTTTTGAGTTTTTAATAACCTGTTTTTGAGTTTTTGTCTCTATTGCATTTGATACCTCTTACCTGTGAAAATGGCCTAGAAACATATGGAAGTTATAATTTTTACTATTTTAGGGTAAAAAAGGTTAAAAAAAACATCAAGGAATGCAAAATAAGAATCTGAATAGAAACCCTATTGGATGAAGCAGCTAGTCATGTAGGGATCTGAAAAACGACAACGATTGTAATTAAAAACCCTTGTGCAGTCACTAGTTGTTAGAGTTAATTCTAATCGCAAGCATACAAAAAAACTCACTTTAGCTATGCATAATAAACAACCCTAACATCAAATGTGGTTGTCAAAAATCTAGATCTATGGAGTTAAAGACATTAAACAATCCAGATCAAGGGGCTTGGGTCCTACTTCAAAAAGTAAAACTAAGAAAGCACAGGTCCAAGATGGGTAAAGATAGAGGTTAGAGAATCCTAAACAATGTCCCAGACAAACCCTGAAAAATAACAGAAAAATCTGAGAAAAAAGTTTTTGTCCCTAGTACTAACCTGTTTTTTGCTGAGGTCAAGTTTTTTGGTAGTTTTTTTCTACCTGAGAGTGGAGGTCACATGTTTTGGGTTGAAAAGTGTGAATTTAACTTCCGAATATCATGAAGGTAGGTTTGAGAAAACGTTTTTGTCTCTATTATAGCTGATACCTCTTACCTACGCAAATGGCCTAGAAACACATGGAAGTTATAATTTTTACTGTTTTAGGGTAAAAAAAGGTTTAAAAAAACATCAAGGAATGCAAAATAAGAATCTGAATAAAAAACCTACTGGATGAAGCAGTTGGTCATGCAGGGATCTGAAAAACTACAATGATTGTAATTAAAAACTCTTATGCAGTCACTAGTTGTTATAGTGAATTGTAATCGCAATCGTACGAAAAACCAACTCTAACATCAAATGTGGTTATCAAAAATCCAGATCTATGGAGTTAAAGAAATTAAAAAATATAGATCAAGGGGATTGGTTCATACTTCAACAAGTAAAAATAAGAAAGTACAGGTCCAAGATGGGTAAAGACAAAGGTCATATTACCCTCTACAATGTCCTAGACAAACCTTGAAAAATAAATGAAAAATCCTAGAAAAAAGTTGTTGTCCCTAGTACTGACCTGTTTTCTACTGAGGTTGAGTTTTTTGGTAGTTTTCCACTACCTAAGAGTGTAGGTCACATTTTTTTGGTTGAAAAGTGTGACATTCACTTTTGACTGTCTCAGTGACAGGTTTGAGAAAACAATTTTGTCTCTGTTGCAGCTGATACCTCTTACCTGCGCAAATGGCCCAGAAACACATGGAAGTTAGAAATTTTACTGTTTTAGGGTAAAAAAGGTTAAAAAAGCATCAAGGAATGTAAAATAATAATATGAATAAAAACCCTATTGGATAAAGCAGCTGGTCATGCAGGGATCTAAAAAATGACAACGATCGTAATAAAAAACTCTTGTGCAGTCACTAGTTGTTAGAGTGAATTCTAATCGCAAGCATACGAAAAAAAATCACTTCATCTATGCATAATAAAAAACCCTAACATCAAATGCGGCTGTCAATTTCCTTATTTTTGTTCTCTGACATCCGTCTTTACCCATCTTGGACCTGTACTTTCTTAGTTTTACTTGTTGAAGTAGGAACCAAGCCCCTTGATCTGGATTTTTTAATGTCTTTAACTCCATAGATTTGGATTTTTGACAACCGCATTTGATGTTAGGGTTGTTTATTATGCATAGTGACAACTAGTGATTGCACAAGGGTTTTTAATTACAATGCTATGAAAGTCCAGATCTATGAAGTTAAAGACATTAAACAACAAAAATAAACAAGAGCTGCTCCATACATCCAATAGACAAGACAAGAATTTATAAAGAATTTTTTGTATTATGACACTTGGGAAGGGAACACAGAAAGATGTTACCAGTCCCCCTGAATGGCATCAGTTCTTGTATGTCCTCGACACTTCATATCCAAGATCTCTCTCTCCAGATGGTGTATAAAACCTAGACAAAATAGAACTCAAAGGGAGCTCATACACAAAAGTAGAAAAAATATGACAATGATGGATGATCAAATTTAGACAAAAAGTATAGATCAAAAGGTGATAAAAAAGTTAGTGAATGAATGGAAAAACCCTTCTATTTATAAAAAAATATTGAGTTAGTCTAGATATTGGTTAATAATTAAAATATTATTAACCAAATCTAGATATAACCTACTTGGAATATTTTATTATTTTTGGTGGAGGGGAAAGGAATTTATAATTGGCTAGATCCCTTTATTTAGAAATAATAAATAAATAAACGATTTATTTATTATTTCAAGGATGAAGTTAATGAAAAATTTAATAAATAACGATTTATTTAATTATTTAAAAATGATATAGTCAAATTCAACAAAGAAATATTATTAAATAATAATTTAAATAATTATTCCTAAAGAATAATAAGATAAATAATAATTTATCTAATTAATTCTCATGTTTTGGGTTAAATATGACTAGGAATATTAATTAAATAGTGGTTTAGTTAATTATCCCTAGAGGAAAATAAGAAAATAAGGATTTATTTAATTATTCCTCGCCGGGTTTCCTATTTAGACCAGAAATAGCTTAATAAACTATGGGTTATTAAATTATTTCTCATAGTGAAAGAAATTTTACTATGGTAAAATTTGTCTTACATCGTGTACTTTAGTCCATCCAATAGTAATAGGTTATATGAACAAAAATTGGTGTAATGGGTATAATAAACATTTTCTCTGTAATAGGAGAATAAAAATAGACAACATATTCCTTATCATATGTAGGAAAATATTTGAGGATAGTAAGCTAGTAATCGCCTAAACTAAGGATTTTATGAATTAGGGTCTTAGAAGTGACATGTATTATTAGGGGTCCATCGTACATCTCAAAGAGGACTCTGTCGGCATCACCTATTTATAAATAAGAAAGTAAGACTCCATTATGATGCTTTCAGAGGAATACCCCATTAATGCTTTGATATTATGATGATTTTATCCCTACTTTCCTTTGTGAATTATTCTCGAGGTATGTGTACATTGTAAATTTTAAAAATTTCTTAAAATCTTGGTATCATGAATCTTGGATTTGGAGAAAATGAGTGCTACATTAGTACATATCTAATTATATATCCTAACCTTCTTTTTCTTCATTCTCAGTGTCTTTAACTTTCATAAACATTATGCATAGGCCATACCCTTTGATAGTATTCTCAATATTAAATTCTAGATAATAATATAGGTAATCAAATTACTCCTTTTTACCTCCAATTATTTCTAGATGAAATGTGTTTTTAACATAAGATTAGAGACATTCACTTCTGCATGACTTTTTAATATGTGTAACCGACATTATTTAACTACCTTGTATTAAATGTAGGCATTCTTGTCAATATAAAAATAGTTTAATTTAGGACTCTGTAATCCCATCATTATAAATGAAATGGTCCTCTAATTCTCTTCATCAAATTTGTGTGAGTATGTCTAAGAAGGAGAAGTCAATGACAAAATTATAAAGAAATGATTCCTTATCAATGTTTATATTGTATAGGGAAAGAGCATGAATTGCGACTTCTTTTATTTTTATAAATTTCTCCTTTTCTATAGCAATCCATTTAAATTATAGGTACATTTTGATCATATATTCCAAATTTTAATGATTTTTTTAAAGTCTAAAAATACGTACAAGTGAAAATGATCTTCGCTAGGAAGGATTGCATAGACCTTTTTCTATTTGGGTAAGGTATTTATGTGATAGCTTTGAGTATTTTAGGATCAACTAAAATTCTTTCCTTACATACCACATGTCCCAAATATATTACCTTCATCCACTACAAAAATACTCCTCCTTGGGTTTAATAATATTCTATATCTTGTGCACCTTTCAAAAAAAATATTCCAATGTTTTAAGTGATCTGACCTTTGTTTAGAAAAAACAGTCACATAATCTCAGTATAGAACGACTCATTTGTAAGACACCCTTAAAGGATATATCCATAACATACTAAATCATAGAACTATTTTTTATTAACTTGAATGACATCCTCCTATAAATTAATGTTCCACACTTGGTGCAGAAGGTGGCTTGGATCATGTCTTCCTAGGTAACCAAGACCTTATTGTATTGACAGAAACAATCCATCAACGCGAAAATTTTAAATCCTAATTTTTTCCTGAGAATATGTTGCCTTAGAGGCACTCAAAATTTATCTTTTTTTATGCTCTTTTAAGATATTTGAAATCTATTCATATTCTTATCTCCCCTTATTTTTCCCTAATGGTATGATATTTGAGACCTATGTAAAATGTCCTTAAATTTGATCTTCACACCCATCGTCTCCTTTACATTTTTCTATATTAGGGGTTTAGTCTGTGAAGAAATTTTCACAATGTTTGCTAAAATTATTTGAAGCCTACCTTTATAGGAATTACATATTGAATTATAGGGGTGTCATAGGTTTTCAATTCAAGATATGTCTAAGAGCAAAAACATTTATACTTTTTGAACAACTAAAAACATGTCTTATTTTTAGTCAGTGAATAATAGGTGCCCAAATTCAAGAAATCTAAGTCCTTCTCATTTCCAAGGTTTACTAATTTGTGCTTCAATTTATAATTGTAGATCTTATGATTGATATATGCCTTGAATTTTGATTACATATCAAACTAGTTTTCAATTGAAATCAATCCCTTAATTATGGAGTTACCCTTATTTTTTATCTCCAACTGTTATTGTGTCTCATTCACTTCATCATCAATTACTACTTATTTAAACATGTCTAAAATTGTTGGGAATTCAAATAGCTTTTGAACAATGTAAACCATCCACAAGCTAGGGAAATTATATAACACCATTGGTTTAAAAAGTAATGGAGTAGATAAACTATGATGCAATGGGGTAAATATGGTATTTTCATTTTCTATTATCTTAGTGAAAAAATTTATAGAAAGCATAATGCATATAATATTAAATTATTTTAATGAAGAAATTAACTTCCATACTTCTTTCTAGTATCTTTAAAAATGTGAAGATAAATAGTGAATAATATTGCATACCTATCACATTGTTATCTCCAAGTCAACTATAAATTTTAGTCATTCTACCTTAACATCAATAAATTAATTTTCCCCACATATAAGTGCTTCATATTGTTTTTTTTTATTAGTAAACTCAAATTCTAGTTGGTAGCATGTCAGGATTTCCTATCCGTGTGGATTAATCAGCATACACCTTGCACAAGATCCATCATGCATCTTATAGCCATTAAAATACAATATAGTCAAATTATCACTATTTACAGCTTTCTTAGTACAAACATCACTATTTACATCTAAAATACAAGAGTCATTATCATTAGCTTGTGGAGACTAAAGGAGAGAAGATGGGGTTTTGGATATGAAAGGAGAGGAATAGGCTAATAACAAACAATAGAAGTTTCAATAAACTAATTCTCTTTTGAAACATTTATAAAACTAATTGGCTCATTGGACCCATCTACTTCATTAACCATGTGCTTTAAATGAGGCTCAGTGTTCACCATTATCCAATTTCTAAAGGTGTGGCCAATTAGTAGAACTATATCCTTGTATTTTTTGTGTCCAATCACTACATAGAAACAAACCATAAACCTTGCATATATCCACAACTATGATATAATTCAGTTGATGAACCCTAGAGTTAGAGGAAAATCTGGTCAATACATATTTAAGCTCACATATCATCTTTACTTCTCATTGATCTAGTTGAATGATCTTAGTGTTAGTATTTTTGAGGTAAACTATAATATTCATTATTTCAAAACAAGGCATTATATTATAGAAGGCTCTAGATTCTACAAAATATTTGTTTACATTATGATGCAAAATCTCGAAGGTCAAAATAAAAGGTGGATAAGCAAGTGAAAGGATTTTTCTGTTAGGAATATAGTAACATATGATTTCTTGAGTGTATTTATTTTCTCCTGTGAATAGCTCCCCAATGGTCCAAGTATCTATGTCTACCATAAAGTCCCAAGGAAACATAGTAGACCCTTCATTGTAATTGTGCTCAGTTGTGGTAGTATCATCCTCTACTTTTTATGTAGACTCATTAGATAAATATTACTACTATAAAATTTGATTAATAATAATTTATTAGGAATTTAACCATAGTTGATAATGTTATAATCTGATGTCATTAGATGCCAAATATTATTGATGTCAAAGGTGATTTCATGGAGATTTTTATATAAGTGTTTTCATTGATCATAAAGGTGGTTTAAGGAGCATAATATTTGCATCAATTTTTTTCTATAGAATATTAACTTTGATGCTTATACTAAATAAACCTATGGAATATCATAGGAATACATTTCCAATAATATGCTACAGTCTGAAAAAATTCAAAGGGATCGTAAGTTATTAAATTTTTTAGTTTTTACAAGGTTGTAGGCTGCATGGCTCCGTTAGTTATATTTTTTTTGGAAGAAATCAAAAGAATATAGGAAGAATCCAAAAACTCTTGAAAAAGTGTGGGATGTACTTTTGGGTATTGGGGAGAATTCAACAAGTGCAAGAGTAAAATGAGTTGAACCCCTGAACAGTGAATAACATGGGATCCATCTAAAATTCATTTAGCTTTATGGGAATTTCACGATGTTCAAGGTGAAAAGGAGTGAGAATTCAATAAAGGAAAAAATTTGAGCCTCAAACTACTTGTTCTATAAAGCTGATATGGAAAAGAGACAAGTGGAAAACTTCTACTTGGTTAGAAAATATGAGGTGGAAACCACAATGGTAGTGATGTCAATAGAGGACATGATATCATGTCCTCAATAGATCACTATGCAAGTGACACATGGCATGCAAAATTAACATTTTTAAGTGGCCAAATCGGCCAAATCAGGGTGACACATGGTTCAATTCAGGAGCTAACATGTGGCATGAATGATGTCAACATGAAAAATAACGATGATGTGGGAGAGCTTTGGGAATTATACTATGTGAAATTTTTTTCTCTGAATTCCATGTGTTAACTATTTCGTATAAAAAAGGTGTTCGAGAATTTGAGCTATTTGTGTAGCACAACAAAAGAAAGGCCCCAAACCCCCGAGCAATATGTGGGACTGATTTGAAAACTTAGGACTTTGGGAATTCAAGTTAAATTGGAATGAAACACAAGAAAGATCTAAAAACCCTAAATATTAGTGAAGCCACCAAATTTTTAAGGTTGCGTTCATATGCCACAATTCTAGAGTGAAAGGAACTACATGTAGGGAACTCAAATGCAGTGGTTTGTAGTAAGTATTCAATGAATTTTTTGGTGAATTCTTCTGTATTTGGTAGTTCATTAAAGTTGGAGCACATGTAAATTATAGATAAAATTTAGAGCAAGTGTTCGATGAACAATTTAGAGTGGCATGTCATATTTAGAAGCTTGTGCTATATTTTATAGTTCGCTAAGGATCACAAATCTCCTAAAACCTGTTATTTACCATAGTTAAATAAAAAAAATACACTTTATTATAGAGAGATATTAAAAATGGCATGCAAGGTATAAAATCAATTTTTCCACATTTAGAAAATTTTTTAGGATATAAATTAATTTGGGAAATACATATAGAACAAAAAAATTAAAGAATATGTAGAGATGAATTTAAGCTAAAGTTAAATCCTAAAATTAGCAAGTGTAATTCTTTATGAGAAAAAAATTAGTATGAGCTAAATATAGAAGAATGTGGACTTTATCTGAGATATATAAGAGGTGTGTGTGTGTGTGTGACATCGGATATATTTAAAGTGGTTGTCTTGAGAAAGAAACAAATAGGTGTCTTTCCTGAGATAAACAAGATTGCAGAGAATGCATTGATATAAGTGATTATTTTTTACTGAATACGAGCCTATTGATACATGTTTGAAAATGAATGAAATAGGGATCAATATTTTTCAATAGTCTCGTTCCTACACACTAGCAAGTTGGTTTTTCCTTTAGTTGGGTGCCCGAGAAAAACCATACGGGTTAGAGCTCTTGCAAGTAATAGCTTGTGAATCAGGGGTTGGTGCTCCTTTTAGCTCTTGCTAATAAATCATTGGATGGTGCTCCCTTCACTTGGTTATGGTAAATCGAGGATTGGTTTCCTCCTTCTTGTTGGTGCTAGAAAAATATTTTAACAATAAGTTTAATATTTCCTTTGTAAAAGGAATTAAGAAGAATATTAGTGGTACATATGATGTATTTTGTGGTGCATATGTGTATGTTAATATGTTTTTATATGTTTATTGATGATGCTTATATGAATTACTGTTAAATAGATTGAAAATGTAAATTAGCAATAGTTGTATCATTTTGTCACAATATTGATTCACCACCCCCCCCCCCCCCCCCTTCTCAATATTTTCTTGGTGTCTAAAAATTAGAATAAGAGCTAAGTTCCTTCATGATTTGTCTAATACTTGGAATGAATATTGAGGATCATGGAAAACCATGACTAGAATACCTCATATGGAGTCCCATTTTTAAATGGATCAAATTGTTCAACCTTGAAGGAAAGAATGGATGTTGATTTAAAATCACTTAACTTAGATGTATGGTTATCTGTAAAGTGTCGAATATAATAAAATGAGTATAATGGAATTTCGAAGAGGGAAATATTGATGGATTGTATAATTCATAATTTAAAAAAGTGATCATGAATGAAAAAGATATATGGGATGAGTTGCAATGCATCTATGATAAAGGTACTCAAGCAATAAGTGATATGAATAAGTTTTCTCTCAAGTGTGTAGAACACAATGATTCAATGAATATTGAAGATCATAAATCAGACCAAGAAGACAATTCCCCTACAAAGAAAGGTCGCGCAACTAATAATCACTCAAAGGATACTAAAGAGATGTAATCTACAAGTAATTTCTTGTTTTTTCCTTACTGGAGAAGAATAGGCCATATATATTCTTGATGTTCACATGCAATTTATGATGAAATAGATAGTTATAAATATAGTATTAGTGTAGAAGGAGCTGCAATCATAGTAATATCAGATCCAAATACTACTCAAGAAGATAATATGTGCACCTATGATAGTAAGGAAGAAACAATATCTCACATGTCTATAGAAGAAAATTTAAACTCATGAAGGGAAGAAAATATTGAAGAACTTGAAAGTGAAATAGGCTCTAGATCGGAATATATTGGTTCTTCTTATTTAGAAGATGTTGATGAAAAGATATATTTAATAAGTAAATATATATGTAGTTTTGAAGAGACTAAGAAGATTGTAGCCACAAATCAAAGACTAGAAGCTGAAATTGTTGTATTAAATGAACAACCATCTCAATATGAGAATCTTAAAAAAAAATTATTATATGAGATTAATAGTAGCCAATTATCTTCAGTCATTAATAATTGACCTAGATATAAAGTAGAACCATTCTATAGTAAGGTATAATGAGACAACCATGTTGAGGAAAATTAAATGTCTACCATAAACGAAGCTAAATGTGCGTTGTTCATTAATTGTTTCAATTGCGGTAAAAATCACCATTGTGATTTTAATTAAATAGAAAATAAGAATTAGGAGAAAATAAATGGAGCTAGAAATTAGTAGAAAAGACACAAAGGAAAAAAGTGTTTTATTAGAAACAAATAATTGCTCAAGGAATTAATTTAAATAGCCATCATGATAAAATGATGAACTAACATAGGTCATTTATCACCCACGGAAAAATTATTCAAATGAAAAGTGTATCTAGGAAAGCATGACATGTTCCAAAAAATGGATATGTTAGTAGTAATAGAGGATATGGTAAGGTTGATGTAAGTAATTACAATTCCTTTTCTTCTCTCATAAATCGTGTCAAATGCTACAAGTTTTGAAACAATGGGCACAAAGTAGGCAAGTGTAGACATGGAAAGAATATACCTCCTTCCAAAAAAAATGAAAGTAGAGGAAGGGATGGTTCTAAGGATGAACAATCACACCATATTATCAATAATAATACCAGTATTCCAAAAGGATCAAGAAATCATTTGAGACACGATTTCTAATCTCAAAAAAAAGTTAGAGGAAAATTGATATGTTCGATTTAGATATTCCCATGTTGAATCTCTCCGAAAGTGTCATCTGTAGTAGTAATAATAGTCCTCAATTAGGGAAAATAATTTTCATTCCAATTAGTCATCCATAAAAAAGCAATAAAAATTAAAGCACAAAGAAAGAAGAACTAAAAGAGATGTGAACTTTAGCTCTATTTTGTAGAAGAATGACCCTTGTTATGGATTCTCAGGTTATGGTACCGAAATACTTGGATTCTTAATACAGGTCATAAAAAATGAAAAAATTACTCAACGCAACATATTAGAAGAATCATATGTACTTACCAATAGTAAACACATCAAGGTATGGAAGAAAATGGAAGATAATCTACTCAAGGGGAGCAAATCCCTTATATCTATTCATTGAAAATAAGATGATGGCTTCATGTGAATCTAAATATGTCAGATTAAATGAAAGGAAGTTATATAGAGATAAATGTATCTAAATGTTTGACATGAGAAATCCCCACTTTTATTTATTTATAAGAATACATTTATTTCTATACAAAAATATACAAGAGAGAACATAGCCAACATAGTCTCAACAATATGAAACACCATCTAAAGTCTCATGAAGAGGATAATAATAATTGATTGAGATGAGTTTTTATAGAAGAGTGGAGTGATATCAAGAGGAGAATAGATGATTTTATTCAAGAAACAATGGTAAAGAAGATTAGGTTGTGTGAGCACAGTCACATAAAAATATGCAACAATGGAAGAGCGAGCCAAGATATATTATCAATAATTAATATCAGTCGCAACAACTATGCCATTTGTAGTTTGGGTTGTTACAAACATACATTGTTAGATAGGGGTGACTGCCCTTTATTCCTCACAAGAAATGTTAGCAACCATAAAGTGTCAGAAAGTAGATGAAGATCCAAAAGAGATGGTATTTATTCAATGGGAGAAGCTCAAATACACATACATGACCTACAAGAAGACACAAACATATTCATCCTTAATTGCAAGAATTGTTATCCCTTGACCTTGATGTCAAAGAGGGAAACATTATCCTCCATTGAACACTGAAAAGGATATCTAATATCAGGATGTATGTTTATTGATGGATTAATTACAAATGTTTTTGAGTAGGTTAGTTCAATTTTAGTTGAGGATGGATGGTAGTATGATATGTGGCTAGATATTGGATATCAAATATATGGAAAGAAAATAAAATATTTACATGAGTTTAGGGGGAGAAAGACAATCATAATTTCAAGCCTAGATGAGACTTAGACTAGCAGGAATGAGTGTTCTCTTTCTCATTTGTACAGAAGTAGTGTACGTTGTTGATATCTTAAAGAGAAATATTGGAATACTTTAGGAAGGAAATGGGAATAATTAATCTATCCTCTCTCAATTATATATTATCCACATAGATTAAAGGTATTTTTCCATATAAATAGAATTATGAGCATAAAAAGAATCTTCTAGGTCCATAAGAATTTATTAATCATAGTGAAGATTAGTTTTAGGAGAGCACTTAATTTATTTTCCATTGATGTCAAATGGGGGGATAAGAAAACATTGAAGGATAAATGAATAATTAATGGGCTTTATCTTGATAGGTGAATATATCCAATCTTTCAAAAGAAAATGGGGAGTGTGAGAAAACATGTTTTGTTGTTTCACACAAGGGGAGAATATGGATCAATTGAAGAAGATTGAAGTAAATAGTTCATCGTAGAAGTTAAATTGTTTCTCAAGAAGAAAGAGGGAATGAAAAAATTCTAAAAGTGTTATTAATCACTTTTCCATATTTCCATATGTTATCCCTCTAATAATTCTAAAGTTGTGAGATTTTGGTTTAAAGTCTAAGGATACTAGAGGTAACAACATACCAACTTTTAAACTCTAAGATCTAGCCTTCTTAGGGTTTAGAGAGGGCTCTCTCTATAATACTTAACTTTTTTTGTTTTATATAATATTAGGTTAGTTATGATTGTGCAATTTGGTTTTGGTTTCATTGTTTTGGTGTGAAAAAACAGATAATGAGATGGATAGTGGGAAATATTTTTGTCCATTGGGCCGTGGAGTCAAAAATCAAGCAGACAGAGCTAGGATCAAGGTCATGAGGTCAAATGTTTTTAGGGCAATATAGATAACCCATGAAGATCTTGGAAGGCTTTTTGGTGAGGTGATATGATCGGGATAAAGAGCAACGAAGGGTTCTTTGATCCGGAAAAGAGAAGTAGTAGGCAGAGTTCAGACTAAATAAGGAGCAATTAAGGGTTGCCTGCTCTGGAAATCAGCAGAAAACATAGAAATGATAAACAGTAAAAACATGGTGCTTTTAACAAATCCTGAAGTAATACTCCTGTTTATTCATTCAAATTTGGGAAAAATTTATGGATGCATTAAACAAGGAAAGAAAAAAATGGCAAGAATGAAATGCTTCACTTCAATAGCTCATCACATGAATCCTGAAATATGGTGCCGATTGATCCAATCCATTCTGCTACTTGAGATTTGAAACAAAAAAGCCTTCAAGTCCAATAAAAAATGACTATATAAATCTTCAACAATTTATTCCATAATAATACTTCTAAATATGAAGTATTTATACATAATTGTTACAAAATATCCTAGGATGCTTCTAGGAATTATGTAATAAAAATAAAATATCTTTACAACAAAATAGAGATAGCTTCTTAAAAAATCAGCAAGTTGTCATATCTATCCAAAAGAAATAGTAACTTACTATGGATGAGGTGCATCTGGCTACCTTGGTGTCTTTATTGCTAGATTTAGATATTTAAAGTTGGTTTTGAAATTTTATCTACTTATCTTATACTCTTTCACTGATTCTCTTTAATTCCTAATACTCTTTTTAAACTCAGATACTCTTTAGCCACTGTAAAATATGTTTACTGCTGTAAAAAATATTTTTTGACTGCATTTCAGAAAACTGTTTTCTCTTTTATCTTTATGCCTTTCATCTTTCATAGTAAATCTGTCAATGACTCCCAATATTCTTCACTTGGAATTTGTATTTTATTGAGATTTCTGAAGTTTTCATATGCTTCTGTATACCTAGAAAATGTTTTCTTAATGACAAACAGGTGTCTTATCTCATGTTTCAAGTAAAACAAATTCTCAAAACTCTTGAGTAAGACTTTACCTGTTGGAGTGCCTTGGCCACCTAGCTTTTCAAATTTCTCCTTTAAATATTCTCTGATATTTTTATTGTGATCCTCTTGACGCATCAATTTTTCATTGATGACCAAAATATTAGGCAAACTTCTTTGCCTTAAATTCTCAAATTTGACCATAAACCTGGTTATGCTGATGTTCATATTCTCACATTTTTCTTCAAGCTGCCTCATCAAGTTATTTTTGGTGATGAATTTTCTTATCTCAAGGATAATTTCATTCCTATCAGTAATTTCAATCTCTTCTAACTCTTACCTGTTCTTGCTCTTGCGAAACTTTATCAGTTCTAAAGCTTGCTCAAGTTTGTTATCAAGCTCCTCCTTAGTATTATGAATTTTTTCTAATGCTGCTTTGATTAAATCCCTCTGTTCAAAAATCAGTTGAATAGAAGGCCATACATCAATGATGGCTTCAATGATCTTGTTCCATAAATTATTTTTCACATATGAAATTTGTTTCTTTAAGGTTAATTCCTTCTGTAACTTCTTCGACTCTTCATTTAGTCTAATGGATTTTTTTCTCATGTGTTTTGGAATTTATTTGAGCCAAATTGTTCGTATTTTCAAGATTGTCGACCATTTTTTTGAATCTGTTGATTTCACTTGTCTGAAGTGACATTTCATCCATAGCTTTCATTAGTTTGCTGGCCTCATCTTTAGGGTAAGCTGTTGTAGTGGATGACTCTGTAGCTGATGTTGTGGATGATGTCATTGACACTGCAGTAGCTAGTGGCACTTTCGGTGCCAACTCTTCTCCTAGAGTTGATGGCACAATTGTAGTGATCATAGGAATTACTGAAGGAATTTCTGGTACTTTTGGTGTTTCTTTTTCCTGAACAATTTTTTCCATTTGAACCTCCATTTCTTTGATTTGTGCTGTCATCTGAAAAATCAAATTCATCATGTAATCCTTCTTATTCTGTCCTTATATTATCTCCTTGGCTTGAGGATGTTCACTTGATGGAAATTTAAGTTGTTTCCTCAATGCTGCAATGTCCTCATTTTTCTTCTTCACTAACTTCCTTGCTACTTTGACATTTGCAGGGTCATATCCAACCTGCAAGACCAATTCTTCCAAGTATTTAATCGTGATATCTTTAGCATACAAGGATGACTTATCTAGTTTCATTTGATATTTCATGTTTGTGATAGTGTTCTAAAGTTTCTGAACACTTATAGCTTTGGTTGTAACAATAGAGTACAACATCTTTGAACTCTCTCTGTGAAATTCAATTTGATTAAGAGCATGAATATCTTCTATTTGGACTTCTAAGTTAATTTTCTTGTAATCTGCCACTGTGTTTGGAATTTTTACTGTTCGCTAGAATACAGACATGATTATTTTTTTGTTTGAATAATCAAAGGTAGAAAAAATCCTATTTTGAACACTTGGTGTTTGTTTCAGATAGTGAGAGTAGATATCAATTTTTATCTCCATTCTTTAATTTGATCTATTTTTACTTTCCTCTAATATATAAATATTTCTCCTTAGTTGTTTGTGAGGATGAAGCTTCTATGTTCTATTATTTATCTATCAGCTGTGTATTTCCATTATCAACCTGTTCTTCATTTATGTTCTTTGTATTCTACTCATTTTTGATAACCATGGCAGCATATGTATTCGTTTCTTGGAGATCTGTTTCTTCAACATTAATGGTTACCTTTTCTTTACCTACTGAATCTATTTTAGTCCTTTTATTATATCTTATGTTGAACCTTGTTTTAGTACTGGTTTCAGCAACATATGTTTCTTCCTCTCTTACACCCTTCGTGTCTTTTTCTGGCTGATTTGCAGTTTGTAAAGTGTGACTAGTATCACTTTTCTTCACTACATCTACTAAAGTATTTTCTGTCCACTCAATCTGATTGGCATATTTCTCTATCTATGGTTTTCTCTCATGAATGAAGGGTGTCAATTTAAATTTAACCCTCATTTCACTTAATATCCCTTGTGTATTATAATTCCAAGAAAAGCGCTCTTCAAACCTGTAATCTAATAACTGATTAGCTACTTCTACTTCTGCATCTCTATGATTGCAAATAAATGGTCCCACTTTATTCTTCAATTTAAACTGTGTTTTCTTCTTTTCTTCTAGGAAATTGATAGAATCAGAGTTTAATGTTTTCCTGATATACTCCAAGGAAAAAACCCTCATTGACACAAATTTGGGTAGCTTGTAGGGTAAAAAATTAGATCGAAACAGTCTAATCTCAGTGTGCTTTTCATACAAGTACCAATCACCTATCTTGGTCTACTCTGACAACTGTAAAATCTTCTTCATGTCATCATTTATCCTTTTCTATTCAACATTTGTCAATATTTTTATCATTGGATGGATGAAGAAATATGAAAACTCTGTATATGTGAACTTTGTGGATTCTTCCTGATCAAAGAGGTCCAGAAAATAATTGAAGGAGGATTCCATTCTACATCAATCTTTTGAAGGGTTAATGGAAAATTATCTTCTTGAAAATACAAGAACATGTGGAAAAGGAAGGATGTGTATCTAAACACTCCTTCAATTGGCAGTTTAACCAATTGGTCATGAATATTATCAGCAATATATCCAGCATAATCAAAGATAACATATGGGAGTTGTCTTGGTGTGAAAGTGGATAGGAAACCTAAAATGGATTCATCTGTATGTTTATCAGTAAAGTAGCCTAGGATGAATGATAACATGGAAATTACATGTATAGAACCCTCTGGAAATTTTGGAGCGGATTATGGAGGATTAATTTGAGGAATTTCTACATGTAAAGGAATGAATATTTGGAAAATTTAGAATCTTATAGGAAATTCAAGGTCAATATACAGCATGGTATGTGCTTCAATGGATAGAGGAAGTACTTGAGGATCAAGATTGAGTTGTAACATTTGATTAATTGATTCAGCAGTAATAGTGAAAAGTACTTCTTTATTGGCATTGACTATTGCTCTTTCCTTAGGCATATAATGATGATGGAGTAACCTAATGACTTCTGGGCATGAGTGGGTAACTAGAACCACATATTATGGTAAGTGTGATTCCCAAATTTTAACTTCTTCAACATTATCCAAAGATTTTTCATAGCTCCAGTTATGAAATTCTAGAAAATTAAATTCCATAATAGGATCTGATATCTTATAATCAATATATACTAATGGGGTATGCTCAATGTCTACAATAGGGGGTTGTAGATGATTTATAACTATGCCAGTCTTATAAGATGCAGTTGGAGTAGGTTTAGGCATTTTGAAGATCTTTTGGATTACAAAACTCTGCTTTTTGACCTTTTTGTCTACTTTTGCAAGATTAAACAGTTTGCAGAAGTTTTTCACTCTAACAGGTATTTATTGGATACAAATATGCAAAATAAATTCTTTCCTTTAGTTTTCCCTTTCAATTTTAGACTGTCAATAATATTTACAAACCTTTATTGTTTTAAAACAAGAAATAAGGGTTTACTGAGTTTTTTCAATGAGTAATTGGGCTAAAGTCCTTTTAGATTAGGCACAGAGGCTTAGGATACCTTTAGAGGTTTTTTCTAATTAATTTTGGGGTTTAAAATAATGCACCGCACTAAACAGGGTTTTTTCAAAAAAATTGACAAGGTTTGGCCTGTTTTTGGATGTTTTTAATAGGTTTCTTTGGATGGATTTCCAACTCTGAAAATAATTTTTCTTTTAAAGGTTCCTTTCAAATAAAAACAGGTTTAATTTCTTGAAGAATACCTATTATACGTAGGTATTGGGCTTCGAAGACGGTTTATAAAGGTTTTGAACAGTTTCTATGATATCTTTTCGATCTCTGGAGAAATGTAAAGCTCCTCAGCAATCTAAAAGGGGTACAGGCTAAAATTTGTAGTATTTTCGTATGAAAGTGACAGAAAATAGTTTTTTCAAGGTCAGAATAGGCTATACAATGGTTACGTGTAGAAAATATATGAAATTAGTGTGTTTCCAATGTCTATTAGCTAAATTAGGGCTAACAGGTGCCTGCAATAAATGGCAACCAAGTCATAATGGGTGGTTTTTAGGCTTAGAGGGTTAAAACCACAAGTGGTTATCACGTGCCATTTTGGTGGTAAGTTGTTTTGGAGGAAACTAATGCAATCCAACGAGAATTGACCATGTGGAGGAGGGATAAAATCACAGAACCACTGATTTTTCTTAGAAATGAAATGGTGGTGATTACGCAAGTTTATTTACGATTATAAATTTCCACCATTAGATCGTGGCGTTCGATTGCAAACGGCCCATATGTATTGTGAAAGTTGCATTGGGATTTGGTGGTTGGGCCGGGGTGCATTAACGTGACTAGGATAGGTTTAAACTTTATGAATAAGCATTTATCAAAGTGTAAAACTATATTATATGGTCGAGCGGGAGGATAATATTTTTATATGTTTTAATTAAAATATTACATAATGTTTCAGCTAATACATATGCAGACGTGGGTTTATTATAGATTTTTTAAACATTTGATATTTTTTAAATAGCTATAGGGGCGGGGAATATTTTAACGATATTTTTTTAAACCAATGGGATAAGGGCGAGTTTTTTTCATTTAATCAAATGGGGTATTTAAACATTGGTTTAAATGCTAAAATAGATGGTTTTGTGGGTTTATCTAAAATAAAAGGATTTAATACTATACGGGAGGGTGTAATTATGGATTTAATAAATAAGTTAGAAATTAATACGAAAAAGGGATAATGTATGAATAAAAATGCATGTTTTAACACTAAGTAAAGTGAAAATAAGCATATCTTGTCCTTTTTGTATTTCTCCAAACTTTAGCTTAGGATAAATGCATTTTAAGGATTTATAAAGAATTTTTGAAAGGAAATGAAATTATTTATTTAGGGTTTTAATTTTACTCAGTAAAAATGGGTTTTTAGTTAGGAAAAAGGGATTAGGATTATGAATGAAGGGTAAATGCTGATGAATATGGGTTTTGTGTAGGAATTCAATATTTTTAATCAATCAGTCATCGAGCCTTGGGTCCAGCCCCAACAGAAGTTAGGGAAATCCTCTGATCCTTTTTAACTGATAGTTTAGAATACTGAATAATTGTAGGGGAGCAGAAATTAGTGATTTTTGCGCGATGATGCTTTATTACATGCTTACACAACTGCTTTCTACCTACCCATCTTTATTACTAACATTTTTTACTTCATTTTCATGGGTGCATTTAGGCTTGCAACCCTAAATAAATTTTCTTTCAAAACATAAAAGCTATCTAAGTCTAACCTTATCTCATCTAAGGGCTCATATTAAACTATTGAGCTCCTCATTTATTCTCTAACTATCTACTGATTTTTCAAGTTTATAAAGTTTGACATATCTTTATTCTCTATCTAAAACATGAAATTAAAAGCATGAAAAGTTAAGATTAAGCTGTTTAACTAATCATGGATTATGACATTTATTTACAATCTGCACATAATCATTATTCTTGGAGTAAATTAAATATTAGTGCCATTTTGACTTGCTCACTTTCAGGTCTTATTTTTATCTCTTTTTCTTTTGGGGTCTATTTTTTCTAAGTCCTTTGATCTTTATTTTAGGACTTTTAACCTCTTTTTATTTTTATTATTTTTCATTTTTTTCAAAATATGGGAAAACAACTTAAAGAATGCAAGGTATGTACATATTTACAAGACTATCAAAGTCAATCAAAAAATTATGAACCGTATTATTATAGTACCCTAACAGTGGCTCCACATGTTGATGGCATTTCTTGGAGAAATGTCATGAACTTTAAGACAAGTAGCCTTTGAAATTTAACTATGGTAACCCTGTAAGTATCTTTCTGATCTCTACATTTACTAGTACTTATGATATTTTACCTCTCAAAGCTTCGGGCCTTCTCTCAGAGCTTCAACTTTGTTAGGAAAACATCCAATACAATCTAAACTCTTCAATGTATATGTGCAATGATCAAAGTAACTGAAACTAACTATTTGTTAACTTAGGAGAGTAGTAGTGCTTCAACATTCTGCCATTTAATGGTCCATCTAGCATAGCTGATCCATCCATTTATTTTAGGTAGAAAAAATTATTACCTCTATATCCATAAATCACAAAAGGTCCTCTCCATGTAAGATAAAATTTTCCATGTTTACGTTTTTCTTCTCTTCTTGAATCCCATTTTAACAATTTATCTCCAATGTAGAAATCATCTTCTTTAGTATTTTTACCAAAAAATTTCTTTATCTTATCCTAGATAGTTTGAGATTTGATATAAACTTCTTCCCTTGTTTGTTGCAAGTGAATAGTTTGATTGAACCTTCTTTGAATTTGATTCATTTCAACTTGTAATTCTTGGATAATCTTCATCACTAGTACTCCTAGGGAGGATGGAAAAACAACATCCATTCCATAGACAAGTTGGTAAGGGGATGTAACAATAGATTTTTTAGTTGTAAGTCTATCTGCCCATAAGGCATTGACTAACTTCTTATTCCAAGTCTTTTTGTTATCTTCCAGTGACTTTTTGATGATGTTTACAAGGCTCTTATTTCAAGATTCAGTTAGGCCATTACCTTCAGGGTAATATGTAGTAGAATGACCTAGGGTAATATGGTATTTATGGAAAGATTCAATCATTTTATTAGATTTGAATGATGTTGCATTGTTAGTAATTATCTTTTGGGGACATCCAAACCTTGAAAGAATTTTTTTTTCCAGGAAGGAGATTATGGCAACATATGTGGCTACCCTAGAGGGCATGGCTTCAATCCACTTGGTAAAATAGTCAGTGGCTGTCAGAATCCACGTATGTTGGGCTGATGATGGGGGGTGAATTTCTCCAACGAAGTCAAGGCCCCATTATTGAAATGGAATTTCTATAGGGATGGGCTTTAAGGGTAGGGATAACAATTTTTTCTTACACTAAAAAAATTGGCACTTATGATAGGAGGTCGCCTATTTTTTGACATCTACAAACAAGGTAGGCCAGTAATAACCACCTCTTAAGATCTTGTCTGCAGTAGTTTTCCAGTATAGATGTCCTCCATAGTCACTTGGATGAAATTATTGTAGTACTTTCTTAGCTTCTTCTTTTAACAAACAATTCAATAAAATCCCACTTTGATCTTTACAAAAAATTATGTTGTCTAAAATAAAAAATCTTACTTCCTTAAGCTTTAGAAATCTATACTTTATTCTTGATAAACCAGGAGGAGCTTGTAAGTTAAGTAATACAAATATAATATCTGCATACCATGGTGAGTCTAAAAAGGATTCACTAAACTCTGGAGTCGCCATCTCTTCCTGATCATCTATTTGAGCAATAAAATTTATGTCTAAAGCATGACAATTTGATTCAGCCATAAGTTTGACTAAACCTAGACCTTTTATCAACTTCGTGGGTTTTATCTCTATGTCATATTCTAAAATAGTGGATATCCACTTTCCTCTTCTTCCATTAGGACCATCCTGAGTAATAATGTCTCTTACTATAGCATTTGGGACATAGGAAATGATGTGAGAATAGAGAATGTAAAATATGAAGTCTTTAATGGCCTCTACCAATGCTAAGGCTTATTTTTCGATGATATTTTACTTCACATATGCATCTGTAAGCTTTATGCTAAAGAAATCTATGGTTTTTTCATAACCCTGGTCAGTTTTCTCCAGTAAAACTGCAACAATGGTGTGTTCTGAAGCAAATGAAAAAATGATGAAATCCTTTTGGAACTGAGGACTTATAAGGACTAGATTTTTGGTTAAGGCCTGTTTGATGGATTCAAAATATTATTTGGCCTCAACAGTCCATTTAAGAACTGAATATTTTTTAAGCATGCTATTTAGTTCTCTAATTATCTCAGCTAAATTGGATACGAATCTTCTTAAAAAATTAATCTTACCTAGAAAGGATTGTAACTCTTTTATGTTTATTGGTGGATTGATGTTAATAATTTCTTCTATTCTTGCAGGATCTATTCTAATTCCTTCTTTATAAATTATGTGTCCTAGTAACTTGCCTTCTTCTAATATAAATAAGGTTTTCTTAGGATTTAATGAGATGCCAAATTTTCTACATTTTATAAAGACTTGACTAAGATGATCTAAGTGTTCATAATCAGTCTTAGAAAATACAGCTATGTCATCTAATTAAATTATCAATAATTCATGAATTTCCTTTGCAAAGGCTATATCACTAGCTCTTTGAAAGGTTGCCCCTGCATTCATTAAACCAAAAGGAAATTTTACATACATAAAAGTGCTCCAAGGAGTAGTCAAAGTTGTTTTGGTTTGATCCTATGGTTGAACTAAAATCTGGTTGCATCCTGAAAATCCATCTAAAAGAGAAATCCTAGAAGATCCAACTACCCTTTGTAAAATATGATCCATTTTTGGTGAAGGATAATTATCTTTTAAGGATACTTTGTTTAAATTCCTAAAGTCAACACACAATATAATCTGTCATGTTTTCTTTCTGGTTGGAACTATGTTAGAAACCCAATCAGAATATCTGATTGGTGCAATTATCTGTACATCAAACATTCTTTTTACTTATTTTTCTATTAACGGCATCAAAACAGGGTTGATTCTCCTTAACTTTTGTCAAAATGGCTTTTTATATTCTTTTACTGGAATTTTATGTTGAATTATGTTGCTGTCATAGGATATAAGGTCCTTATAAATCCAAGCAAAAACATCTTGGAATTCCTTAAAAAGACCTATATATTTTTCCTTTTATTGTTGAGGTAAGGCTTTGGAAAGTTTTAACATTTTGGGTTTCATTTATGTGCCTATGTTGCATTCCTCAATGTCAGATCTAAGTGGCTCTATTTTGTGTTTTATAGAAACATCATTTGAGTCAAACAAATCTTCCGATGGAGTTAAACCTTTTGGTAAGAAATTGTCTTTGAGATTTAATATATCAGATCCTTCATCAATTATCCCATCAATTTCTACTCTCTTTAATTTATCTATATCTGATTGACTGAACTTAGTTGGTCTAGAAAAAATTAATTTATTTAAATCTACATTATTAAAATCTATTTTAATATCTAAATCTTGATCTACGGTAAAATTAGTATCTATTTTACAGTTTTGAAATTCACCTTCAGTATTCACAAAATTTTAAAATTGTCGATCTTGTGAAAAAATCTACCAACATTTGAGGTTGTCTAGGATTATTGGTTTGTGTTTTAATTCTGTAGTATACATATGATTAGGCTGAAAAGGTAAATTACAAGTGCTAGCAAATGTTTCTAAAGAATGCGCGTGTAAGTTTTTCCTTCTTGGTATTGCAGAGAAATTACATTCCAATAAATCATCAATCAAATTTAGTACAGTTTCTCTATATTGGCCTAATCTATGATTGTAAACTGAGTATTCACCTTTCATTTATTTTACAATCAACTTTGATTCTCCCATTATTGCTATTATTTTACCTCCTAAATTTTTAATAATCTGGAGTCCTAAAATGAGGGCTTCATACTCAGCCATATTGTTTGTGCATTTGAAATTTGGTCTAAAAACATGGCCTACTGCATGATTTTTCTCTATATTGGTTATTCTTACTCCTGCTCCTGCTCCTAACTTATTTACTGAGCCATCAAAGTATAAATTCCATAAATATTGATGAAAGATGTTATCATTGTTTTGTGTTTTCTTTTCTTCCTTTACTTCAGTCTTGATTTCATTATCAGTTTCAGCATTACATAGGATAAATGAATCTAGGTTAGTAGGTGTAGCATAAATTGGGTAATTTGTTGATCTTGCTACACTACTTACCATATATTTCTTTAAAGTTTCCCTATATAACTTTTTATGTTGACTGAAGAATGATATAATAGCATAATACATGTCCAATTGTAGAGATCCTTGTAACTTTGTTCCCCATGAGTGAGATAATAAAATTCCATATTTGGGTGGGATACCAACTACTACAATGTCCATAAGTATACTCTTACCAGGATATTGAACTAGTGTTACACATAAATCTTTGAGTACTCCTAGGAATTTTACTTTTCTTGAGTCAAATGAAAATAAATCTTTGTAAGGCCTTGTAATGTCTAATTTCAGAGTTTCCATTATGGCTTTAGGCATTAAATTATGTGAATCTCTTGAATCTAACATTGTGTTGCGTAAAATTTGATCATGAATGGCTAAACTTATGTAAAATGGAGGAATTCATCCATCTTGATTCTTTCCATTTACATCTGGGCCAAATATCAACTGTAGTTGATGATCATTCAAGTTTATGGAGTCTTCTCCATCATTAATGTTTAATGTTTCAGTGATGGTTGATTTATACAAATCATGTTTTACCAATTCTATTAAAGGAATTGGTATTTTTAGCTTTGAAAACTTAGTTTGTATGTTGAATGAAGGTTGAAATTTACTTATTTGAATTAGCTCTTCATTGGTAACTATAGTTTGTGTTGGTTTATCTTGTTTTTCTATAGTTGTTTTTTGATTTTTAGTTTGAGTTTCTTGTGTATTACTACTTTTTGTTTCCTTTCTTAGGGATTTTTTGTGAAGCAATATCTTTTTTTTGGGTTTTAGAATTGTCAGAAGCTGTTTTTGCAGTGGCAGCTTTTGGATCTGCAGATTTTGGATCAACAGTGTTTGTTTTAGGATCTAAGTTTGTTGTTTTAGCAGAATCAGATGCTTTTGCAACAACAGATTTTTCTGAATCTTTTGCAGCTTGAGCAACTTCATCTGTTATGTCAATAATCTTAGAGCTTGGTGAACTTTTAGGATAAAAAACTTTTTGGGTAGAACTAGAGTTTTCCCTATTTTCCCTAGGGAGAATTTGAAGAACTTTTGTTGTTGGGGCTTCTACTTTTTTCTTCTTTTCAATTTGTGTTGTTTTCTTAGTATAAGCTTCAGTATCTTTCTTACTCCTAAGGTTATATTTCTTATGAACTTCGTTTATGGAAAAATCATAACCTTGTTTATAATCAAAGGATTCCCCTAAATCTAATTGAAGTTGTTGGAGTTCAAATAACTCTTGATCTTCCTATGTGAGAAAGATAGTGTTATTATCATCTATTCCCATTAGATTTATGGTATCCTCATCCTCAACATTGTTTTGAGAACTCTCAGCATAGTTCTCCTGAAATGGAGGTCTTATTGTTTGGTCTAGGACTAATTCTTTTGATTTTACTGAATTTATGTTTTTCCTAAAATTGGGATTTCTGATTTGTTGTTGATTATCCCATTGAGGTCTTCTTTCTATGTTATCTAGTCTATCCATCATCCTTTCTAAAGTCTTAGCTAACATATCTATTTTTGTGTCTGAACTAGAGGTGTCTTCTTTAATGGTTACTCTCCTTTCATTTCTCAATCTAGCTTTCTTAGCTAAAATGTTTACTTCTACACCCACAACATCTGTTTGAATTCTTTCCAAGGTTTATGCATTTCTTTCTCTTTACTGATATTCCATGTCAGTGTTAAATCCATCTGGGAATTTGAGCAAGGCAGAGTCAGGAGTGCATTTTATATTTGCAGGAATTGAATTCTAAATGATGTTATATCTAGTGCAATAGTCTTGTACTGATTTATTGGGAGCTCTCTTCATTGCATCAAATTAAGACAATATTTGTAGGGGGTTTTTCTTATTTTTCCATTTATTTAAAAATAATGTATGGAAAATAGATAAATCAACTATATTACCTACAGTGAAACCTTTAAACCATTTCTTTACTTCTCCTGTTAATGGTTATGCAAACAACCTCATTTGTACATGTGATTAATCTATCTCATGGAGTTCAAAGTAATCTATCATTTTTCTTATGTGTTGCAGTGAAATATAATGTGTAGTAGCATCAAACTATGGTATTTAACTTTGACAATCTTGGGGCATGTCATGAAGTTGTCTAGGAAGAACTAGGGGAGCATACCTAGCAGCCATAGTTTGAATTCTAGCTTGGCTAGGAGGTAAAGTGAAAGTACTTGGGGCTAAACTGGATGAAGAAGCTGATGAAAATGGATTATAGAATGCTAAACTAAAAAAAGGAGTGGAAGAACTAAAAGATGAAGTGAAGGTACTATGAAGTGAAACTGGATGTAGGAACCACTAGGAAATGAGAATGAGGTGTTTTAAAAAGAAGAAGGTAAACTAGTGGATGTAATAGATGTAGGCGATGAAGGAAATAATATTCTAGGCTGTAGAGGTAGTCTAGAGATAAATGGATCTATAGACTGTATGGTAGTAGAAACTATAGATGATGTAGTGGCATAAAAATATGAACCTATAGATTCTAAAATGTTGGTATCTAACTGAGAAGTGCAAGGCTTAGGTGTATATGCTAATAAGGCATCTAGTTCAACTAAATGCTGAAAGAGAGCTTCCTCTATTTCCTTAAGTATAGTAGCATTCAATTCATCAATTTTATCATAAATCTCAAAAATTTTAGATTCAGAATCTACTGAAACAGTTTCCTTTTTAATTTCAAGAGATGAAATAAAATTAGGATCTATAACAATCTTGTTTAAATCACTTTCTGATTTTTTTCTGAATAAAGAATGTTCAAAATTTAAGTCAAAATCTATTTCTTGTATGCTTGTCAAATATTTTGGAAGAGAATTTGATCTAAATAAGGAATCTTTATTACCTAAATCTTCTATCTGTTTTTTAATTTTTCCAATTCTGTCTGGGTTGTCCACTGTAACGACAGGTTTAGGATCTGAGTTAGACCTGGTATAATAAACTTTCCTAGAATCCTGAATTACAATTTTTTGGTAAAATTGATACTCAAAACTTATAAAATAGTCTTAAAGGCAAAAAGATAATGAAAAATGTCCTTTAGAGACTTATTTTATGACTGAGAATTTGTTAGTTCCCTAGTATGGTCGCCGGTATGTTATCACTCTAGTAATTCTAAAGTTGTGAGATTTTGGTTTAAAGTCTAAGGATAATAGAGGTAATCAAAAACCAATTTTTAAACTCTAAAATATAGCCTTCTTAGGGTTTAGAGAGGGCTTTCTCTACAAGATTTAACTTTGTTTTTTTTATAGAATATTAGGCTAGTTATGATTGTGAAATTTGGTTTTGGCTTGATTGATTTGGTGGGAAAAATCACCTAATGAGATGGATAGTGGGAAATTTGTTTGTCCATTGGGCTGTAGAGTCAAAAATCAAGCACACAGAGCTAGGATCAGGGTCAAGAAGTCAAATGTTTTCAGGGCAAGATAGATGACCCATGAAGATCTTGGAAGGCTGTTTGGTGAGGTGATATGTTCAGGATAAAGAGAAATGAAGGGTTATTTGATCTAGAAAGGAGAATTAGTAGGCAGAGTTCAGACGAAAGAGGGAGAAATTAAGGGTTCCCTACTCTAGAAATCAACAAAAAACATTGAAATGATAAACAGTAGAAACAAGGTGCTTTTAACAAATCCCGAAGTAATACTCCTGTTTATTCATTCAAATTTGGAAAACATTTATGGATGCATGTAAAAAATAAAGATAACAATAAAAAGAAGGAAATAATTCACTTCAATAGCTCATCACATGAATCTTGAAATATTATGCCAATTGATCCAATCCTGTCTGCTACTCGAGATTTGAAACACAAAAGCCTTCAAGTCCAATAAAAAATGACTATAGAAATATTCAGCAATTTATTCCACAATAATACTTCTAAATATGAAGTATTTATACATAATTGTTACAAAATATTCTAGAATGATTCTAGGAATTATCTAAGGAAAATAAAAATATATATACAACAAAATAGAGATAGTTGCTTAACAAATCAGCAAGTTGTCCCATCTATCCAAAATAAATAGTAACTGATTATGGATGAGGTGCAGTTGGCTACCTTGCTGTCTTTATTGCTGGCTTTAGATATTTCAATTTGGTTTTGAATTCCGATCTACTTATCTTGTACTCTGTCATTGATTCTCTTTAATCCCTGATACTCTTTTTAAACTCTGATACTCTTTAGCCATTGTAAAATATTTTTACTACTGTAAAAAATCTATTTTGACTGCATTTCAGCAAACCTTTTTCTCTTTTATCTTTCTGCCTTTCATCTTTCATAGTAAATCTGTCAATGACTCCCAATATTCTTCACTCGGAATTTGTATTTTCTTCAACTTTCTGAAGTTTTCATCTGCTTCTGTATACGAGGAAAAAGTTGGCTTAATAACAAACGAGTGTCTTATCTCATGCTGCAAGTAAAACAAATCCTCAAAACTCCTGAGTAAGACTTTTGATGATGGAGTGCCTTGGCCACATATTTTCTTAACTTGCTCCTTTGCATATTATTTGATTTTTTTATTGTAATCCTCCTGAGGCAATAATTTGTCATTGATGACCAAAATATTAGGCAAACTTCTTTGCCTCAAATTCTCAAATTTGACCATAAACCTAGTTATGGTGATGTTCATATTCTCACATTTTTCCTCAAGTTGCTTCATCATGTTATATTTGGTGATGACTTTTCTTATCTCAAGGATAGTTTTAGTCCTGTCAGTAATTTCAATCTCTTCTAACTCTTGCATGTTCTTGTTATTTAGAAACTTTATCAGTTCTAAAGCTTGCTCAGGTTTGTTATCAAGCTCCTCCTTAGTCTTCTGAATCTCTTCTAATGTTGCTTTGAGTAAATCCCTTTGTTCAAAAATGACCTGAATAGAAGGCCATACATCATTGATGGCTTCAATGATCTTGTTCCATAAATGATTTTTCACATATGAAATTTGTTCCTTTAAGGTTAATTCCTTCTGTGATTTCTTCAATTCTTCATTTAGTCTAATGGCTTTTTGCTCATGTGTTTTGGCATTATTTGAGCCAACTTGTTTGTATTTTCAAGATTGTCAACCATTTTTTTCAATCTGTTGATTTCACTTGTCTGAAGTGACATTTATTCAACAGCTTTCACTAGTTTGCTGGCCTAATATGTAGGGTAAGCTGCCGTAGTTGATGAATCTGTAGCCGATGTTGTGGATGATGTCACTAGCATTGCAGTAACCAGTGGCACTTTGGGTACCAAATCTTCTTCTAGATTTGATGACACACTTGTAGTGATCACAGGAATGACTATACGAATTTCTGGTAATTTTGGTGTTTCTTTTTCCTGAACAATTTTATCCATTTGAACCTCCATTTCTTTCATTTGTGCTGTCAGCTGAAAAATCAAATTCATCATGTCATCCTTCTCATTTTTTCCTTCTATTATTTCCTTGGCTTGAGGATGTTCACTTGATGGAAATTTAATTTGTTTCCTCAATGCTACAATGTCCTCATTTTTCTTCTTCACTAACTATTCTGCTTCTTTGACATTTGTAGGGTCATATCAAACCTGCAAGACCAATTCTTCCAAGGATTTAATCTTGAGATATTTAGCATACATGGATGCTTTATCCAGTTTCATTTGATATTTCAGGTTTGTGATAGTGTTATGAAGTTTCTGAATACTCATAGCTTTGGATGTAACAGTAGATTACAACATCTCTAAACTCTGACTATGAAATTCAATGTGATCAAGACCATGAATTTTTCTGCTTGGACTTCTAATTCAATCTTCTTGTAATCTGCCACTGTATTTGGAATTTTTACTATTGGCTGCAATACTAACATGATTAGATTTGTTTTTGAATAATCAAAGAAAGAAAAAAACCTATTTTGAACACTTGGTGTTTGTTTCAGATATCAAGAGTAGATATCATTTTTGATCTCTTCATTCTTTAATTTGATCTGTTTGTACTTTTCTCTAATATCTAAATCTTTCTCTTCATCTGTTTGTGAGGATGAAGCTTCCATGTTCTGTTTTTTATCTATCAGCTGTGTATTTCCATTATCAAAATATTCTTCATTTCTGTTCTCTATATTTTGTTCATTTATGATAATAGTGGAAGCATCTGTGTTGGTGTCTCAGAGATCTGTTTCTTCAACATCAATGGTTACCTTTTCTTTACCTACTTAATCTGTTTTAGGCCTTTTATTATATATTATATTCAACCTTTTTTCAAGAGTGGTTTCAGAAACATAAATTTCTTCTTCTCTTACCCTCTTGGTGGCTTTTTCTGGCTGATTTGCAGTTTGTAAAGTGTGACTAGTATCACTTTTCTTCACTACATCTACTAAAGTATTTCCTGTCTACTCAATATGCTTGGAATATTTCTCTATCTCTGGTTTTGTCTCATGAATGAAGGATATTAATTTACATTTAACCCTCATTTTACTTAATATCCCTTGTGGATCATAATTCCAAGAAAATCTCTCTTCAAACTTGTACTCGAATAACTGCTTAGCTGCTTCTGCCTCTGCATCTCTATGATTGAAAATAAATGGTCCCACTTTATTCTTAAATTTAAACTGTGTTTTTTTCTTTGCTTCTAGGAAATTGATAGAATAAGAGTTTAATAATTTCCTGATATACTCCAAGGCCAAAACCCTCATTGACACAAATTTGGGTAGCTTGTAGGGTAACAAAATAGATCCAAAGACTCTAATCTCGGTGTGTTTTTCATATAAGTACCAATCACCAATCTTGGTCTACTATGAAAACCGTAAAATATTCTTCATATCATCATTTATCCTTGCCTGTTCAGCATTTGTCAATATTTTTATCATTGGATGGATGAAGAAATCTGAAAACTTGTATATGTGAACTTTGTGGATTCTTTCCTAGATCAAAGGGGTCTAGAAAATAACTGAAAGCGGATTCCCTTCTACATCAGGCTTTTGAAGGGTTAATGGAAAATTATCTGCTTGAAAATATAAGAACATGTGGAAAAGGAAGGATGTGTATCTAAACACTCCTTTAATTGGCAGTTTAACTAATTGGTCATGAATATTATCAGCAATATATCCTGCATAATCAAATATAACAGATGGGAGTTTTCTTGGTGTGAAATTGGATAGGAAACCTAAAATGGATTCATTTGTATGTTCATCAGCAAAGTACCCTAGGATGAAGGATAAAACGGAAATTACATGCCTAGAACCCTCTCGCAATTTTGAAGTTGAGTATGGAGGATTAATTTGAGGAATTTGTAGATTTAAAGGCATGAATATTTGGAAAATTTGGAGTCTTCTAGGAAATTCAATGCCAATATACAGCTTGGTAAGTGATTCAATGGACATAGGAACTTATTAAGGGCCAGGCTTGAGCTGTAACATTTGATTAATTGATTCAGCAGTAATAGTGAAAAGTACTTATTTATTTGCATTGACTATTTCTCTTTTCTCAGGCATATAATGATGATGGAATAACCTAATGGCTTCTGGTAATGAGTGGGTAACTGGAACCACATATTTGGGTAAGCGTGATTCCCAAATTTTAACTTCTTCAACATTATCCAAAGATTTTTCATAGCTCTAGTTATGAAGTTCTAGCAAATTGAATTCTACAATAGGATCTGCTATCTTATAATCAATATCTGCTAATGGGGTATGCTCAATTTCTACAATAGGGGGTTGTAGAGGATTTATAGCTATGGCAGTCTTAGAAGATGCAACTGGAGTAGGTTTAGGCATTTTGAAGCTTTTTTGGATTACAAAACTCTGCTTTTTTACCTTTTTGGCTACTTCTGTAAGATTAAACAGTTTGCAGAAGTATTTTTCACTCTGACTTCGATTTATTGGATAAAAATATGCAAAATATAGTATTTCCTTGTGTTTTTCCTTCCAATTTTAGGTTTTCAATAAGATTTACATACCTTTATTGGTTTAAAACAAGGAACAAGGGTTTCCTCAGTTTTTTTAATGAGTAATTGGGCTAAAGTCCCTTGAGATTAGGCACAGAGACTTAGGACACCTTCAGATGTTTTCTAGGATTAATTTTTGGGTTTAAAATAATGCGTAGCACTAAACATGGTTTTTTTAGAAATTTTGATAGGGTTTGGCCTATTTTTGGATGTCTTTAACATGTTTCTTTGGATGGATTTTGAACTCTGAAAATAATTTTTCTTTTAAAAGGTCCTTTAAAATCGAAAGAGGTTTAATTTCTAGAATAATTCCTATTATACATAGGTACTAGGCTTCAAAGACAATTTCTATGATATCTTTTCGTTATCTGGAGCAATGTAAAGCTCCTCGACAATCTGCAAGGGGTACAGGCTAAAATTGCAGTCTTTTGGCATGAAAATGGCAGAAAATAGTTGTTTCAAGGCTAGAATAGGCTATACAATGGCTACGCATAGAAAATATAAGAAATCATTGAATTTCCAATGTTAATTAGTCAAATAGGGCTAACTGGCACCTACAATAAATGGTGGTCAAGTCATAATGAGTGGTTTTCGGGCTCAAATGGTCAAAACTACAAGTGGTTAGCATGTGCAATTTCGGCGATACGTTTCTTTGGAGGAAACCAATGTGATCTCATGAGAATTGACCACGTGGAGGAGGGAGAAAATCACAATACCGCCCATTTCACGTAGAAATGAAATGGTGGTGATCGTGCAAGTTTATTTGCAATTAGAAATTTCCACTGTTGGATCATGAGGTTCGATTGTGAATGACCCAGATCTGTTGTGAAAGTTGCATGGGGATTTGGTAGTCGGGCTGGGTGTGTATTAACAAGACTAGGACAAGTTTAAACTTTATGGATAAGTTTTTAACAAAGTTTAAAACTATATTATATGGCCGAGCGGGAGGGTAAGATTTCTATATGTTTCAATTAAAATATTACAAAATAATTCAAATAATACATATGTGGATGCAGGTTTATTATATAGTTTTTAAACATTTGATATTTGTTTACTAACTATAGGGGCGAGGAATATTTTAATGATATGTTTTTAAACCAATGGGATAAGGGCGGGTTTTTTTCTTTTAATCACATGGGGTATTTAAACATTGGTTTAAACATTAAAATAGAAGGTTTTTTGGGTTTATCTAAAATAAAGGATTTAATACTATACGAGAGGGTGTAATTAGGGATTTAATAAATAATTTAGAAATTAATATGAAAAAGGGATAATGTATGAATAAAAATGCATGTTTTAACACCAAGTAAAGTGAAAATAAGCATAGCATGTCTTTGTTGTATTTCTCCACACTTTAACTTAGGATAAATGCATTTTAAGGGGCTAAAAATGATTTTTGAAAGGAAATGAAATTAGTTATTTAGGTTTTTACTTTTACTAACTAGAAATAGGTTTTTACTTTGGAAAAAGGGATTAGCATTATGAATGAAGGGTAAATGCTGATGAATATGGTTTTTTTGTAGCAATTCAATATTTTTAACCAATCAGTCATTGAGCCTTTTGTCCGGCCCCAACACAAGTCAGAGAAATGCTCCAGGCCTTTCTAACTGATAGTTTAGAATACTAAATAATTGTAGGGGAGAGGAAATTAGTGATTTTTGCCTGATGATGCTTTATTACATTCTTGCACAATTGATTCCTACCTAGGCATATTTATTTCTAATGTTTTTTACTTCATTTTCATGGGTGCATTTAGGCTTGCAACACTAAATCAATTTTCTTTCAAAACATAAAATCTATCTAATTCTAACATTATTTCATCCGAGGGCTCAAATTAAACAATTGAGATCCTCATTTATTCTCTAACTATATACTGATTTTTCAAGTTTATACAGTTTGACATATCTTTATTCTCTTTCTAAAGTATGAAATTCAAAGCATGAAAATTTAAGATTAACTTTTTTAAATGATCATGGATTATGGCATTATTGACAATCTGCACATAATCATTATTCTTGGAGTAAAGTAAATAGTAGTGGCATTTTGACTTGCTCACTTTTAGGTCTTATTTTTATGTGTTTTTCTTTTGGGGTCTATTTTTTCTAAGTCCTTTGATCTTTCTTTTAATACTTTTACCCTCTTTTAATTTTTATTATTTTTCATTTTTTCAAAATATGGGAAAACAACTTGTAGAATGCAAGGTATGTACATATTTACAAGACTATAAAAGTCAATTCAAAAATTATGAACCCGATTATTATAGGACCCTAACACCATCAATGATAGTTATATGATTGGTTGAAATTTGTATTGTTTCCATCAATGCCAAAGGGGGGTATTCCTAGAACGTGTTCTCACTTGATGAAAAAAATTATTGATTTCATAGGTTGTTATAGGGAGATTTTTAGAAAGGTATTGTTATACATAATAAAGATAGTCTAAAGAGAATAATATTTGGAGAAATTTTCTCTATAAAATATTAGCTCAAATGGTTTTGTAAAGTACAGAAATGGATAGATCTTGTGAAGGCCTTTCCAAGAATATGTGGCTGTCTAAAAAAATCCTAGGGGATCAAAAGTTATTAAAGTATAAAGTTTTGAAGAGGTTATAAGCCTCATGGCTCCTTCCGTCTAGGAATTTTTGGAAGAAATAATAGGTAGCCAATCCAAACACCCAAAATTGTAAACAATTATGGGACTTAGTTGATAACTTGGGACTTTGGGGAATTGAGTGTTTGAGAATATTAAACAAGTGCAAGAATAAAGTGACTGAAACCCCCAAATTACTAAATAACAAAGGACCCATACTGAATTAATTTGGGTCTTTAGGGATGTTAGGTTGTTCAAAGTGCAAGAAACTGAAATTTAATAAAGGGAGAAATGGCCTAACCCCAAACTATTTCATTCGAAAAATTTGTATGATACAAACAAGGTGAAATATTTTTTATTAGTTAAAAACTATTCAGTGGCAACCACAATGGGAGCGAAATCAAAAAATTGAATAAAAAAATGAAATCAGTAAATATTGTGCCATGTGACATGTGGAATACACAATTATCATTTTTTGGTAGCCAAGTGGACCAAATCCTTGTAACATGTGGCACCACTTAGGAGTCAACACATGTCGTGGATGATGCAAGCATGATGTAGTATGATGTTCTGGTAGAGCCTCAAGGATTTTGTTAGGTCAATATTTTTTGGTTAATTCTCTATGTTAAATATTTTTTATGAAATGTGGTGTTCAAGCTTTAGGGCCATTTGAGTAACGCTAAATGAGAATGACCTTGAACCCATGAATACAACATGGGACCTAGTTGACAGTTTGACATGTTGAGAATTCCGCTGAAATTGAAAGTGAAACACAAGAAAGGTCTCAATGTATTGAATACAATTTTATCCCTTAATCGTTATGGGTTTTTTCGTAGCCCATGAATCTGGAGTGAAATGTGCTACATGTGAGATGCTCAAATTCAATGGCTAAAAACATGTATTCATCAAAAAATTTGGTGAAGCCTCTAATATTTGGTAGTTTACTAAAGTTGGAGGATGTGATAACTATAGCTAAGAGTAGAAACATGTATTCGACAAAACGTTTAGTGCAATATGCAATATTTGGAAGTTTTTTTCCATTTTTGGTAGTTTGCTAAAGATCAAATATTTTCTAAGACCTTTTATTTACCATATTTGAATTAAACCAATAGTTTATTACATAAAACACCACAAAACGGTATGCATGGTATAAAATTGAATTGTTCACATGTAGAAAAAGAGTTAACATCCAAATTAATCAAGTAAATATCGAGAGAACAAATAAATTAAATAATTTGTAGACTTGAAGTTAGGGTAAAGTTAAATCCTGAAATTAATAGTTCTATTTCTCTATGAGTAGTAGATTATTATGAGCTGAAGACAGGATAATTTTGCATGTATATAAGATATCAAAGAGGGGTGTGTGTAGAATCTAAGATAGAAAAGGAAGTTGTCTTGAGAAGGAAACAAATAGGTGTGTTTCTTGAGAGAAACAGGATTACAGAGAATGCATTATCATAGGTGATTATTTTTTAGTAAGTAAGAGCTTTTTAACCTGATTTTGAAAATGATTGATTGAGGAATCAACATGGTTTAGCATGTTTGTTCCTACACACTAGGTTTTTAGTTATTTCTTTAGCTGGATGCATGAGAAACATTATAGGGGTTGGAGCTCCTACAAGTAGTAGCTTATGAATCAAGGAGTTGGTGCTTCATTTTAGTTGGCTCCAGGATTAAAAAAAAAAATTAGTGTTGATGCTCCTGTCAGGCAGTGCATATGAACCAGGGGTTGGTGATCCTTCTAGATGGTGCTGATAAATTAGGTAGCAACTTTTTTGTTATAGTTGTTGCTAGAACACATATTGTAATAACAGGTTGAATATTTCCTTTGTAAAAGGAATTAAGAATAATATTATTGGTACATTTGATGCATTTATATGTTTCATATGTGTATGCTAATATGTGTTTCATATGTTGAATGATGGTGCTAATTACATTCATTATTGCTAAATAGATTGAAATGTGTAAATTGACAATAATTGTATAATTTTGTCACAATATAGATTCACTCCCATTCTGAATATTGTCTTATTTTTTAATAGATGATTTTTTTTTAAGTGATTGGCCCGATTCTATGAACATACTAATCCATGACAAATTTGTCTAGTTTTAGATTCACATTTGAGTTATCCATGGGTTTAGAATGATTACTAGCATTATTTTTGAATAGATGAAATTTTTTGTGTCTAGACGAGATTTCTCCTTAATTTTTCCCCGAGTCAATTACTCAGTTTAATAACTTTTTTACTATTTTAATTACCCTCCATATTTGTAGCTTTCCTTTCTTATAGTCCATTCAAGAGTAGATAATTGTTTCCATTGGGGTTATATTAATCTTTGGTTGTGTTGTTGGCCATGGATATCATATCATTTCCAATTTTGATAATATTTCCACATTTGCGTTGAAGGATGAAGTGTAATATTGTATAAATGATGAATTCACTGGGTGAAAATCAATAGGAATATTGTTTAGAAATGTGGTGAAGGGTAACTTGAAGTCTTTAGCCTTCTCCTTGTTTTCTGTATTGATTGCAATGATTTCTTTCAAAATAGCAGTAGGTGTTTTCTCTTAAATGAACTATCTAAGAAAGGACCTTTCAAAGGAACCCCAATCAATTATGGAAGTGGAAGATAGCCTAAAATACCATGTTGAGGATGTTTTTTGAAATTGTATTGGAAATTCCTATTTAATACACATTTTTAATGCACATTCATCAACCATAAATATATATGAAAGAAATTTGTGATCTAGGAGAGAGGAAGCCTCATTGGGATCAAACTTGAGAAGGATCCCCTTTTTTCACTTAGGACTATCGCGCAGGTTACCCACAAGGTTCATGTCTAATGATGACATCCGTCTAATATGCGGTAAACTTACCATTATAATTTCAATTTCTTCCTAATCAAATTCATCTTCTGACTCTAAAGAGAAATATGGATGATTAATATCGCTCATATCCTTGTTTGTATCATAAAATGCACTAGTGGAGGAAGGAGAATTAGAAGGGGTTATATTAATGTGATTATATACACCAAGGATACCTTCAATAATGTGCTTAGTAAAGTATTCAATAGATTGAAGTAGGATACAATCTCTAATGACTAGTCTTCACTCGACCTTCATTCTGGGGATATTGGGAGCTAGAGGAAGTCCTCTAATGTGTTTTGGTAAGCCTCATAAGTTGACTATAGTATGTTTACTTTAACAAGATATATAGAAAAAAATCTCCGTGTGAGGTTTATATGTATTTAGGTTCATTGAGAACATCTATGTAGTTGGTTTCTCTTGCAGTATGCTAAGTGTAGGTAAGAGGGGTGCGGGGTTGTTTGGCATGGTTCTATTTACCACGAATGTTTTTCTTTATGAGAATGACGAATCGTACTAGACATAATTTTTTTGGACATCCTTCTAGCACCAATTTAACTGTTGTTAGGGAGAAATGACCCATCAACAATTACTAAAGGGTTCTCCCATTTATGAGTTCACAATTACATCTCACGTCATTTGAGGTGAGATACCCATTGAGATTTTCACCCAACTACCATTAGTGGTTTTAATAATGCAGTGATATATGGATGGTTGTTACAAAAAAATAAAATGGATATTTTAAGTTACAACTATCTAATTGTAAAGTGAAACTAATCTAATCCATCTAGCTAAAAGAGAGACAGATAAGAGATAGGAAGAAAGGAGCTCATAAACATGAAATTTCACTATCAAGGAAACAATTAGCTGATGTCCCGGTAAATAAGAAATTATTAACCTATTTGAGAAAATTTACAATAGTTAGTATTTTGATCTAATAACTGATAAAAATATAAAAGTTACGCAACTAAAACTATAATCATGCGAAACGAAGCTGTCTACTCTAATAATTAATCAATGACATAGAAACAAAACATGTTAAAAAACAATAAAATGGAATAATTCATTCAAGAATATTAATAAACAAATAAAATATTAATGTAGGAATGACCTGCAAGGCTTCTTAATATTAAAATAGTCAATATAAAAGCACAATCCTCCTAGCTCTAGTCTATAAGAATACCAAGAAATTTAAAAAAATGGAACCCTTCTTCCTAATAGTTTTATTGAGTTAATAACTACCCCTTGTTACCATTAAAATTATATGTGGTTGGTTATAAATATTAAATTTCTCATGATTTACACAATAAAATAAGGGAAAATATTCTAAAGTATAAAAAATGAGGTAGAGAGTAATTACAATTTCACTAGGTATTTAGTTAGGAGTTTATGGTATCTTCAATATATTCTAGAAATACGTCATAATGTGACACAAGAATATTTATCCTAATGGGAAGTAAGAACTCCATAAACACATGATATTTTTTGATGTCATAGGAGATGGTTGTCATGTCCTTCAGTGAAGCCGAAGAAATAGTTCAGGATCTATATTTATTTCTAAGGTCCCGACGGTGTTGCTTCATGTTGTAATTATTGAGCATATAGGTGAAGAAACTAAAGAAAAATTATATTTCATTTAAAAAATCCTCCAAATCCTTGCCTACTTCATCCCTTGGGTTAGATACTCCTCGAGCCATAATTTATGGAATTTTATTCGTCATGATAATCCTTTCACTCAAGGAGTATTGTCGTTGATATTTTTATATTGACCGAGCTATATCATTTTCCATTTTTGTCGTATCATTACATCTTTGATGATAGAAATATATTCATATTCAAATTCCTTTGTGTTGATCACTAGAATATTTTTTAGGATGAGAGGATACTCGTTGGCCATTGCTTGAACTAATTAAAAACATTCAATACTTCTTGCAACTAGATGCCTCTCTCTTACTGTAACAACCTAGTTGATATATCCTACATAATCAATAGATAATTGTATAATTTTGGGACCACAACCTTCTAGTGCTGAGAAATTTTGAGGCACATGCCCTGTAATCCTTTACCTTGAAGCTTACCTATTTTTTTATCTATGTTTCTTCTTTCAAAAATTGTATTTCTTGCTCCAGCTTAGTTATCTTTTCATATTTAATCTTCATGAACTATAGGAGGTCACACGCATTTATCTTTATGGATTAGGAGAATGGTGTTCCTACCAAGGCCATGGAAATATGATGCTTCCTTATTTCAGGCATTATGGGCCTCCCCATGGTGACATGTATTAGTGGTAGATGAGGCATGACATAATTTTTCTTCCTGTGTTCCACAATCTTGTTTAGGTTATTATTAAATCTAAAATTGCTTAAGTTGTCAATATTTTCCATCTCATATTGTGTGATGCCCATTTCTATCATGGATTGGTGACCTATTGAAATTTTAAAACTTCTCGTGATACTTTGTCAATCTCTAATGTAGTTTTATATGGAAAATATTCCATATTTATTCTCTTTTACTGAGATGGAGAGGTTATTCTCTAGTTATGTATTTAGCCTCATCTTGCATCATTTTCTATTGTTCTAATTGTCCTTTATTTTCTTCTTCAACTTTCCTAATTTACTATCTTCTTCATCTTTCCTTCTCCATTCCCTTTCTCTCAACATTTATTTTTCCTTTTTTTCTCAATGTTAAACCTCTGTAGATGTAATGGAAACTTCCTATGAAATTTTAGCTACCACTTGTTCTTTCTTAGCTTTTCCTATTTCTCCTTGTAAATTTCTTCATGTTGAGTTTCCTACTCATAACTTGATGCTTCTGCCTTTATTTTCAGCCATTGTGATGTTATTTTTTCCTTCTCCTTTTCGGCCAGAATTTTCCATTATGCAAGATCCACCTGAATTTCCCTAAGGTAAGGCACACACTTATAATCACCCACTACATCCTCAAAAAAAATTTATTCATCACCTGTTAATTTTAGATGAATTTTATATTTCACATAGTTTTCTGTATCCAGCCACACAATATATCCTTTGGATTTCCATAACTAAATTTGGCTCCAAATCCCAACTATTAAACTCCTAGAGATAGTAGTACCTTTTTCATGCGACTACACCACTTAACCAAATCCTTTATGTTTGATGCACTTTCACACCGATTTGGGTATAGGCCTTCTTGCTTATCTACAAGAGGAAATTACCTAAATGTCAAACTACCACACTATCTCTTATTTCAGGCCCAATGTCCAATTGTTAATTTATTTTTGGAAATTATACAACCAAGTAAATCTCTGGAAATATGATTCATTGACACAAATCTCAATGTTGTGCCATGTCATATGTTGATGATGCTTCTCTCATCATTTTAATGTCATCATGAAGCACAATTGTATCTGAATGATGCCATCTTTCACATTAATTTTTTCCACATTTACATCTAAAGAATACACATCTCCATGCAATTTTCACTTTTCCAACATGCGACACCATCGCCTCACTCCACTCAATTCTTCCCATGCACACTTTATTGGAAAAAACTCCTACTACATCATTAAACAACATTGATAGGAACAATTAGTTCTAGGTTCTTTTCCTTTGTTTCCATTACAATAATCCTTCAAGGTTGAATGGTCAATCCATACTATAACTTTTCAAACATGAGGAAATATGACCATGATATTGGGTTTGAGACTGTTCTACACATGCATCCCTAAATAAATTACTTGACCATAATATATGAATGGGCCCATAACACATTAAAATACAGAAAAATGTTTCCATATTGGTCCAAATAAATTTGGGTTGGTTCTTATTATACACCCCAAAAATCCAAAAATGACTAAAATATCCAGACTAGATAGGTTGGGTCCCACTTGCATCCTCATATCTATGGGGTTTGAGGAATTTCACCTTGCGCCTTTAGAATTCTTCCTAAACTAGGTTCCATGCCCATCTAAATCCTTTAATTCTTAGTAAAATATGAGTACAGCTCAATTCATCATGTGCAACTTACTTACCTCCAAAAGGCGAGAACTCCTAATTTGGCTCATTTAAGTGCACACCAACACTTAATCCAGAAATGGTCCAAACTTGTTTTCCTTGGTTGACCACCAAATTTCAAACATTAATATATCTCTAAACCTTAAGACATTTTCTTTGTGACATATATTGTTGGAAATGTATAGAAGAATATCATCCAACTATGGACTTTGTGGGGGCATATGACTTTAACTCTTATGCCCAAATTTAATCATATTTATTCCTCCCCTGGCTTTAGATAGATGAACAAAACTCATCAATACTCCTACCAATGCTCAAAAATAGAGTTAGCATTCAACTCGAGCTCAGTAGAAAACAAACTTTATCACTCAAATATGGTAACTGAAATGCTTGATGAATCTCAACATAACCATGCCAAGAATAACCCCCAACATAGTTATCGCCTCCATGCAGTGAGGTTGAAATAAATGCACAAAGGCTAACATCAATGCATCCACAACAATTGAAATTTGCAACATGACAATGCCAAAAATATTCTTCTTTGGCATCGATGGAAACCTCCCACAAGCTCGAGGGAAATCTCCCACGATTAAAAATTATGATGTCTCACTGCGCCTTTGACATCAATGGAGAAGGGCTACATATGTCTCTCTCGTAATTTTCATTCTCCTTATGAACTCTAAATCTTTGGTCACTACCATTCATGCAAAAAAAAAATATTTCCCCTTAATGGCTAGTGGTGTGGCATATATATCACACCACATATATTTAGTGAGGCACGTGAGGGCTTCCATCCACTCTCAATTACAAACAAAATGGTTTTCAAATTTTGTCCTAAGAGACCTACATACAAATAATTTGTAAACAAACCTCATGATATCAATTTTTATTTATACTTCTCCAACATGGGAAACTTTTTCTCTTTGAAATTAATTTCAAGGGATCACAATGCCTGCAACAAAGAAAAAATGTCCTTGTGGCTGCTTGTAGTTGTTGATATTCGATATAGTACTAGATATATTTGATATTATCTGCCTAAACATATACTATCTCTTATGTCTAACCTTTAGTTTTTTGTAGTCTATGGGAACTGAGGTTGCTTTTGAGGACACAATTGTTAATCACTCTAATCCACCGATGCACCTTTTTATCAACAAAAACTACAAATGGTAATGTTTTTGTTATTGATACCAATTTTTCATGATAATTTTTTAACTCATTCTTCCATTCTTGCTACTAATTGAGTGAATGCGCTCACTTTAAATAAGAATTCATGCTACTAATAATGACACCAACTGTACCAATGATACCAATTGGATCATGCATTTGGAAAAGGGTAAAAATGTGAAGACAGGTTACACTTTTGTGAGAAAAGCGTTAAAAAATTTTTCTTTCCTAACTATTCGGCTGAAATTTTAGGAATTTTGGCAGAGCTTTTTAAAATTTCGACCGAACTTTTGAAATTATTTTAGTCGGACTGTTTCTACTGTTAATATTTACGATGCGAGTAACCAGATATTTGGTCGTAGATAGGAAAATTGACAATAAAAGTTTGTCCAAACCATTAGTTCGACTGGGCTATTATTTCGACTAATTTTTTTTTAAAAGTTTAGTTGAAATTTTTGTTATAAATACAGTTCCCCCCTAGACCGAAAGAAGAATTGAAGAAGTTTGGTGTTGTGTTAACATTGGAGAGCACTGCCAATTTTATGTTGGCAGTGATAGTTGTAAAGGGTTTTTTAGGTGTGTTGCACTTCTGTAGGTTTAGGTGTGTTGTGTCGTTGTAGAGAGTTTTTTAGGTGTGTTATGTTGATTTTGAACCAAGGTAAAGGTGAGGTCATCCAATTCTCCGCACTTTTTCTTTATGATTGTTTTTCTAGTTTAATTCTAATGTCATTTTTTGTTGTGTTTGGAGGATTTTTGTAGGATTCATAAGGTTTTCTTTATGTCCTCAGCGTGCTTGTGCATCCTCATCGTCTTATTTTCCTCTTTGACATGCTCTATATCTTTGTCAGTTCTAGGTATTATTCTCTGATATTTCTTTTGCAAGAAGAAGTCCTTTTCAAATTTCCATCTCTGTTGTAAAAAATCTCTTTCCAGTTTGCATTACAGAGTGATATTGATTTTTTTTTCTTTTCAGAAATGATATTTGTGATCCCATTTTTCACTTGTGGAGCTTAGATCATTTATCACCTCATTTTGACTCTCACACATAGTTCATAAGAATTTGTTTGGAAGGCGAAGGTTTCATTGTGTTGGTTTCGCCCAATCTTCTCCTACTTAACTTGCTAAGCACCCTTTAACATCCCTTCCTTCTTTAAACCTGTCTCAACCCTTCAGGAACTATATTTTAGAAATGGCCCGTGGAGAGATGGTATATAATATCGACAGTTAAGACAATCTACTTCAAGCTCCTTCTTTGTGTGAAGCTCTGTTGTTAGACCGTGAAACTCTCTCTGTACATAAAAAGGAATAGACATATTAAATGTCCACTTTTAGCAGCTCTAAAAAGGTGACCACCCCCTATATTACATGGGAAAAGGTTACCAACCCTTATATTACACATGTAGTGAAATCGAGTAACACTAGAGTGAAATCGTACAGTCGGATTCTTGTACTATTATTGTATTTTTAGTGGTTATCTCTCAATAACAATTTAAAATGAATTTGGAGTTGAAATACTAAATTAATATTCACCTAAATATCATATTTCCTCTACTTTCGAAAATGACAAAAATATTCACTAAACGAAATGGAAATTACTCTGGGAAATTCTATCCATGGATTTTTAATATAATATAAAGTAATATTCACCTAAATATCATCTTGCCTCCTAGTTTCAAATATGACATTAATATTCACTAAAAAATATGGAAATTAACCTAGGAAATTATATACACATTATGATACCAGAACTAAGGCACGACGAAGACTGTGAAAACCAATAACAATATACCTTTGTCTTGAAAGGAGCCGAGGATATCAGCTATCCCGAGTGGAATACGTGGCTTTTAATCCGTGTATAAGATCATATTCTACATTAATTATTATTATTCATTTCCCCCCCCGCCCCCTTTAAATCATACTGGATAAATTATAATAATAGTTAACATACGTGATATAAGTATTTGTACTTCAATTAAGTCGTATAAAAGCTATATCGATCTGTATTGCTTATTATTTCTATTTTCTTACTACTATAAGGTAGATATTGGATATATTTTAATCATAATTTCTTTTACATATCATTGAATCAAATAGTGTTAACAAGGCTAATAGATTGATGGGATTACATTATGGGAACATTATAGCTTAGTTACACATTTATTATTCTTTAACTATCTTAATCATGTAACTAATACCAGCTTTGTTACATCTACCAGTAATGCCCTGAAGATTTTAAATCGTCACCATTTCCATTCTTATATTAATTCAAAACCTTACTACACAAAAAATAACAAGAATTTCATTGACCGATATGATGATGGATAGTGGAGTTCATATTACCCATAAAAATAATGAATTGATGGCAAGATATGGGGCTTTAAGAATTCCTTTGTTACTAGTGGTAATTCGCATCTGTTTTTCTATGAGGAGAGGAGCTTAAGTGGCTTTGATGAAGAATCTATCTCAATTAAGAAAGAATCTAAAGGTCCTTACTATCATATAAATGTAGTTAATCCCAAGTAAGAACCATCATCCAATGAGAATTCTAATACCACGTGTTAGATTGTGCATCCTAATTTTCTAGTACCTTTTTCTATCATTAGGTAAGGGTTTAGAAAACTGATTCTATGGAAGGATTTCTTACTAGATTTGTATGCCTTTGTGTCTAGCTGGATGGCTACTTTCTAATGGTTAGTTGTTCGACACGATCATATAAGCTTTGTGCAGGGTCAGTTTATTATGAACACATTGAACTTTGCCTAGAAGACCATGGATTGGGCCTGAGAGTCTGGTCAGCACGCTCTTTAGCACCTTGTTCCAAATGATCTAAATAATAATTGAGGGAGAAAATAGAACTAGAAGGATATCTATTATAAAGCCAAGCTCCCCGGAATTCCCACTCCTAGTTCCTCGCCTAAAATCTCATATTCATTCACCTTCCCACACCTCTCTCCCTCAAGAACTTCCTGATAAATGATTAGGAATGAAAAAATTATGGATGGTGTTATACATATTGGTGCTTATATATGAACTATACATTGGTTCTTGTGCATTTCAATAAATTTATATAGAATTTATATAAATTTCTTCTTCATTATTGTTATCTAAATAACATGTCATATGACATAGGAAGCTCCACCATAATTATTGTACATGATCTTTATGGCAGTACACGATTTCTAATTTTTGTTAAACTGTTAAATTGTAAATTTTTTTAATTATTATGTTAAATTGTAAAATTACATGTTTAAAACCTAGTATTAACTTTTATTACTCTACATAAATAATTCACCATAGGAAAGAAAAAAAAACATTTAACTTAGATCCATAGGCCCATCTTTTGCATAGGTCCATGGTATCTAAATAACATTTCATATGGCATAGAAAACTCAATAATTATTGTATGATATTTATGGCACTGTACAAAATTATTGTATGATCTTTATGGCAGTACATGGTTTTTTTTTTTTTTTAAATTGTTAAATTTTAAATTTTTTTAATTGTTACAAGTTAAATTGTTAAATTACATGTTTAAAATCGAGAAATAACTTTTATTACTCTGCATAATTAATTCCCCTACCGTTGTTTAAATTTTTTATCATCAAACAATGGAAGTTTTCTTGTAATATCGTACAAACCTATACTTCTATTTACAATGCCTAAATTTACACAATTGAAGGCCCATCCTTATCCAAGCCTCTGATGAAGATCTTTCTTCCTTTGATCTACCTTTGTATTTATGATCTGCCTTTGATTTGCCTCTTTTTTTCTGAAAGCACAGATCCAAATTTATATCCTTAACCAAGTCTTTGATGAAGTGCTTGTTGCCTCTGATCTGCATCTGCATTTATGATCTTCCTCTAATCTTCCTTTGTTTTGTTGAAAGCACAAATCAAAATTTATTTGGAAACCAGATTTGATGTGAAAATTTTCTTTCATATTTGCAGTACCTTACAGGTTATTCCTATATCTCCAAAAAAATAACTGGATTAAATATACAATTTAGAGGAAAACAAAATAGAAGAATTTTTTATGTTTTCATTTCTACCCACATAGAAGTTGAACTACAAATGGACTTCCAAATTCTATTGGACATAGAATTTGAAAATTGGACTCATATTTAGAATATAAACTACAAATAATTTCCTTTTTATTGTAATGGAGTTCCAAAAGATGTGACATCTCTTTTAATTGGATTAGAGTGTTCATCTAAATTTCACATATATGGAAAATGGTAATAATGGGAAGTAGAATCGAGGGAATCAACACTAATATAGAATAACAACAACATGAGAATCCAAAAATCAGTACACATCAAATGCATTGGACTCAAGGTAAGTAAATAAATATTTTCAAGGTTAAAAAAACTTAAATGATCAATGTAACCCTTAGAAAGAAATGGGAGATAAAGAGGATATCACAAAGGAATATAGGAATGAAAACAAAACCTTAAACTTAGATCCATAGCTCCATATTTTGGATAGGTCCATGTTATCTAATTAACATGTCATATGACATAGAAAACTCCAGAATTATTGTATGATCTTGGTGGAACTGCACAAGATTATTGTATGATATTTATGGAAGTACATCATTTCTGATTTTTGTTAAATTGTAAAAATGTAAAATGTTTTAATTGTTATGTTAAATTGTTAAATTACATATTTAAAATTGAGAATTAACTTATTGTATGATATTTATGGCAGTACATGATTTCTAATTTTTGTTATAAATTTTTAAATCATAAATTGTCTTAATTTTAATGTTAAATTTTTAAATTACATGTTTAAAATCGAGAATTAACTTTTATTACTCTGCATAAATAATTCACCTAATATTGTTTAAAATTTTTACCATAAACTAGTGGCATTTTTATTTTTATATTATACAAATCTGTAATTTCATTTATAATTCCTCAATTTACACAATTGAAGGCCCATCCTTAACCAATCCTCTGATGAAGAGCTTGCTTCCTTTGATCTACATTTGTATTGATGATATGCCTCTGATATGCCTCTATTTTTCTAAAAGAAAAAATCCAAATTTATATCCTTAACCAAGTATCTGATGAAGTGCTTTTTGCCTCTAATTTGTCTCTGTATTTATGATATTCTTCTAATCTCCCTCTATTTTCCTGAGATCATAGATCCAAATTTATTTGGAAATCATATTTTATATGGAATTTTATTTCAAATTTGCAGTACATTACAGGTTATTCCTATCTCTCGAACAAAATAACTAGATTAAATACAAAACTTAGAGGAAAATGAGATAGAGGAAGGTTTTTATGCTTTCACTTCTACCCACATATAAGTTGAACTAGAAATGGACTTCCAAATTCTATTGGACTTGAATTAGACTTGTATCTCGAATATAAACTAAAAATAATTTCCTTTTTAATGTAATGAATTTTCTCATCTCTATGAATACAGTCATTTTTCAAAGTTTTCCAAAATATGAGGCATCTCCCTTAATTGGATTAGAGTTGAAAATGGTAATAATGGGAAGTAGAGACAAGGCTATCAACACTAATAGAAAATAAAAACAACATGACAAACCCACAATCAGTACACATCCAATGCATTAATCGAGGTAGGTAAATAAAGAGTTTCAAGGTTAAGAAAAATTAAATGGTCCATGTAACCCTTAGAAATAAATGCAAGATAAAGAGGACATCAAAAAAGAAGATAGGAAAGAAAACAAAACCTTTAACTTACATCCATAGGTTCGTCTTTTGCATAGGTCCACAGTATCTAAATAACCTGACATATGACATAGAAAACTCTAGAATTATTGTATGATCTTTATGGTCGTACAAGATTATTCTATGATATTGTATCATATTTGTATGATATTTATTGGAGTAAACAATTTCTTATTTTTGATGAATTGTTAAAATGTAAATTATTTTAATTTTTATGTTAAATTGTTAGATTAAATATTTAAAACTGAGAATAAAATTTTATTACTCCACATAAACAATTTACCTATTTTTGTTTAAATTTTTTACCATCAACTAGTCACAATTTTCTTGTCACATCATCTAGACCATTCTTCTGTTTACATTGCCTAAATTTACACAATTGAAGGACCATCCTTAACCAAGGCTCTCATGAAGAGATTTTTTCCTCTGATCTACCTTTGTATTTATGATCTACCTATGATCTGCCTATTTTTTTCTGAAAGATTATATCAAAATTTATATCCTTAATGAAGTATCCAATGAAGAGCTTGTTGCCTATGATTTGCCTCTGATCTACCTCTTTTTTTTTTAAAGCACAAATCCAAAATTATTTTGGACTCAGGTTTGATGCAAAAAGTTTCTTTCATATTTGCAGTACCTTACGAGATATTCTTGTATCTCCAACAAAATAATTGGATTAAATATAAGCTTTAGACAAAAACTAGATAGAATAAAGTTTGTATTCTTGGATTTCTACCCACATAGATGGTTAAAAACAAATGGACTTCCAATTTGTATTGGACTTGAATTTCAAAATTGGACTCATATGTAGAATATAAACTACAAATAATTTCCTTTTTAATGTAATGAATGTTCTCATATATGAATAAAACCATTTTAAAAAGTGTTCCGAAAGATAAGACATATCCTTCAATTGGATTAGGGTGAATCTAAATTTCGCGTAGTTGGAAAATGGTAATAATGGAAAGTAGAACCAAGGCTATCAACACTAATAGAAAATAATAATAACATGAGAATCCTACAATTGATACACATCCAATGCATTGGAGTTGAGGTAAGTAAATAAAGGGTTTCAAGCTTAGGAAAACTTAAATTATCCATCTAACCTTTAGAAAGAAATGGGACATAAAGAGGACAAAAAAGTGGTATTTTTCTTGTCTCCCATAAAGAGGAGATAAACCAGTCACATGTTTCTAGTATCCCATAAACTTGAAGGAATTTTCTAGTGTTTTTGGAAACCACATGTACATGTAATTTCTTAGAAACCCAACAATTAGAAAATACTATAAGGATGCTTTCAAAATCACATGTCTATCACCCTTATAAAACTTTTAGGTAAATGTGTCTATCACCGCATATGGTTTCATTATTACCTAACCAACCATAATGGCTAGGATGTGTTATTACTCATTTAAGAGTAAGGATGCTTTAAAAATCACATGTCTATCACTTTTATGAAACTTATAGCTAAATGCAAGGATTCGTTCAAAATCACATGTCTATTGCCTTTATAAAACTTATAATCATAATGGCTAGGATGTGTTGTTACTCATTTAACAACAAGGATGCTTTCAAAATCACATGTCTATCACCTTTATAAAAATTATAGCTAAATGCAAGGATTCTTTCAAAATAACATTTCTATCACCTTTATAAAAATTATATATCTAAATGCAGGGACAATCCTAGTGTTTTTGTAAACCATGTACATGCCATTTTTTCCATAAACCTTAACCATGTACATGTCACTTCTCGCATAAAATTTAAGGCATTAGCTAGGGTTTTTGGAAACCATGTACATGTCATTTCACCCATAAAATTAACCATGTACATGTCATTTCTCCCATAAACTGTAAGGCATTTTGTAGTGTTTTTGGAAACCATGTACATGTCATTTATCCAATAAAATTTCAGGAATTTTCTAGTGTTTTTAGAAACCATGTACATGCAATTTCTCCCATGAACTTTAACCACATACATGTCATTTCTCATATAAACTTTAAGGAATTTTCTATTGTTTTTGGAAACCATGTACCTGTAATTTCTCCCATAAATTTACCCATGTACATTTCATTTCTCCCATAAATGTTAACGAATTTGCTAGTGTTTTTGGAAACCATGCACATGTCATTTCTCCAATAAACTTAACCATGTACATGCCATTTATCCCATAAACTTTAATGAATTTGCTAGTTTTTTTGGAAACCATGTACATGTCATTTGTCTGATAAACTTAACCATGGACATGTCATTTCTCCCATAAACTTTAAGGAATGTGCGAGTGTTTTTAGAAACCATGTAAATGTATTTTCTCCCATAAAATTCAACCATGTACATGTGACTTCTCCCATAAAACTTAAGCCATTTGATAGTGTTTTTTTAAACCATGTACATATCATTTCTCCCACAAACTTTAAGGGTTTTATAGTGTTTTTGGAAACCATGTACTTGTCATTTCTCCCATAAAATTATATATGTACATGCCATTTCTCCGATAAATTTCCTAGTGTTTTTGGAAGCCATGTACATGCCATTTCTCCTATAAACATAACCATGTACATGCCATTTATCCCATCAAATTTAACTCATTTTCTAGTGTTTTAGGAAACCATGTACATGTCACTTCTCACATAAAATTAACCATGTACATGTCATTTCTCCCATAAACGTAACCATGTACATGACATCTCTCCCATAAATTTCACGACATTTGCTAGTGTTTTTGGAAACCACGTACATGTCATTTCTCCAAAACACTTAACCATGTACCTGTCATTTCTCCCATAAAATTTAAGGCATTTTCTAGTTTTTTTGGAAACCATGTACATTTCATTTCTCTCATAAACTTTAACCATGTACATTTCATATCTCCCATAAAATTTATTGAATTTTCTAGTGTTTCTACAAACCATGTACATGTCATTTCTCCCATAAAATTTAAGGTAGTTGCTAGATTTTTTAGAAACCATGTACATTTTATTTCTCCCATAAACTTTAAGGAGCTTTCTAGTGTTTTTAGAAACCATATACATGTCATTTATCCCATAAAATTAACCATGTACATGCCATTTCTCCCATAAAATTTAAGACATTTGCTAGTGTTTTTGGATACCATGTACATGTAACTTCCCCCATAAACTTAACTATGTACATGTCATTTCTCCCATAAACTTAACCATGTACATGTCACTTCTCCATTAAAGTCTAAGTCATTGTCTAGTGCTTTTGGAAAGTGTTTTTGGAAACCATGTACATGTAATTTCTCCCATAAACCTAAACATGTACATGTAATTTATCACATAAAACTAACTTAACCATATACATGTAATTTATCCCATAAAAATAACCATGTACATTTCATTTCTCCCATAAACATTAAGGCATTTGTTGTGTTTTTGGAAACCATGTACATGTCATTTCTCACATAAAATTTAAGGCATTTGCTAGTGTTTTTGGAAACCATGTACATGTCATTAATCCCATAGACTTTAAAGCATTTGATAGTGTTTTTGGAAACCATGTACATGTCATTTCTCCCATAAAATCTAAGGCATTTGTAATAAATGATCATTTTATATTTTATTGTGGTCCCAGTGTTTTTGGAAACCATGTAGAAATCATTTCTCCCATAAAATTTAAGGCATTTGCTAGTGTTTTTGGAAACCATGTACATGTCATTTCTCCCATAAACGCTAACCATGTAAATGTCATTTTATCCCATAAAGTTTAAGGCAATTTCTAGTGTATTTGGAAACCATGTACATGTCATTTCTCCCATAAAATTTAAGGCATTTTATAGAGATTTCAGAAACCATGTACATGTCATTTGTCCCATATACTTTAAGTAATTTTCTAGTGTTTTTGGAAACCATGTACGTGTGATTTCTCCCATAAAATTTAAGGAATTTCCAATAAATGTTCATTTACTATGTTATTGTGGTAGTAGTGTTTTTGGATGCCATGTACATGTAATTTCTTCCATAAACTTGAAGGCACTTGTAATAAATGTTCATTTAATATATTTTATTGAATTTGTTTTTTTTTAGCGATAAAAAAGTCAATTAAACATGTTTGAAAAATGGACATTATGCATAGATTTTTCTTTCTATCCAAATCTAGGGAAATGAGTGATTAAATATGTGTTATGAAATATTTTGATTAAAAATGTCCTCCAAAGGAAAATGGATATACCTAGCAGAACAAAATAAAAATGAAGCATATTATATTTCGTTGATATAAGGCTTGGGAATAGCTAGGGAGTATGGATAAAATGGAATTGTAGTTTTCACGAATTCTGAATTTGTGTGCAACCAGATGAAAGGCATGTACCAAGTTGAGAAGGAGAGGATAGAACAACTGCATGGAAAAGAAAACAATATTGTTAGACAATTTCAATCATTTAGTATAAGACATTGTGAAAATCTTAATAAGATGTCTGGAGATTTATTGTATCGGGCAATGCCAATTCAAGATTCATCTATCAAAGATGAATTAATATTTTATGGAGCAATTCCAATCCAAGACTCATCTCTCAAATATGAATTAGTGTTGATACACTCTCCTTCAAAATTTATTGATGTCAATTGTAACATATCTTTGATGTGTGTGTGTTTTTTTTACTTATAAATGTGTCATTTTTAACGACCATATGTTTTTTGCAATTATATACCAACTGTGCTCCCACCATGTAAGAAAAAATTCGTGAAATTCATGTTTTATAAAATTAAATGTCCAGGACTTCAACAAATTTTTGTTTAAAGTGTATTTTACACATAAATTTGTGTTTTGAAAGTTCTGTGTTTTATATAATTTTTTTTTCTGCTCGACACTTGTGTACTGAATTACATTAATTTTTTGAATTTTTTTGAATTTTTTTTTAAATAGTAATTTTAAAATAATTGTAAATGTCTACTATAGATATCCATATATATATCGTGGAGGATGATCATTTGGAATGTGATTATTTGAGGCAAACATTAATAGAATCCCATGCCTCTACGAGAGAGGGGGATCATGGATCGGGGGATGTTCATGGTATTTATATTAAATGTGAATGTTTTTAAATGAAATTTTAATATGTAATCTTATCCCCATACATACATGTATGCATGTGGAATTCATTTTTTATTGAATATATAATTTTATCCCCCTGTACATACATGTATACATATGTAATTGATTTTTTTATCAATTTTGTGAGTTAAATTAATTTTTACTAAATTTCATTTTTTAGGTGTTCACACAATATAATCAATAATATGCATGTATTTATATTTATATATGTACTTTTGAATTGATTATAGATTCATATTTTTTTAAGAATATTCCCTCTTGTCGCGTGAGGGTAGTGGTGGTACACATTCTATTGGTGGCCAATAAATAGGTGGTGGAAAATCACGTGAGGATGGCGGCACACATTCCCCCAGTGCCCAATCAAAGGAGGGTCATGTTGGTTCTCAACCATTGGGTTGTGTCCAATCAATGGGTGATCATGCTAGCTCTCAACCATCTCAAGTTGGGCATGATGCTCCTAAGCCATCTCGAGGTGGCCATCAATTTGAATATTATTGTCATTAAATTATTAATTTTTTAAAATTATTTTTAGAATTTTTTTACTGTTAAAAATAAAATTTGTACGAATTTGTTCACATGTTTTTTTATTTATACATAATTTTATATAATGATGCAGAGGGTTAAAATGTTTCTCAAAAAATACACAGGCTAGATAGCGTTATTAAAGATGAAGGTTCTACACCAACCACGACTTATCCTTCTAAAATTCCAGATTTAAATTGGGAAACAAACATCCAACAATGCACGTTACAAAGGTGTGAACATCTTTATTCGAAATTGAAGAAATATCTTCTGTCATTGAAACTCCTTATTGCAAGTCGAGAGATATTAGAAATAGTTACGCACTCTTTAAGCAAATTTGTAGATGTTTACAAAAATCTTGGGACAACCACTGGTAATTTTGTGTAAGTGATGAGAAAAGGAAAGGAAATAGTAATCGGTCCTGATACATGGGACTATGTTAAAAACATATTGTAATATTCCCAAATGGGAAAAATCAGCAATACATGCATGAAAAATTGCATTTTTCAGAAATATAAGAATGAACAGAAAAATGCACACAATGGATCCACTATATCTGACATCATAACAAAAAAATATGAAAGGAAATCAGAAACAAATCATTATAGCCTAGTTAAATATGCCTCCCATGCTAAAAACAACCCAAAAACACTGAAACCCAAAGACTACTGCAGAAAGTGATAGCACAGTTTATTAAGGGTTTGTACTTAGAAATATGAGAGACAAAATAGATCTGCTTTATATTAATCAATGAGGCCCAAAAACAGAGATCTAGCCTCTTTTACAGAAATCTAAGAGGACCCGACAAGGGTTTCTTGATAAACATGAAATACAAGAAGTACATGCTATATATCTATGGCTAAATATCTGCATAATAATGACTAATCATGGAAAGATATGGCTGTAGCTCCTCCCACTAGCTTTTCGGGAAGAATAATGAACCTCCTTCAAGGAAACTAGCTCAAAATACAAGGGACTAAACCCCTCCACTGCAATACCTTAAGAAATAACATAGTTTCTGAAAGGGACGACACTGTTTCTAAAGGTGACTACTTTTACTAACACCAGATAGTGAAAAATATAGCACAAAATTCTCTCCTCAAATTTCTTGAACAACATCTCCAAGCAAGAGTGGGGAATTCCCGCATGAGAAAAACCTTGCACTAAACAATGCAGCAAACTTAGCTAAACAACCAAAGGATGCAGAGAATTATAAACAAGCCACATAAAAAAAATAATCTTCGATCATCTCCCATATGGCTGCCATTCCCTCCATTATATAGTTGATGAGCTTCCTCACCAAGGGTCCCACCCAATTATGAGGTTGCTTCCATGCAAAGGCTCCTCCACAAAAATTATGTTATCTCTATTAGTCCCACTCATCTATTTTATAGCATTGTTTGATTTTGTCAACCACGACTTGATCTTCCTGCATTGTCTCCTTTCACACCCAAGGTGTCTCCATTTGGACTAGCTAGATTGATCTTAATTCACACTGAGCTGTCTTTATTTATGATCCACTCCTCATATAATAATGTTGTTTACTTGTTCAAACTTGACTTTGTCCACACATTTTAGATCTTTTTCACACATGAGGATGATTTTTCTAGTTATTAACATGATCCCTTTTCACATTATGACGGATTTTATGCCTACTTAAGCAACTTATGAGCCTCCTTGCCCATTTGTTCATCTAACTAGATTTTAAAAGAAAAATTAATATTCATATTAGCTACATGCCAATTTAGGAATATTATAGTATTCCGCTCCCAAAGGTTTCTTGTCCTCAAGAAACCACAAGTGTGCTACAAAATCTCTCCTCCTCCTCTTGGGGCCTCCATACCCAATAGTCTCCACCATTGCTCTGGATATTTTGCAATAATTTTTTCTCCCAATGGTTCCTCCAAGTGTGAAAGTTGGCCTTTGGTGGATAAAAAAAATGGCTCTCATCATGAAATAATGGAAGGTCTATATGGAAACCTTCTTGCTGATCAATGGCCTCCTCAAGGTAGAAGTGATGAAAATCATGAGAAATTTCATCACCAATGAAGGACTCCCATCGCCATGCTATCATCCAAATGAAATGAATCACATCCCAGCTTGGTAATTCATTGAAAATATTCTCCCAAATGATCCTGAGAGATATTTCCCAAGTGTTCCAAACCATCATATGGCTCACCTCATAAAGAAACAAGTTATCTACTATAGTGGCCATATAATCTCCCATGCTCCCCTTGAAACATGTAGTGCAAAAAGTGTGGGAAATTTCTTCCCCCAAGGCACATCTAACCAATGTGTCTCTCCTCCAACTAAGTCCCTAATAAACATAAGAATATTTTTAGCATATGGAATCATAATTAAAGTCATGCTAGTTTCCATATGTAGTAAAGGAGAAGGACAATGGTCCCTCATGCGCAACCAGTGTAGTTTTACTCCTAACTTCCATAGAATATGATAGAACAAGTGTTTTTACCTACACTTGTTTGTTTTACCATCCTTCTTGTATTCTTGGAGAAGTTGTGTGATAGTTGGTGCTAATGAAGCGCACCATGACGAATACAACATATCCCAAAAATTTCTTAGGGAATGGTTAACATCTCCCTTGCTCATGGCTCGAAGTAGCTCATGAAGCCCATAAGAAAAGGTGCCCCCTCTTGGAGCAAAGCCTTGTACATGAGTGTTAAGAAAATACAAGCATATAGTAGATACACCATGATGTTTAGAAATACAAGGCTTACCATACACATGTTTCAAATCAGTGAGGTAACTCATGGATGAGTTCCCTCTCACACCCAATGAATATGGAGCTGGTAATGATAACTCTTCACAAGAGTTATAGTCCTCCTCATCCAGAAAATGATCTATGCGCTACCTCATATGAGAGTGCATCTCCTCTTTGAAGTTTACCCACATGAATCCATCTAAGATAGTATGGTATGTTCCAATGAAACCAGTGGGTTTAGAAAACAAGATCTCATAGGCTGCATTAATTAGTTTATCCTTGAGCTTGTAGTCTTTATTTAAGTACATCTGTTCATGGAAATAAATGACTCCATAAACTACTTTATACCTCCCATTCATCACTTTCCTAGCAATAACCTTACATGTGAAGAGGGTCTTGGAATATTCCATCAATAGTTGGGACTCTCGATATCGATCTAGGCTTCCCAACAATGAGAACACTGCAGAAATCTGAAATGCAGCCCCTGTCATAACATGGCTTTCCTCTCTGATATGCTTCATGCCAAAGTCACATGTTTGAGTACTATCAACTTTCTTTTGTTGCCTCTCTTCCAGCTGATCTTGCTCAGGACAATATTATCTTGCTCAGGACAATATTGAAGTAGATGGAAGTCAACCTCCCCTTGGAAAGTCCTTATCTTCCAAGCTTCCTTAATTTGGCCCATGCATGCAAGAGTGTTGATATCATCTTTTCATGATCAAAAATCTTCTTTGTGTGTGAGAATATCATTGAATACCCCAAATATATGGAGTGGCCATTTGAAATCATGCTCATGCCATCATAGATTTCTGAATTCTCCCTTTATAGTGCAAATTTCCGAGTGGGAGATAGCAATGTCCATTTCAGAAAATTGCTTACCTCTCCCTTGAACTCATGAAGGATTCTCTATGCTGTGCTAGCTTCTCACAAGTCTCCTTCCTTAGCCAAATATGTAAATTCTGCCCATAGTTGGGAGAACACTTTATTCTTATTCCAATCAGGGGTCCTCCCTGGGGGAATGCCTCCATACAAATAAACATCAAGGCATAGAGCAGGATGTAGATGTGTATGGACTGATTTGTCCTTGCCTTCCTTGCACAAGCCCTCATGCCTCCTCTGTGAATCAAACTTATGAAATAGAGAAGGGAGTGTGCTTCTCATCATTTGATGTATGTCCTCTTATTCATCTCCTTATTTCTTCAAGATATCACCTTTTGCTAATGATGCCACATGTTGCACATGGATTGTGCCATGATCTCCATATGTGAGATTATTTGGAACTCCTTGCAAGAGTGCAAGAGTTTCTCTTCTTGGAGAAAGTGCTCCATCTTCCTCTTCATCAAGTACTATATGTGCTCTTGATATGACTGCACTGTTATCTCCAGCCTTATCTTTCTCCTCATCAATAGTTGCAAATGCCTCATCGTCAATAAGAGACCTTAGATCTCAGCCTTCCCTTGAAAGAGGAATCTTCATGTCTTTATTTTGAGAAGAAAGCTTATCATGCAATGGAGATTTTGCCCTTGCAAAAGTATCAGAAAAGTTTTCATCCCCCTCAATGGTTTTCTGAAATGGAGTTGGATTTATATATCCTCCCAACTCATGCAAAGGTTTTGTCTGATTTGGTTTGATTTTCTCCATCAAAGATGTTTCATGCAATTTTTCATCAAATCTTTCCAATACTCTTCTAATGAACTTTGCATAAGAAGATGTATTTTCATTTTTTAAGGAAAAGGATTCAAACAACCACCAAGCATAAGCCTTACCCTCAAGATGCAGCACTGCTACTTTGATGGCATCCCTTTCTGAAACTTGATGTTGTTGCACATAGGTGTCTAGCTTCTTCATCCAAACCCTAGCTGCACATTTAGGTGATCCATAAAAAGTAGATAGAAATAATATACCCACACCATGCTACTTTATTCTTGTGCTTCTTTCCTCCTTGATATTTCAAAACCCTTGGAACTTCAAATGATCCTTGAACCCTTTGGATTGAGCTTCATATTCTGGCAAATAATCACCAAGAGTATCCTTCTTTCTCCATCTCATTTGTCTTGAACATATGGCTGGTAGAGCATTTTAAATCTGATGGTGTGGTTGAATACTCACACCCATAATATTAGGAATTAGATCTTTCCTCATGTATAGATATTGTAGATCTTATTGAGGGGTCTCCATGTTTTTCCCTCATCATTTCTTTGATGTCCTTTTTAATGCCATGCGAAGTGTGTAAAAGAAGCTTTGAGAACTTCTTCCTTCTAGACAATAAGGGTTTTCCTTGATCCCTTCTCCAGATCCTCTCCTTCTCATGACAAGACTCCATAATGGTTGTAGTAGATAGGTTGAGCCAATATTAGAGCTCTGATACCACTGTAATATTCCCAAATGGGAAAACTCAACAATACATGCATGAAAAACACATTTTTCAGAAATATAAGCATTAAGAGGAAAATTCAGCCCATGGATCCATTAGATATAACATTATAGAAACCAAATCTAAAAGGAAAACATAGAAAAATCATTATAGCCTAGTTAAACAGGCCTCCCATGCACAAAACAACCCAAAAACACTGAAACCCCAAGACTACTGCACAAAGAAATTACTGTAGAAAGTGAAAACACAGTTTATTAAGTGTTTTTACTCGAAAATGTGGGATAAAAAATATATCTTCTTTATATTAATCAATAAGGACCAAAAATAAAGATCTAGCCTCTTTTACAGAAATCCAAGAGGACCCAGCAAGGGTTTCTTGATAAACATGAAATACAAGAAGCAGATGTTGCATATCTATGGATGAATCACGCTGTGTGGCTGAAGCTCTTCATAATAATGGCTGATCATGCGAAGAGACCGTTGTAGCTCCTCCTACTAACTTTTCGGGAAGAATAATGAACCTCCTTCAGGGAAACTAGCTCAAAATACAAGGGATTAAACCCCTCCACTGCAATACCTTACGAAATAACGCAGTTTATGAAAGGGATTGCACTGTGGCTGAAGGTGATTTCTTGGCATAACACTAGATAGTGGAAAATATAGCAGAAAATTCTCTCCTCAAATTTCTTGAACAAGATCTCCAAGCAAGGGTGGGGAACTCCCACATGAGAAAACCCTTGCACTAAGAAGTGCAGCAAACTTAGCTAAATAGCCAAAGGATGCAAAGAATTCAAAAAAATATATATATAAAAAATATAATATTCATTTATCTCCCATATGGCTACCATTCCTTCGATTATATAGTTGATGAGCTTCCTCACCAAGGGTCCCACCCAATTATGAGGTTGCTTCGATGCAAAGGTTCCTCCACCAAAATTATGATGTCTCTATTAGTTCCACTCATCTCTTTTACAATGTTGTTTAATTTAGTCAACCTTGACTTGATCTTCTTGCATTGTCTCCTTTCAACGCAAGGTTTCTTCATTTAGACTAGCTAGATTGATCTTCATTCACACTGAGTTGTCTTTAATTATGATCCACTCCTCATATAATAATGTTGTTGACTTGGTCAAAGTTGACTTTTTCCACACATTTTAGATCATGTTCACACATGAGGATGCTTGTTCTAGTTATTAAAAAATGAGATCTAGATCTTGAGTTACTTTACAGTTTTAAAATTTTTGAATTTTAGGTTTGTGGAGATAATTTCCGTTCTCCAAGGACATTAGTGATGTAATGTATGATGGAGATAGGAACATCCAAATAATTTCAACAAGAAGTTGTCTAACTTTTTTTAAATATTATTACATTATTGAGAGAGAGAGAGGCTGCTGGAAAATACATTGTAGCGAAATTATTTATTTCATTGATGCACGGGCAACATTTTATTTGAACTAGTATTTTTATAACTTAAACATGTGTCATAATTACTTTTCTATATAACTTGATACTTGTAACACTAAAATTTTTTATATTTAATTTTATTGTTTATGATATAAATTTTGGACATATATTAAATTTTGGATAGCTGAAAGAGATTCACTTTTATTGAATTATTTTAAATTTTGGATAGTTGTTACATTTGGCATGTGATCACAGGTTGTTATATAATGTTAACTTAGATGATCTTAGATTATGTTTGTTTTTAAAACATGTTGTTTTGTAACTTGTTATTTAAAATGAATCTAGACGGAAATTGCAAATTACAAAACACATGTGGTACATGTTATGCATTTGAACATGAGTGAAAGTTATATAATTAGGATGTCTATTAAAGGTGATATTTAGGTACATTTTTCATGATCATTTTTCATTTAAAACAATCATAGATGGTTTTACATATTTAAGTTGATGAATATGTAACAATGATTGAAGTACATTTGCATTTAGTTGTTACATTTTGCATACATGATCACATGTTGTTATAATGAACTAACTTAGATAATCTTTGATTATGTTTTGTTTTTAAAATTAAAGTTGTTTTGTCATTAGTTATTTAAAATTAACCTAGATTGAAATTCCAAATTCCAAAACACAAGTGGTACATGTTATGCATTTTAACATGTGTGAATTTTATATAATTAAGATGTCTATTAAAGGTGATATTTTGGTACATTTTGCATGATCATGTGTCATTTAAAGAAATCATAGATGCTTTTACATATCTAAGTTCATGAATAAGTAACAATTATTGAAGTACATTTGCACTTATTTGTTATATTTTTCATACATGATGACATGTTGTTATAATGTTAACTTAGATTCAAACTTAGATGAAATGTTTTGTTATTAAAGCTCAAGTTGTTTTTTTATTTGTGATTTAAAACGAATCTAGATTGAAATTGCAAATTACAAAACACATGTGGTACATGTTATGAATTTGAACATGTGTTAATGTTATATAATTAGGTTTAAATGACTATTAAAGGTGATATTTAGGTACATTTTTCATGATCACGTGTCATTTAAAACAATCATATCTATGGTTTAACATATTTGAGTTCATGAATATATGTAACAATGATTGAAGTACATTTTCATTTAGTTGTTGCATTTTTCATACATGATGGTGCATGTTGTTATAATGTTAACTTAGATTCGATCTTAGATTATATGTTATGTTTTCAAAGCTCAAGTTGTTTTGTCATTTTTTATTTAAAAGGAATCTAAATTGAAATTGGAAATTACAAAACACATGGTACGTGTTATGAATTTCAACATGTGTAAATGTCTATTAAAGGTGATATTTAGGTACATTTTTCATGATCATGTATTGTTTAAAACAATCATATCTATGGTTTTAGATATTTATGTTCATGAATATATAACAATGATTGAAGTATATAAATTAATCTAGTTACATTACATTTTGAATATATGATGACTTGTTGTTATAATGTTAACTTAGATTCAATCTTACAGTAAACATTTTGTTTTTAAAGCTCAAGTTTTTTTTTCATCTATTATTTAAAATGAATCTAGATTGTAATTAAAATTACAAAACACATGTGGTACATGTTAAATGAAATTGAACATGTATGAATGTTATATAATTAGGTGTAAAATTCTATTAAAGGTGATATTTTAGGTATATTTTGCATGATCGTGTGTCATTTAAAACAATCATATCTATGGTTTTACATATTTAATTTCATAAATATATAACAATGATTTAAGTAAATAAATTCATTTAGTTACATTGAATTTTGAATATATGATGACTTGTTTTTATAATGTTAACTTAGATTCAATCTTATATTAAATCTTTTTTTTTTAAAGCTCAATATGTTTTGTCATTTGTTATTTAAATTGAATCTAGATTGAAATTTCAATTACAAAACAGATGTTGTACATGTTAAATGCATTTGAAAATGTATGAATGTTATATAATTAGGACACACATATATTAAAAATGATATTTAGGTGTACATTTTTCACATGATCATGTGTCATTTAAAACAATTATAAATGGTTAAATACATATTTAAGTTGATGAATATGTAACAATGATTGAAGTACGTAAATGCATTTAGATACATTATATTTAAATACATGAATAATTGTTGTTATAATGTTAAATTAGATTCAATCTTAGATTAAATGTTTTGTTATTAAATATCAAGGTATTTTGACATTTCTTATTTCAAATAAATCTAGATTGAAATTGCAAATTACAAAACACATGTGGTACATGTTAAATCTATTTGAACATGTATGAATGTTATATAATTAGGATATAGATATATTAGAAGTGATATTTAGGTATATTTTTCACATGATCATGTGTCAACTAAAACAATTGTATATGGTTTTACATATTATTTGGGTTAAACACATATATATTCAAGTTCATGAATATGTAGCAATGAAAACAAATTTGAATTTAGTTGATACATTTTTCATTTGAAATCATTCTTATAATGTTTTAATATACAATACATATAGATGGAAATCTAAAAATAATCATAAAATTATAGGTGTACATAGATGTGTCAAAAAATCATAAAATTTTAAAATTCCATTAAAAATATCGAGTACACAAAATTTTTCATTAATGTACATAGAAATGCTACTATGGATGTCAGTTGATAGTAAAATGGAAATTACAAAACACGTACCAAACATTTTGAATTCAAGAATGAATATTATAATTTGATTTAGATGTATAAAAAAAAATCATAAATTAAAATTTTTATTATATCAAATATGCTAGATACATAGATTTTGCAATAATGACATAAAATTAGCTAGCTCATATGAGAGAATTTGTGAAATCGTTTAAGACCAGAGAATCTACATGTATGTGTACATGTTTATAAATTACTTGTTGTGTGCATATGCCAAAACAATGTACATGTGAAAACACTTGTACATAACATAAAATATACATATTATAATAATGTAAAACTTAAGAATGTGCAAAAAAAAAGCTAACAATTTATAGTTGAGTTTTGTAATTTCTAATAGATGAATCCAAGGAGAAGAAATTGTTGGGTAGTTCCATAAAAAAAATCTAATAGAATGACATATTCAATGATCCATTCATGTTCAACTTTTGACATTTTCCATTTCTAAATTTTCGATTTTTTCTTTCGTTGAACTTGTATAAACTTTATGCGTGATGCACACACCAAGTGACTATACTAGCAACTTATGACATCGGGCTCATAGTATTGAAAGTAAACAAAATCTTGAATTTGATGAGTGTGTTGGAAACAATAACCTTTCAGTATAATAGATCATATGTCATATATAAACCCGTTATCATCATATTTTTGCAAGAATTTCAACTTTCGTTGAGTGCAGCACATGAAATAATACTTCACATTTTGTATGTTGTTAGTAGGTGCATCTACAACAAAAACATTTCCTGCACAATAAAAAAAACTTACATAAATTTAGATAATAATTAACATGAAAAATTAACTTTAAAATTAACATTTGTACATTTTATTATCTATTTCTAGATCTCTATCATTTGAAAGCAATTGAAATTTTACCTTGTCTAAAAATATTAGAAACTCGATCACATTCAGATGATACTATAGTATCCCCTTATTGCATTTCTTGAACGTTGGCAATAGACATTTTCCCCTCTGTATTTAGTTATGTATGTTGCCATTTTTTTACATACATTTTGTTTTCACAAACATCATTATATTTTGTGTCATCTATGCAAATATGATGAAAACAAGAATATTTTCTTTTATAAATTTCAAACACATTTGGGTACTCCTTTGTTTTAATTGAATGCAATTTTTAGTCCCTTTTATTGTTTAAAACTTGCTTAAAATTGATATATCTACATCTTGGACCCCAATTTGCCAAAAAAAAAACTATATGGAAAATTCAAACAATAATATAAATATGTTATTCAAAATAAAATCAAAGATAATCTTTGTGAGAAATAATGTTTAAAATTAGAAAATTAATAAAAATTAGATCATGTATATTAAATATATATATATATATATACCTTCGTACTTCCCTTGACTGGTTAGTCTCATCGCTTAGTGCACCGATGCGCCATTGAACAACTTGTTCAACTGAGACAACTCGATGTGAAGAGTGGTCCATTTTATATCTTGGAAGTACTCTTTTTATACATGCCCTTGCACCATTCTGTTCTCCTTTTCCATGACCAATCTCAAAGTAATTCCAACAATGTTTAATTTTTATTTTCATATGAAGATGGCAAAACCAAAAGAATGATTGTGAATATTTGAATTGACCTGCACATCCATTTGAGCATATCCAATGTTCATTGAATTTTATTTCACCACTTTTCAATGAGTCATAAATCTTATCAAAACAATGTTGTAAAAAATATATATCATGTGTACAATCGTCACTGATATAAAATTGATATTCTTTAATAACATAATGATTTTCACTGGTGCTTTCTATATGATCAACATTTTGTTCAGCGTATCTATATAGAATATGGAAAAGCATGGAGACTTGGTCAGAATTATTGTATTCACTCTATATTTATTTTGGTGGAAGAAATGTGTAATTCTCTGCAAAATAAACTACTGAAAAAATGGTCCCCAGTGGGAAAACTTCATGTGATTTTTTGAATTACAAGTCCTTCCATCAAGCTCTATGGGAATGCTTGGTGTATTGATAAATTTCTACCTCAAACTTTTCCCAAAAGCTCTATCACAAAAATTCCTTCTTCTTGTAAATAATTTATTTTAAACTTGTAGTACTACTTAAACCAATCCATGTATGACTTTATTCATATATTTTCCATTTCACTTTTATGTTGGATAATGATTGATCATTTACATCAATATCAGATTTGTTGTGAAACAAAGTCAAATTTCCACAATCATCGCATTTTTTACCACATTTCTTTTGGTAAAATAATTCATGGATTTCTCTTTCACATATAATTTGAGATATGAAATCATGGATAGTGTAAGGAGGAGGTGAATTTTTCTAGAATGTTTTACCAAAATTAATGAATGTGTCATAATATAACTTAAATTCCACATGATAATAACAACAAAAAGTGTCGTGTACAGGGATAGGTTTAACATACCATTGCTTTTTTTGCATAAAAGCACTGATTCAGACATTAACTTCATGATTCTCTTCTATGAAACTGTCAAACAACTCTATCTGAATGGAGTCCAAGATATGTTTTGCATTTTCTTCATACTAATTCTTTGTTATTCTTCATCTCATCATATCCCTTGGTTTTGGTGAAACAAGTGAATTTTTCATCCAATATTCATATATAATTTTTTCAACATCTTCTCAAAGTCTATATTTGTATGGTTGTCTATAAATAACTGTCCAACAAGCTAGTTAATAAATTACATATATGTTTAATTGAAATTTTCAATGTTTTTGAAAAGTTTTTCGTGAGGTCCCTGATGCTTGTGACATATATTTTTCCAAACGATTATCTTTAGTACTTGACAAAACCATTTCCATTTTTATTTCTCTGTGTGCATCTAAATCACTTTTCTTTCTAGATATTCCAATTGAATTTAGAACACTGTTTATATTTTGTATCACATTTTCCTTCTTTTTTTTCTTTTTTTCTTTTGTTGATTTTTGAATACTCAATAGAGTCATAGTTTCCCTTAATTTCTTTGATGTTAAGGGATTTATAAAAATTTGGGCTTAAACTGCCACATTTTCATCTTTGAAGAACATATCAATAATGCGCTTAACACGATATCAGATATCATGGTTAGCTTTTTTATCTCCATATGTGTCATTGTCAACATTTTCTAATATATCGTCATTGATATTCATTTCATTTGTACATATTAGAATTAAATGTATGAAATGAGTTTACATATTCAATAAATAAATAATTAAATTAATAAATATGTATAATTTCAATAATACACATTCAACATATATATACATACCTGTTGACTTAATTTCTTCACTTGAATTTATTTGAACATTTTCAATATCTTCAATCATTGGTTCAATATCTCTTTTACTATCTCTTTCAAAATTTTCTATCTCATCATAAATTTTATGAGGAATATCTTTCTCTGTTTAGATTCCAAAATATTTTTCAAATTAGTTGATCAAAAAAAAATTAAGTTTCACAATACAGTAGTTAAATTTTAAATATCATTTATAATATTTACATTTACATACGTGCTTCAACTTCTAGTTGAGGTTGATTTTCCCTTTCAATATTTGAGCAGTGTTCTCTCTTGTTTTTGCGATATTTTCTCCCATGTTTTGTACGAGCCTCAGGGTCTCTTGTTCGGTCATATTTTCTCTTGCAATTTCTTATATTTTCCATGATAATTTAGTATGAAGCTCAAAAAATTTCCTTCGAAATCGTGCCAAAAAAAACTCATTATCAAAATTTAGACAAAAACTCAATTCAAAAAATATTCACAAAATATTTAATTTCAGAAAAACCGAGTTTACAAATTTTGAACAAAAGACATACTTCAACCGAAAACAATTACTTTAAAAATTCCGCAAAAAAAATGTCTTTTAAAAATGAAGCTCAAAATATTTCCTTCCAAGTTCTGGAAAAAAAAAGTCACTTTAAAAATTTAGACAAAAACTTTGTTTATAAAATAATTATAAAAGATTTACTTCAACCGAAAACACTTACTCTAAAAAGATGTCACTTTGAAAAATACCTCCAAAAAATTTCCTTTGAAAATTAAACCCAAAATACCTTTGAAAATTCAACGCAAAAAATTTCCTTTGCAAATTCTGCCCAGAAAATTTCCTTTCTAAATTCATCCCAAAAAATTCCTTTGCAAATTCAGCCCAAATGAGTAAATGTGGGAAAATGTGTGAAAATAATATTTCGATTTTTGGCTATTTATATAGTTGCAAATTTATTTTTTTTGGAGAGGGTTCATCAATATTTTTCCGGCCAACGGAATTTTTGTGTGAAAATTTTTTGGCTAACTTTTTTGTCATTAAAACTAACGGAACGGAGCGACAAAAAAAAAATTGCGCGAACTGTTACAAGAATTTGGCCGAACTAAAATGTCTACAACTACGCTACAACTCAGCTCTGAACACATTTCTTCAACTTTGGAATGCTTTAACTCCATCAAATTTTACGAATTAACTTTTGGAACCAATTCGAGCATTTGCAGAATTCAATCTACTTTCAGGAAATATAACTTTTATGGAATTCCGTAGATATTTACTAATTTTAATTAATTTTGTAATAAAATGGGTGAAATTTTTTTCTGAAGTTCGTTATGATTCAATGCAATCAAAACTTTGTATCTCCCAAAATACACTATAAAAAAAATGAAAAATTTATGGTGCATTACATTGGTCCATCATCTGTTGTTTTTATATTTTTAGTTTATAACTAGTATGTTGAAAAACTTGACACGAACCAAAACTTATTCAAAATATGTAGTTTTTTCATATTTTTTCAGTTCAAAAAATTCTAGTAATTATGATATGCGTCAATTGGTATCGTAAATATAACAATACCGAAGTAGACTCTCTCTATATTGTTGTAACACAATTTTCTTTCTCAAAAACACAATTTTTTTAAATAATACACCAACGCATATCAACATGACCTTTTATGAATCCTTTGATTGTTAAAGAACACACACTCAAAGAATTGTTAAGTTGGCATATCAAATGTAAATAAAAAAATTCCAAAAAATAGGTAATAGAAAGCTAATATAATTTGTAACAAGTTTTATTTATCGAAAAATGAAATTCTAAATAGAAAAATTGTTTTGGCTTCTATAATGTTGAAGAACTTCTAAAAATAATATTTTTTTCTCAAAAATGGAAAAATGGTTTAACCCAACTTCACATTTTCACCCTAAAATCCCATGTTTTTTTATCATAAAAGAGTTATTCAATGAACAAAAGGTTTCTCATAATTGACACAAGAATACTAATTGAAATAATGATACAAATTGATATGTAAGGAACATGCAAAGATAAAAAAATTGTTTACATGTTCTTATGACTTCTAGGAATAATAAAATATGCTACTTAAGTGAAATAAGAGTATGACATATAGGATAATAAATCATTTCATATCCTAATGTATCAAATATTTATGAGACCAATGAATGATTTTTTCTTCGACTAATTGTACAAATCCCGTTGAGTCTATACACTCTCCCACTCTCTAATTACCTACCTTGAATTTTACACTTCTTGTTAAGAATGTATCTTGTGGACCTAAACTTGAATTTGGGATTCTTATCACTCCTCTCTTATATGGCATCCTAAACCCATCATGTGGATGTGTATAATCTCTTCCACATAACACAATCACTATGTTTTCTCTTCCTCCTACAATGTTGTTATATATGTAAATAAATGAATTAATTTTATTAACAGCAAGTGGGCTCAAATTTATCCGAAAAATTAAAATCAACCACTCTATATATGTACTTTTACTACATGCATTTGACTACTTAGGATTAAATTGAAGCCATCCTATTCCTCTTAATGTACATAAACAGATGATATAGTCCCCCTGAGTATATTGTCTTCCTTTTTCCTCCAAATCTTCCTACAAGAGGCATCTCCTTCTAGTTTCTCATGCAGACTCCTCTCGGTACGATATTTATTTCATTTTGGTTATCTCACAAAATTAATAATATTTCTCCTACAATCCATTTCCATGTGTTTTAATTTTCTCTAACCTTTACACACATTGTAATTTCTTTCTTGGCCACGTAGTTCTAGATTGCATTCCTATTGCTACTTTTTCTTTCTTCTCCATTATTTCTTTCTTTCTTTTTTCCTGATTTACAAAGATTAATTGATATGGACACTAATTATTTTTCTTGACTGAAGTGTATTACCATTTTAGCTGAAACTTTTAGAGGAGTCTGCCATGGAAATAAAAGGATCATACCTTTTAGGTTTGCTCTAATTTTACTTGAGTGAAAAATAAAATCTCCGCCAATTTATTTGTTCTCTTTTTAGTGTGTTTCCTTTACACTAAGTATTGAAATCAAACTCAACTTCCTATTTTATTTTATTTCTTCTCATCCTCAATGGTCGAGTTTATTTTTTTGTCTCTTCTTGTGAGATGAGGGTGTTACTTTGGCATATTTGTAGTATATTTCATTGAGTCTAAAATTTCCATAGTTGTATCATTCAACATGACTTAAGAAGTGGGAAAGGAAATTGTTATTTTTAATGGAATTGTAACCATTTATTCTCTTGATATTATCCTACCCATTCCTTGTATGATTACCACCACTCTTGTTTCTACTACTCAACATTCCTTAATTTCTTGCACGCCATATACATTCTATGGCTTTGTGTGTGAAATTATTGCAAAAATTGTGTGAAATTCTATGGCTAATTTAATTGTGTCCTCAAGAAATTCCTTGTTGTTACTACTTCTTATGGTTGATATTATATTTCCCTTTCCTTTGTTTATTATATGAACCTTTGTTCATTTTCTTTAAAAGAGGATATTTTTTATTCCTTTTTCATTGCTACTCTCCAATAATTTCTTTTTCTTTAATATTGTTAATTGCCTCATCATGGATAGTTGATTCTTTCCATTCCTCTTTATTAGAACTCGATTCCTCTCTGTATTCAAGCCCATTATTAATGAGAGGAGACTTTTGGATACTAAAAATCCCATATAGTATCTTGGAACAAATTTTAAGCTTTTCATATTGAGCCAACTATTTAATAGTCTTTTCCAAGTCATGTCTCAATGAGATTCTTCCAACTTGTGTTTTCTCACAGTGGGATTTTGATTCAATATATTCAACTGATTTTCCAAATATTCATTCATTTTTTTGACTTGTTCTTGTTGAATCTTCACATCAACAATTTCCTTATTCAAACCTTCAATATCTTGGTCCCCTTTTGAATATGAATATTCTTACATGGGCCTCAGAATTATTTCTTCCTCACATTTATCAGGGATGCTCTCTTTATTTTCTTGAGATTTATCTTGATCTACAATGCTATTAATGTAGGTCCTTCTTCACTGCTACTAGTTGTACATTTATCATTTTCTTTTGAACCTTAAAATTTACATCTAGAGGTATATGACCTATTATTTTAAACTCATAAGAAAAAATCAACTTACTTTTTTGAATTCCATGTCATATCATTTGAATCTTTTGTTCCTTCATCTCTTGATTAGTGATCAATAGGTCGCACCTTAAGAGAAATATCTTCAATCTTCTAAGAGTCTTTATTCTAGGATTCCTTTTTATTCCTCTTTTTCCATTTATCTCTAGCAAAAACTTCTTTAGAATTCAATTCACTATTTGAGAAATAGGGTTCTTTAATACACAATGGTTCTTGTCAGTTATCTTCTCCATATATGCATTGTGACTTGTCCAACATTTCTTTTGCTGACTCACATATCTTAATTTATCCGAGTTTGCATTTGATAGGCCTTTCAATATTTTTTTCTTCGATTTTGTATTATGTTCATTCTTGATCACATATTCTATACAAAACCATACACTTAATCAACAACCACTAAATCATCTTCCATTCGAAATTTTGAAAGCATATACTATGATTTTTTCAATAATGGTACTCCATAGTGCGTAACCCAATCTTGGTTATTCATGTTCGACCTTCCAATGGTCAAGTATTTCCTCAAGGAACCCACTTTGATACTAATTGTTGGAAATAACATTAACACTTGACAGAAACAAAACCGAAAGTCGGCCCCTAAGGAGAGCTGGTCTCTTTTCGTAGCTCTGTCATCATTTTCCTTTAATTCACTCTGTTCCTCGCCACATGGTCTTCCACAACTTCTTGTAATTTATTTATTAATTTCAAAGAAATTGATAAATAACGCATTCAGCACCTTGAGAAAAGTTTAAACATATCAACCCTTATAACTCCGCAATATCTCCAATATAGAATCGGCACAAACTTCGAGATTTAATTATATGGTAAAGGTTAAATACTCTGGGGGTTACGAGAATCACCCGATTACATCACCAATGGAACATTTGATGTACTTAGGCCAGACCCACACCCACGATCGGCGGAAATTCCATTGAACACACACAACTATACCTTGGTTAACCTACGGACTACTTCCGAATGCAATCTCCATCCGATGAGCCTTCCTCCAGATCAACGGTGTTCGTCAATATCGCACTGCCTCCTCAGTCGAACTTTAATGTGCGATGGCACATGAAAAAGCAGGTTTTTGGCTCCCACCTTTTTCTACGTGTCAACCACTCTATGGAATCGGTCCCAAATTGGGAATACTGCTTAGCTGGCAAAAGTGGTGCGATATGGGCGATTTGGTTTCGTAAATCCACCCTCAGTTTTGGAACACTGATTGACCATGGTTTAACACCTTCCTGCCTATGCTCTCTCGTTTTCTAACTCAGGGTCAGACCTCGGTTCAGGATTCAATTAACAACAAACATTCTATTTCTCATACGAAGGGATTTCACTACCATCAGAATAGAATTAGTCGACCATGATCATACACAAACTTTGTTTATGGTTGGGATTTAATTCACAGAGATTGTTTGAACAATTTCAAGAGAAATAGTGGATAAAGGCATGCAGAGACTGTACAACAGTTCAATTCAATAATTATACACACATAGAGTTCAATCGCTTCACAATTAAAAGAATTTCCTCACAAATACCAATTCAAGACAGTTTCATAATCAACGGGATCTGAAATTTATTCAACCAAAAGCAATTGCTTAACACACAGAATTGATTGCAGAAATCTCCTCCCTTATGCATTCGGGGAATACAGTTTATATACATCATTATGTGCCTCTCTGGTCCTCTGTGAGGACCGTTTTCGGTAAACCAAAAGCCTAAATACAATTTATTTGATTAACTGAAACATGAAAGATGGGCTAAACTATTCAACTTCTACAGACTCTAACTGAACTAAATAAAACAGACAGCTAAGGTATGGACACCTTGTTGTTACATTCAAAGGATTTTTTTGAACCCTCCTAGCCACAAAATGTGGACAAAACCTCCTACATTGTTGGCTAGTGTCTAATGCCCCTGCATCAGACTCCCGAGGGAAATTTTCTTCCTGGGCTCATATCCATGAGCTCTTCCACTGATCTGCCTATCTTCTGCAACATTGCTTCAGTCATCCAAGTGGTGTCTTCCTCTGGCTTATCCTTCAATTTGATTAAGTACTGAAAGTACTCTTTTCCTCTGGTCTTCCTGAACACTCTTTTGTCCAATATCTTCTCTAGTTGTAATGGTTGTGCTAGAGGTAGCTGCTTTTTCCACTCCATCTGTTCCTTGTCTGCTGATCTTTCTTCTTCACCATCATATTCATACTTGTACAAATATACAACATTAAAAATGGGAGATATTCCAACATCAGGAGGTAATTCAATCTCATAAGCATTTTCAGAAAACTTTCTAAGTATCTTTCATGGCCCAATATTTTTGAACTTCAATTTGTTATACTGCTTCCTTGGGAATCTATCCTTTCTCAAGTGTGCCAAAACTAGATCTCCTACTTCAAAATGGACTTCTTTTCTGCTCAAGTCTGCTCTGCCTTTGTATTTTATGTTCCTGCCTTCTAGTTTTTGTTACACTTATTCATGTATGGCTTGGATCTCTGAAGCAAATTCCTCACCATCAGCATTTCTTAGCTCTGCCTTTCCCAGATTTCTTAACTCCGATATTCCTCTGGGATGCATTCCATAAAAAATATGGAATGGACTCTACCATATGCTTATGTTTGGTGAGTCATTATATGCCTATTCTTCCCAGGGAAAAATATTAGTTGCTTTAGCAGGCTCCAACCTTCGGCGTGCTTCTCATAGGGTTCCAGAACTCATATTCACTGCCTAAGTTGTCATGGGTCTTGGGATGACAAACTGAAGCTAGGCTTCGAATTTGAGTACCAGTTTGTTCTTCCACAGTGTCCTCCAAAAATGACCCACAAATCTATTGTCTCTGTCTGAAACAATACTCCTGGGCAACCCATGCAACCTAACAACTTCTTTGAAAAACAAGTTAGCAACATGGGTGGCATCACTAGTCTTATAAAATGGGATAAAATGTGCCATTTTGGAGAATCTGTCTACTACAAAAAAGATTGCACCATTCCCTCTCTGAGTCTTGGGAAATCCTAGAACAAAATCCATACTCACCATGTCCCAAGGGCTGTCTAGAATAGGCAAGGGAGTGTACAGTCCTGCATTCTGGCTCCTTCCTTTGGCATATTGACAGATTTTGCAATTTTTTGCAAACTTTTCCCCTTCTGCTCTCATCTTGGGACAATAATAAAAGTGACTCAGCTGCTCATAATTTTTGTTAGTACCAAAGTGTCCAGCAAGTCCACCACTATGCTTATCCTTGATCAAGTTTTCTCTCATGGAGCATTTTTGTACACACAGTTGGTTTCTTCTAAATAGTAAGTCCTCCTACAGGAAATAATCTAGCCACTGACTTCTATCTGTTAGAACAGGGTTATAACATGCCTCAAATTCTTCTTTGAAATCTGGATCTTTTTTATACAATTCCTTGAGAAAATCAAATCCTACAACTTCAAAATTGGTTTCTTGAACAAGCATGTGCCTCCTACTCAAAGCATCGGCTACCGTATTTTCTTGGCCACTTATGTGTTTCAAAACAAAGTTAAAACCCTGGAGATACTCAACCCATTTGGCATGCTTATGATTCAACTTGGGTTGTTGTACAACGTACTGCAAAGCATGGTTATCAGAGTATAATACAAATTCTTTGGACATCAAATAATGCCTCCACTTTTTCAATGCCTGAACAACTGCATAGAATTCCTTCTCATAAGAGAAATACTTGAAATGGTTTAGTAAAATCAGGCAGAATCAAAATAGGATTTTCAGTTATCTTTTGCTTCAAAAGTTTAAAGTTTATTTATACTTCAGCAGTCCACATAAATGGTTGTTTTCTCTTCTTTATTGTTTCAATGATGGGTGCATTAATCTTACTGAATTTTCTTACAAATTTCCTGTAAAAACTGGCAAGTCCATGGAAACTTCTTACCTCAAAAACATTTATGGGTGAAGGCCACTCTACAATTGCCTTAACCTTTTCTGGGTCCATCTTCAATCCTTCTGCAAAAAAAAAAAGCCCAAATACACCAACTCTTCCTTCATGAATGAGCATTTCTTTAAGTTTATCAGCAGTTTCTCTTGGTGCAGCTTCTTCAAGACATAATTAAGATGCCTTAAATGTTCTTCTTTGGTTTTCTTGAAAACTAATATATTATGCAGATACACTAGCACAAATTTACCAATGAGTTCTTTCAAAATTTCATTCATAAGTCTCATAAAAGTTCTAGGTGCATTTGACAACCGAAAAGGCATAACCATCGATTCATACAGTTCTTCATTCGTTTTAAAGGAAGTTTTCCACTCATCACCCTCTCTTATTCTAATCTGATGATATCCACTTTTTAAATCTATCTTTGAAAAATATTTTGCACCACTCAAACAATCCATTAAATCCTCAACTATGGGAAAAGAGAATCTGTACCTAATTTTTATCTTATTGATTGCTCTTGAATCAGTACACATCCTCCAGCCTCCATCTTTCTTTGGGCTTAATACTACTAGTACTGCACATGGACCCAAACTTTCTCTGATCAATCCCTTGTCCACCAATTCCTGTACTTGTCTCCTGATTTCCTCATTTTCTGTGGGATTCATTCTATAGGCTGCCTTATTTGGCAGATTTGATCCAGGGATAAAATCTATCTGATGGCTGATCTTCTTCACAGGTGGCAGCTCATTAGGTAAATAATCCACAACAATGTCACAATAATTGTCTAACATCTCATGGATTTCTATTGGCAAATCAGAAATATTTGTAGAAGTAAGAACTACCTTAGGCTTGCAAACTAAAGCAAAAATCACCTCTTCTTCTTCTATCTGCTGCAGATATTCCTTCTCGCTTAGCAACAGGGTCTTTGGATCAACCACTCTGCTTGATGGCTCTCCTTCTTCCATGGGTATCAATGTATGATGTACTCAATCCTTGAAGAACTTGTAAGTGTTCTTCTTGCAATCATGCACCACTACTCTATCAAACTGCCAAGTTCTACCCAGTAGTATGTGACACACATCCATGGGCATTACATCACACAGGACCTTGTCTTTGTATTTTCCCATTTTCAGCTCTATCTCACACTGTTCTTTTACAATCAGCTGGTGCCCTTTATGTAGCCAGGACACCCTGTAGCGATTTGGATGCTCCCTTGTCTTCAGCTTCAACTTATTTATCACCTCAGTGGAAACCAAATTTTCTCTACTTTCACTATCAATGACTAGCTGGCAACATTTCCCTTGGACTTTGCATATCCTCCTAAACAAATTCTTCCTTTGTGTAGGTTGAGTGACCTCCTTGGCTTGTTTCAACAGGACCTTATTAACCACCAAGGACTATCCCCTCTCTGGTATAATTTCTTCTTCAATTTCTACCTCTTCTCCAGCTTGGGAAACAACATCATTTCTTGGACCAGCACCCACATTCTCTGGGCACTGACAGTGCTTGTGTCCCACTTGCTGACATCTATAGCACCTCAATTATCTACCTCTGCGTCTGCCTCCTCTTCCTCTATAAGAACCGCTTCTGCCTCTTGCATCACCTTTTGTAGATGCATTCTGAGGTGAGCTACTGTTAGCTCCATCCCTTGGTGGGGTAGGCTTTCCTCTACCACCCTGACTTCCCTTTCCAGGGAAAGTAGCTCTCCCTTTGGCAGACTGCTTCCTCATGAGTTTCTCCTCTGCTTTCAAGGCCATCTGGTAGGCCTCTTCTACTGTCTTAGGAGACAGAAGACCAATCTCATCTTGGATCTCCAACCTGAGACCATTCACATATCTGGCAGTCTTCTCTGGTGTGTCTTGAAATTTCCCAGCTCTTATGCTTACTCTATAAAATTATTTTGTGTATTCCTTTACTGTCAACAACCTCTGTCTCAAGTTATTCATTTGCCTAAGAAATTTCAACTGATAATCACTAGGCAATAATTTACCTTTTAAGTTAGCCATCATTCTAGTCCAACTCTTGATAGGTTGTTTGCCAACTCCCCTTCTTTCTTCTTGCACTCCATCCCACCAAAGTGCAGCATGTCCCTTCAGCTTTGTTACTGCAAACTTGACCTTCTTATCCTCACTCATTTCTTCATAGTCAAAGCACTTGTTCATTTCATTAATCCAGTCCACCATCTCCTCTAGATTCAGTCCTCCTGTAAAACTTGACACTTCAATCCTCGGCTTAACTGCAGACCCCAGAACAGTTCTGAGGAGCCTCATGTCAGGAGGAATCTCGGCACTTTCTTCCGCTTCTTCTAATTCAAGTTCACTAATGTCTTCAGGATCTCTGGGCTGTCTTCGCTCCATGGCATCCATTCTAGCTTCAAACCTCTGCAAGATCCCCAACACTTCTGCATTGCCAACAGGTCCGCCTCTTCTTTTGCCAGCACATCTACCAACTCAGATTGCCATGTTAATTCTCTGCAAAAACAACTCAAAAACACGCTCTGATACCACAAATGAAAACAACAAAACTGAAATTTGGCCCCTAAGGAGAGCTGGTCTCTTATCGTAGCTTTGTCAGCATTTTCCTTTAATTGACTCGGTTCCTCGCCATGTGGTCTTCCAAAACTTCTTGTAATTTTATTTATCAATTTCAGAGAAATTGATAAATAACGCATTCAACACCTTGACAAAATTTTACACATATCAACCCTTATAACTTCGTAATATCTCCAATATAGAATCAGCGCCAACTTTGAGATTTAATTATTTGGTAAAGGTTAAATACTCCAGGGGTTACGAGAATCACCCGATTACATCACCAATGGAACATTTGATGTACTTAGGCCGGATGCACACCTACAATCGGTGGAAATTCCATTAAACACACACAAATATACCTTGGTTAACCTCCGGGCTACTTCCGAATGCGATTTTCATCCGATGAGCCTTCCTCCAGATGAACGACGTTCGTCAATATCACACTGCCTCCTCAATCAAACTTTAATGTGTGATGGCATGCGAAAAGGCGGTTTTTGGGGTCCCACCTTTTGATATGCGTCAACCACTCTATGGAATCACTCCCAAATTGGGAATAATGCCTACCCCACAAAAGTTGTGCGATACGGGCGGTTTGGTTTCGCAAATCCACCCTCGGTTTTCGAACAATGATTGACCACGGTTTAACGCCTTCCTGCCTATGCTCTCCTATTTTATAACTCAGGGTCAGACCTCGGTTCAGGATTCAATTAACAAAAAACAGTCTATTTCTCGTACGGTGGGATTTCACTACCATCAGAATAGAGTTAGTCGACCATGATCATACACATAATTCGTCTGCGGTTAGGATTTAATTCACAGAGCTTGTTCGAACAATTTTGAGAGAAATTGTGGATAGAGGGATGCAGATAATATACAACAGTTCAATTCAATAATTATACACAAGTAGAGTTCAATCGCCTCACAATTAAACGAATTTCCTCACAAATACCAATTCAAGACAGTTTGGTAATCAACAAGAACTGAAATTTATTCAACCGGAAGCAATTACTTAACACACAGAATTTATTGCAGAAATCTCCTCCCTTGTGCATTCAGGGAATACAGTTTATATACATCATTATGTGCCTCTTCGGTTCCTCTGTGAGGACCGTTTCTAGTAAACCAAAAGCCTAAATACAATTTATTTGATTAACTGAAACATGACAGATGGGCTAAAATATTCGACTTCTACAGACTCTAACTAAACTAAATACAATAGACAGCTAAGGTATGGACACCTTGTTGTTACACTCAAATGATTTTTTTGAACCCTCCTAGCCACAACATGTGGACAAAACCTCCTACATCGCTGGCTAGTGTCTAATGCCGCTGCATCAACACTCCAAGTGAGGGGATGTGAATTATTATTAAGTTAATTTAAGAAATTTAACCATAATCAAAATTTTAAACACTCAACCGCATACCATGTAGAAGTTTCATTAAATGCATAAACACACCATAAACAACATAAACATATGAACATAGAGATCTAATTTGGAAACCCTTCTAGGAAAAAAACCATAAATATTTTCTTCTATTATGATGTATATCTAAATCTACCACTCATATTACATCAAATGTTTCATGAGCACACACTGAAAGGAATCCCTAAATACGTCTTTGTTTTGATGGCACCAACTCCCTCTTTTCTTCAATGGCACCAACCAACAACAACCATCAACTCCCTCTATGTCGATTCATATTAGCTTACAAGAAACACTAACTCCTTTATTTTGGAAAATCCCACTTTTGATAAGGAAAAACCTCCAAGTTATTCTTTATACACCCACTTAAATGAAAGCTATAACTTCGTGATGTGCATCTTCCAACTTGCTAAACCTCTAGATCAATATTTGAAAGGATTTTCAAGGTATCTGCATAGCTGTTATGTTAATAAATAACTTGTTACTCATGTATTTGGCTCTCACTAAGCCCGAAATGTAATGTAAATCAGATCAACACCCTCTAAGATATTACATACCTTTCATGCTTTTATAATGGCTTAACATATGAAAATAATCCAATTATTCCTCTTTTGCAACCTCAACCTAATTCAGCCCAAATACTCATTCATCTTTCTTCTACAAGAAACACAACAAATTTAAACTCTTGAATCCTTTTTGTACTTATTCAACCACACACACATCCTAAACTCACTCTCAAATTTCTATGGCACTCTCGCTCTACACATCTTCTTACGCTCAGTCTTGGTTTGAACAATCCTAAGGAGTAGACACACTCTTGCTCTCTATATAGCACACAACCTCCTAATTTTAATTATACTAACCAACCTTTTCCTTAATCAAGTTTTATGTTATCTATTTTCCCTCTTCAACTAAATTATATTTATTGATGCATGTACACACTCACAATTATCTCAACACACACATGGCTCTAGAAGATTCATCATTAACTTGTCCCATGAATAGAGATAATACATCAATATGGCTCTTCGTCTTGTCCTGATGGATTTAAAATGAATTCCTTTACTTCACTAAAATATATCAACCAACTTTTTTCCTTCTCTTAGCCTCTTTTATTCAATGAGACATGATTAACAGATTAATGGCATCACTAACCATTTCTCAGACTTTTTTTTTCTTTAAATTATTTTAAATTTGATTTATTCTTATAGTACTAGAGGACAAAATTCATTTATTTTAAATTCTTTTCCAATGCAATTTTGAAATCAATTTATCCACACACATGATAGTCAATGGGACATCCATTTAATTTTCACCAATTGAATTATTATTTTTTCTTTGTTGATTCTAGGGCCACATGTTTCTGTTACACAACCTCCACCTAAATTTCCCTAAGATAAATCACACAATCATAGTCACACATTACTTCATCATTGGTATATTATCTACCACCTGTCATCTTCAATAATATTTTCTATGTCACGCAGTCTTTCATATCTACCCACACAACTATTTTCTTTTGATTTCTGTAATAGAATGAGATGCCACATCATAGTTTTCTAAGCTACTAGAGACTGTAGCATGTTTTTCATGTGACCACACCACTTGAACGATGCCTTTATGTTTGATACACTTCCACTAATATTAAGGTTTGGGTCTTCTAACTTCTATGCCTAGAGTCCAATCATTAATATAGCTTGAAAAATTCTACATTAAAGGAAATTCCCTACAAACATGATTCACTTTCATAAATCCCAATTTTATACAATGTCATCTAATGTCAACAATTCTCTTGTGATGTTGATTTCATGATTCAACATGGTGATATTGAATGATGTCATGTGCCACATGGATTTGTTCAACTTGATCATCCAAAGACTCTGTATTTTCTTGCGAATGTTACCTGTCCAGTGTGCCACATCATCACCTCAATCTAGTCAACGCCACTTGTGTTCACTTTATTGGCCAGATAATCATACCACTTCATGAAACAACACCGAAAGGAATGACTACGTCAGGTTTATTTTCCTGTGTTTCCTCTACAATAATCAACAAGGCTGAATGCCCTGTCCATAGTGGAATTTCATAGAGATGAGGAAATTTTACCATGAGTTGAGGATTGGGAAACTTCTACACTTGTATCCATGAATAGGTTAATTGAGATGAATATTTGAATGGGCCTAAAACATGTTATAATATTAAACATTATTTTTTACATATTCCAAACTATTTCAGGTTCTTTCTAATTTTACACCCCTGAATGACAAAAAATGACTGAATTTGTAGACTCTATGGGATGGGTCTAGTGTGATTTTGAGGGCCCAGGGATTCAGGCATTTCACCTTGTGCCTTCTCAATTCTTCCAGAACTAGGTCCCATGGTTGTTAGAGTATTTTTCTTCTCGGCCTACTCTGGGTTTGGCTCAATTCATTGTATGGAACCTATTTGACTCTGAAAGGACTAAATTATTAATATGGATCATTTAGCTACTCACTAAAACTTAATATAGAAATGGCCCAAAACATTTTTCCTTATTTGACTACCAAAATTCAAACTTCAATATCTCTCCAACACTTGAGAGAATTTTTTCATGCCATATGTTGCTAGAAAGGAGTCTCAAAACACTATCTAAACGTGCAGATTATAGGGCCATCTAAATTGATATACTCCATCAAAATTCCTACACATATAAGCCTCATTTCACTTTAGATAGAGAAGTAACACTCATCAATACTCTTACCAAGGCTTCACAACTACAACCAAGATTCAACTCCAACTGAGGAGACACCACAATTCATCAGTAAACTATGGAAACCAACATGATTGATCAATCCCAGAAAAACCATGCCAACAATCTCTCGTGGAATATTCATCTCATCCATCCACTAGGGTTGACATCACTGCATTAAGGTTGATGTCAATGCCAACTTCCAACCTAACATTCCAAAACAAATGCTTCAAAGTATCTTGTAGCATATCTAAGGATTACTAAATTCAAGGCCATATATCGTCGGACGATAGAAAAATTATGTTTCCAAATAAAAAATATCTACTCTTTCTATCATGTCTTCGAGATTAAATTTTTCATTTTTGGATTTTTACAACAATTTTCCAATTGAGCAATTTGAGACATAAGAGAAAAATTATAAGTGAAAAAAATATTCCTTGATTATGCAAATTTAGCCATCATAAATTTATAACAAAATCCTTTAATCAAATAAAAAATTCATCTTTATTATTTTATAATTAAATTCTTCATTATTTAAAAATGAAAATCTAAAAATTTTCAAAAACCATTATCAACACATTTCACTTGGGAGACTTAAATATTGTTAGAAAGATTGAACTTTCAACTTGTTCTTCCATGAATACTCCAATAATTGAAAATATAAAAAATCCTCTCTAGTATTTTAAATTATATGGAATACCCTTCGTAGAGAATCATTTATAACTTGTGTTGTACACAATGAATTAATATAGCAATGATCTATAGGTACATATGTAGCAACAATTTCGAATGGTTATCTAGTCTACAAGAACTAATAATCCCAATACTTCCACCTCCCTTTTACGTTTACACTCGGCCAAAAGAATTGGAAACATTTTCTTTCTCACTCACCCAAAGTTTTAGCATCAGAATTACTGTAGTGACCACTCAATATCCCCACCACCATAATTTTTTTGTAGTGGAAGTTTGATGAATTATAATCCAACCCTCATGGTAATAGAAATAATATTACAATTTGCCACTACAAAACTAGAATTCACTTCTTGACACTAATTTATACCTCAAATAGAATTATCATTCAAATCGGTACCAAACAACAATAGAGACGATCTTTCAATAATGCATGCCTCTAAAATTAAATCTATTGAATTAGATTTGTTGAATAGATTCTTGATATCCAAATTCCTTTTTTTGGTTGTTGGTTCACAAAATATTCACCGCAAAGATTTTCACAGAAATTAAAATTTTCAAGTAGACTGTTGGGCCCATTGTGAGTATGAAACACATATAACTGAAAAATGTGACTAAACATATATGCAAGCCTGAATATTTTCATTATAAATAAATTATAGCATAAACAAAATTAAAGCATGCAATTCCTCAATGTTACCCAGACAAATAAAGAAACCAGAGCATTCACATAACGAAAATCAAATAAACAAGAATAATTGTAAGGCATTCTAAAAAATCAATAAAATATTAGTTCCTAAATGCTCTCCCATAACAATCCACTGCTTATATAGCATGTCCATTCCATGGAATAACTAACAATTGAGAACTACCTCCTCAAAATTAAGAGTAATCAATGAAGTAGTTACAATAGATTTAAGCATCATAAATCACATTCTCATTATCACTTGTTATACATTACATTGAAAAATTTTTATCTGTTAGGGGAAGTAACATTAGGGAAACACCCACAAAGATGATGATTATGAAACTGTATACTTGATGTATGGGTTAAGATGAGAAACACATGTGATATGATATTGCAAAAAATGGGAAATGGTATATCCTCGTTTTTTACAAGGATTTATTATTTCCACTATTCTTTTCATACCGCATTGGCACAAACATAGATAGGTGTGTAGATAAGGATGGATAACATTTTCACATTTGAATTTGAATTTTGAACAAATTGATCAAATCAGAAATCATGCATTCCTTCACACAATAACAATTTGGCAATAATCTTCATGCTTCAACATTCGACCACAAGAACACATCTCATACAAGCAGTTGAAAGACAACTACGAAAAACAAAAATACACACACTCATCATGTGAAAAATAAATAAATAAAAAATATGCTGAAAATTGTATACAAATTATACTATATACTTCAACATTTCAATTCAAATTCTACTTCTCATTTAAAGAAGACAACGATGACCCTAGATAACCTGATGTTGGTTTGGTCATCAATAACTAGATTCAAGACACTTGCATGTGTAGATTAATCAATATACCTAACGTCACCTTTTCAATCACGTGAAAATATATCCCATCATCTAATTTCATTATATTTTATGAAATTATCCCCACTCACATATAAATTTTAATTTTTAGATGTTTTGGAACAACACAAAATAACAGTCTATAATCATCTTAAATAGGACAAAATTTGTGTGATGAATAAGAAATTTTTAACACCCAATAGATTATGATTCGCATATCAATGAATATACAACGTAAACTTGTTAGGCCTCTGTTTTGTCCTTCTTTATATGACATTTTACTCAAAACCTTTCATTCTTTTATTTAGTTTGAATGGTCTTTTTTGTGGTTTTGTGCATTCTCGAAGACAATAAAGTAAGTATTTATTATTTTCCATGATTCCCTTGTTTTAATGAGATTTTAAATTAAAAGAAACATAAATAATAGTTTGAATTTTTAGGTTGAAACTCAGTTGATTATATTTTTATGCATATGCCAATAGCCCTTGATCCTACATTCACCTCCGTGTACTATGCATTAGATTCCTGCATCGATGGGGATTTCCGCACTCTAAAGGATTCCTGAATGACACATCAAGTTCCTCCACCACGAATTAAATTCCTGCACCATGCATCAATTTCCTACACCACGCATCAGGTTCCTTGTTGTGAAACCAACTCCAAAAATAGAATAAAAGAGATATTGATGCCTTAGAAATAAGCCACTTCGAGGAGGAAACCTCCAATACATTACATGAATGAAAAATTCTTGGATGATACAAATTGCAAAACCTCCTTTCTATATATAGGAGTCCATGGGGCCACAATGTAATCCTAGTGGGGCCACAATGTAATCCTAGCTTACCTAACAATAATAATGTAAGGGCACAATAATAACAATATGCGGGTTACAAGGGTACAACAATAACAATAAGGGTGACTACACTAACATAATAAGGTACTACAGTTGTAATATAGGGAATTAAAATTCCTATAGTGCATATCAAGTTCTTTGACCCACGTTCTTGCATTGGAGTCAAAGAATGTGTAGATTATTTTAATCATTCAAATTAGGAGGACATTACTTAGCTGGTAGCTTGAATATTAGTTCCAGTATGTTTTTTGAATTAATTTATGGTAAATATTGAACTTAGTTCAACATCAGCCTTAGAATGAGAAAGGAGGATACATTTACCAAAACATTCCCTCATGTGCCAAATTCAACTCCTATATTCAACATTCAGTTGCACTATAACCAAATCTAGTTTTTATCCATGGAAAATTGTTATGATTTGTAACTTTTTCCTTATGTATTTTGATTGGTTTGTTAGTATCCATATTTGTAATGTAAATATCTATATAAAATATAATATGGTTTGGAGAGGTGGAGGGTGAAGGAGAGGAGATGGTCCCATTATAACATTATGCAAGCATAGTCAATCTGTGGATCACTCCCTCTGCTTGTTGTAGTATGATCTTTTTCTACACCATGTAAATATTGTACTTTCAAGATCAGTTAAACCACTTCATGTCATATTATTTTCAATTTGGTTGAAAATTTCATGTTTATAATCGCTATGTGAATTAGATCATTGACAGAGGGTGGGAGTTCATTGGGTTCAATGACATATGAACTCCACACCACTCTGAAATTTTACTATTAGGTTGGATTGTGTTTAGTTCATCATTTACTGCGTGAGAATTTTGTTTAAGATGATATCATAATATTTATTTCTTACCATTCTATTTCCTTCTTTAAAATCAATGTCATTTGACTTGTTGCATTGAATTCGATATTGGAAAATTGTTCTTGTAATTTAAAAACATTTCTTTACATTGAACACTAGATCATATTGTGTGTCATGGTATGTTTCTCCAATTTTTTTGTATTCACTATGTCGACAACTTTAATCATTTGGCATTCAAAATTAGTTCAGATCTGACAAAATCTTGTGGGTTCATTCTCCGGAATACAAGATACCATCCTATCCATCGATTGCACCCTAATAATTTAAGTTATTCTGATTTAAAGTGGAGTTATATGGATGGGAAGATCAAAGCCTATTACAATTATTTAATTTTAAATAGCTTTGTTTACAGAGGCTACGAATTCCTCAGAAGCAGAGGCCACATATCTCTTTTTCCATTTAAAACCATGATCCTTTTATGTTGTAGAAACCTGCATTGATGAAGGGAAACTACATTATGTTTGAGATAAATAATTTATCTCCCACATTATAGTTTCCATCAAACTTTTGGTCATTTTTCAAAGCAAGATTTATTTTTGTTACAGAGGGACAAAGAAAGAAAGATAATTTATATTAGACCAATTTATTTAATAGATTTTCTTACACAATAAATTTTCTTGCCAACGTTTGATGATTTTTTATTTTTTAAATTCCTGAAAAGGATTTTGTTACACAGAGATATATGAGGCAAAATTAGTGTGGATTTGTTATGAGGTTTTTGTGCTTCTCTTTATTAATTCTCTTTGCACAAATAATGGATTTCAATTGACCTTGAATTTCTTTTAGCATTTAAAATATTCCTTTTCGATGTTGTTCAGGAATTTCTTGGTTTCTAGTCCAACAATGGTTAGGTTTACCTTTTTCCTGCCAATAATTAGGATTTCCTTTCGAAATTTCTAATAGTGCAGGTTTGCCATTAATTTTTCAAATGGTTAATCAAAGCTCGCTTTCAATTTTCAAGATTGGTTTTTATCCTCTCTAAAATTTCCTTTGAAGTTCAAGATTCAATTTAATTTTTTGATATTGATCCACAAGTTAGAGTAGAATTTCATTTGTAGGTTGCTAGTGGCTCTCTATGAAATGTCTAGTGTTGCGCCTCAATGTTCACAAAATCACAGATTGAAAATTAAATTTTGGTCCATTAATATTCCCTAGAGAACTCCCAACATTTTGGCATCATTTTCGGGAAGGTGCTTAGGGGATTCACCCTTGTGACTTGTTGCGTTTGGTTTGTTTTTTACCTAGTTTTTCTTGCAAGTCTCTCCTCTTTCAATTTATTTCTTTCTTACATACCTTGGTTATTTTAAGGTTTTTAGTTTTCTCTAGTACTGTAAGAGCATCCCCTACATATATATATGTTATTATTCTACTGACAAATGTACGAGTTGTCTTAATGATAATAGTAAAATACTATTTTGAGGAATCATTCAAATGATGGTTTTGATGCTGCTACAAAGATATGCAAATCATCGAAAAGAACTCACAAGTGCAAAATTTAATATTTTTCTTGAACATAAGAGTAATATTCCTAAATATTTAATTTCAACATTGAATTATTTGCAGGAGGAACATAAGAAGGATGAAGAACCACTGCAGATATTTTTGCGCCAAGTGTATGAAGAATCACTTCCTTGGAAGGTGTCCCCTTAGTAGCCTAAAATTTTGCAAAATTTGTGAGGAGGCTTATTCAGCAAAATGTTTCCCACCACTACCAAGATTAATAAACGTAATAAACAAATTAAGGAATTGAATCAATTTCCAGGTATAAGTCAAATCTCATCATCATTTAATACTTGGAATAATTCTTATTATCATGAGCAGGTTCCTCAAATGATTTATAATCATGCAGTTCCTTGGGAATATTTTATTCCTCCTCTAATTGAATACACTACTTGATGGCCACAGCGGCCTTCTCCTTGGCCCTCTTCTTAAAGCCAGATGTTCCCATGGCCTTAAGAATGGTTTGTATCATCTTCCCTAGCCCGTAATTTCATGCAAAATTAAGAACAACAAGCACAAATACCACTCAATGCATCATCAAGCTATCATCCTTCATGGTCCCAGTTACGTGTGCAACCTTTCTTTAACCCTAACCCTAATCCATACCATATACCTTATCCTTAACCATACCCTATTACTGATCTTCACCCTAGTAAAATCATTAATCCAATCCCTATACCTAACCATAGTAAAAATCTCAATTCAAACCCTTACCCTAGCCCTCATTCAAACCCTAGACCTAGCCCTTATTCAGACCTTAGCCCTGACCTTAATTCAAACCCTAGTCCTAACCCTAGTGATAATATGAACCCAAATCCTAATCCTAATACAAAGCACAATCCAATCCTTATCGCAAACCTTAGCCCAAACCATATCACCCCTAATCCAAACCAACCAGTTGCACAACAATTTGAAACACCTCTGATTCTTCCTCTGATTCCCCTATTGAATGAAATGTTACATATTCCATATTGGGGAAGGGAGTGAATTTTGAAACTTCCCCCATTACCGCAGAAACTTTACCCCATTCAGAAAACTTGATTAAAATACTATTAGAGGAGAAATTGTTTATTGAAACCTAAATTTTTTGTTGAATCTCAAAATCCTATAATTTCCCTTAACCATTCTTTTCAATATGAAAAGGAGATATTTGAGGCCAAACATGAGGTAATTTTCTCTTTTCTTTCACCTGATTTAGTATTACTCCAAGAGAGTGTTCATCAAGTTGCGGAAAATTTGTACAAGTTGGAGAATCATGAATATGAGGATCTCACTGAATCCTAGTTTCAAGTACTCATCAACACACATCATTCCCTCATCATTGGACACTCTGGGTACAATATAGATTAAATGAATTGGTTTCTCATACTTTGGTATGTATTCATGTTTATTCTTTAAAAATAAGTGTGATTATATTTAGCATTATGTTACGCACATGGCTACATTCGAAGTATGCCTACACTTAAAAGCGAACTTCGTCTTTTTAAAATAGGGTAGGGTAATATAATAGTAATGAGTACATATTCCATTTGAAATAAAATTTTATAGAAATACTATTGAAATTATGATTCCCTAAGGTAGAACTATTGAAATTTTTTTCATTAAGCACTCTTGTGGTCAGACTTGTTAGAAGCATTTCACTCTTTAATGCCTCATATTTTATGAAGTGATTCTAACTATTGATCAATATGTTAGTGAGAGGTGTTGTTATAGTTATGTTTAATAATTTCTAACATAATTCTCCCGTATTTATTCTATCATCCAAGAATAATTCTCAAGTTCCTCTTCGAAAGTATTGATGAAAAACTTCCTATGGTGGACGATTCCTACAAAACCCTGACGAGCTTTCATAAGAACCTTGACATGATCCGCTTGATGAATTTTTTACTTACTATCTAAGATTTTTTATTTAAATTGAGTCTTCAAGGCCAACCAGTAAATATTAGTAGTTAAAACCTTTTCACGTAATCTCATGCTCTTAAGGAGAAAAATCGCATCCCTACCTATTAAGTAACCTATTTAAGGTTGATTATAATTAGTGTTTTTTTTATAATATAGGTTAGTTGAGGGATACGAGGTATCATTATGAGAAAACTTAATGTGATTATGGGTTTTAACAAGAATTTCATTACCACTACTAGTCACCAAGCTAGGGTAATGGCTTTGAGCTGAAAAACTAGAAGAAAAGAGGTCTCATTATGAGATAACTTTTTCATTCATGTTATCTCTTGTGAATGGAATTGTCGTTCCCTGGTTATGAAGGAAGGAGAATGACCTTCAGTTAATTCCAAAATCGACTTAAATGATTTTAAATAACTCTGAACCTATATATAATAGATGGGACACATGAATTTCATATGGTTAAAATACATCCTTGTTGACATTATTGATGCTTGCTAGTAGCAGGGCCATGCCTGTGGTATTAAAGTTAATTTTACACTATGAATTACTTGGTTGTTTTTTACTTTCCTTGAATCCATTATCATATATCTTTGAGAATGGATTTAATATCCTTCTGGTTATATGCCTTGGAGTTCTACCTTTTTGGAATAGTTTGTTCTTATGGACGTGAGACCCTTAGTCTAAGTAATTCACTTTGCCCAGAAAATAAGAGGTTCAACTATATCTGGATAATGGTAATATGGTAACTTTGGGAAAGTATTATTCTATCTACTCTTAACACCATGGATTTCCAATCATGTCACTCATATTCACAATGACGATATTCAATTGAAACTTCTGATCAAGGATTCCCCTTAGATATTTGTGGAAATTTTAATAGCTGGCTATTTTATTCAAGTAATAACACCATCCTTGAAATTTAGTATTCCTATGGCATCCATTGTTTTATACTTTCGTGAAATCAATATAAATAAATAAAGAGTCCAACAAACACTCTTTTTTTAGAATAATGTGTATCTAGCAGAGGAAATGTTGATCACACAGAATTGTAGGAAAATTATTACGAGAGTAAAGGTCATCCAGATATGTCTTAATCTTGTTTTTTCGTAAGGGAGGGAAAATACAAAAAATTATTTTATTGGATGAGGACATGCAAGATGATCAACATGGGGGAATGATCAGTCGAGAACCAAGATCTAAGAATTTTACATGAGGTTCTCCCGTATTTCGGCTTCGCGTGATAAAAATTTCAGCTTCTGAACCTCCGTAGAAAAAATGTTATAGTGCGATGATGACCTGATCGAAGAAGCCAAACCCTATAATCTAAAACTATAATACCAAATGTTATGAAACCAACTAAAAAAATAGAAGAAAAGAGAGATCAACACTTTAGAAATAAGCCGCTTCGAGGGGGAGACATCTTTTACATTACATAAATGAACAATTCTTGAATGATACAAATGAAAAAATATCCTTCTATATATAGGAGTCCATGGGGTCACAATATAATCCTAGCCAACCTAACAGTAATAATGTAAGGGCACAATAATAACAATATGGGGTTCATAGGGATACAACAATAACAGTAAAGGGTTTATACTAAAAGCAATATGAGACTTCACTAGTGATATAGGGACCTAACATGTCCCTCTCCTTAAAAATTGTGTTGTCCTCAATGCTTGAGTAGCTCTGGATGCTAATTTATAAAATTATCATCCACCCATGTAGAATCTTTAGTGGGTAGGTTCTTGCACTTGATAAGATACTCTAAAATTGATCAATTTTGTAGCTGTCGAGTTCTGGTTTCCGTGACTACTTCAGGTTCCAATATGATGTTTCCTTCCTCATCAAGTTCTCGAAATATTGTTTGAACTGGAATTTTTTCACTTATAACCTTCTTTAAGCATGAAACATGGAAAACTGGATGCACTCGTGAAGAAGCAGGAAGCTCCAATTTGTATGCCATAGCACCAATCTTTTGCAAAACCTTGTAAGGACCAGAGTGCTTTGGCGATAATTTATTATCCTTCTTATATTCCTTGAGGGACATTTGTTTGTATGGTTTTGGCCATAAAAATACCCAGTCTCTCGCTACAATCTTGATATATGTTGTTTCATTCGATTTGTGAAAAATTTATGTTATCTGTTAAGATTTGTAGAACTTGTTATTAACACTCGATATGACCTTCCACTCCTTGAATCTTAGAGTTTTATATTAAATATGATGTGATGGACAGTGGATGATATCCATAAAGTTCCATAAATGGGGTCATTTTTTCTACACTATGGAAGGAAGTGTTATACCACCATTCAGCGAGCGGTAACCACTAGACCCATTGTGTTTGTTTTTCAGATACAAAGCAATGACATATCCTTCCAAAAATTTGTTCACTATCTCAGTTTGACCATCGAATTGAGGATGATAAGATAAGCTATGAGCTAGTTGAGTACCCAAACAAGAAAATAATTTCGTCCAAAAATTTCCAGTAAAAATGGGATCTCTGTATCTTACAATAATATTTGGGTTTCCACGTAGCTTTTTAATTGTTTCCATAAATGTTGTAGCAATTATGCTTGCTTTAAATGTTTGAGACAATGCACAAAAGTGTGCATACTTGGTAAGTCTATCAACTAACACCATGATGACACTATTTCCTTCGGACTTAGGTAAACCTATGATAAAATCCATTGAAATCTTCTCCCAACATTGATTTGGAATGGATAAATGTTGTAGAAGACCTGGGGTCTTAGTTGTCTCAAGTTCATTTTGCTGGAAAACCAAACATTCTGCCACAAACTTTTAAATATGAGATTTAAGGCCATCCCAAAAAAAATATTTCTTCACCCTATGGTAAGTTTTTAAAAATCATGAGTTTCCTCCTAAAAGAGAAGTGTGCAATTCCAAAAGAATGTTTTGTTTTAGTTGGGAATTCTAACAAAGATATAGGTGAACTTTGTACCATAAGGAATAATTTTTCAAAATAAATGTATCAGATGTACTAGGATCTTGCTACAACTTTGGAATGAATGTCCACACTTCTTCATCCTTCTTCCATTCATTCCTTGCTTCAGTTATCCAATTTGGTTGGATAATAGAAATGGCACAAATAAATGCTTCCACCTCTTCAACCTTTCTTCAGAGTGCATATGCAACAAAATTTAGCTTCCCTTTTTTGTAGATGATTTCAAAGTCATAACCCAACATCTTTCGGACCCATTTTTTCTTCTCTTATAAATATATTCTTTGCTCCAAAAATTTTTTTAGACTATCAGGATCATATTTTACGTTGAAGTGTCTTCCCATTAGGTAAGGTCGCCATTTGCTTAGTGCATGTAGTATTGCCAACATTTCCTTCTCGTAAATAGCTTTTTGTAAATATTTTCATTTGATTGGATGAATTTCGAAATAAATGTGTCTTATTTCTTGCATTAAAACAACACCAATTCCATTTCCTAAGGCATCACATTCCACAATAAAATATTTTGTGAACTATGTCATAGATAAGACTAGTGCTAGGCACATTTCCTCTTTAAGATGTTCAAAGGCCTTAGTTGCTTCAGAAGTCCATGAAAATGCATCATCCTTCAATAATTTTGTTAGAGGTGTTGCTATTCAGACATAATTATTAACAAACTTGTGATAATACCCTATTAACCCAAGAAATCCTCACATATTCTCTATGGTTGTGGGGACTTTCCATTCCTCAATGGATTTAATTTTGTTAGGGTCTACCTTAACACCCTTGTGAGATACAATATGACCCAGATATTCCAACTCTTGTACTCCAAAGAAAAATTTGGAGGTTTTTTCATATAATTGTTTCTCCTCCAATAGTTTGAGCACCATGTCAATGTGTTGAACATGATCCTTCCAAGACCTCCGGTATATTAGTATATCATCAAAAAATAATAACACAAATTTTCTAAGAAAGGGTTTGAAAATGGAATTCATCAACCCTTAAAATATAGAAGGTGCTTTCGTAAGGCCAAAAGGCATGACCAAAAATTGATAGTGACCCTCATGAGTTTGAAATGTTGTTTTTAGAATATCTCCAGTCTTCATTATAATTTGGTGATATCCTAAATGTGAAAGAAAGAACTTTGACTAGGTTGAATTTTCTAAGGAATGATTGTAGATTAATATATAAATTTCTCCATTTAATTCATCTAATAATTCATCAATCATAGGAATGGGAAATTTATCTTTAATAGTGAGCTTATTTATCTCCCAATAATAGGAACACATGTGCCATTAGGCATCTTCCTTTTGCACCAATACTACTGGAGTAGAGAAAGAACGTTGACTAGGTTGAATTATATTAGCCTCTAACATTTCTGCAACCATATTTTCAATTTGGCACTTTTGGACATAAGGATATCTATAAGGGCTATTGTTTGGAGGAACACTTCCTGGAAGCAAATGAATAACATGATCATGATCACGAATAGGTGGGACTCCTTTGGGAGTTTAAAACACCTTGGAATGATTGTCCAAAATTTTTTGGAGATATGGATAATTATATGACTTGTATGTTGGAACTTCTATTGAGAATAATTGTGCAATTACACCTCTTTGTTCTTTCTTTAGAATATTTTTCATGACATTATAACTTATTATCTTTCCTAACTTCCCTATGATACCCCATAATTCAAATTCCTTTCCCTTTGAAGAAAAATTCAAGAAAACTTCTTTAAAATTAAAAGCTATTGTCCCCAAATATTGTAACCATTGCACTCCTAGTACAACATCAGCACCTCCCATTAGAATGGAAAACATTGGATTATTCAATACATATTCCCCCATTGTTATCTTGGTATTATGTAATTTTCTAGAGAAATTTATAGTTCCTCTATTTGCAATCATCCCTTGACATTATAGTGCCAGGTATAGGAAGAAATTCAATTCCTTGGCTCCCTTACAATGAATAAAATTATGGGTACTACCCGAATCAGTCAACACTGTTACCTTTTTATTCTTGATATCTCATTCTTTATTGAGATTTTGAGGAGTGGTAATTCCTACCAATGCATTACATGATATTTTCGGACTCATTTCCTCTTCCTCTAGGGCTGGTTCCTGGTGTATATCCTCTTCTTTTTAAGTTTCTTGTTCATTTTCTTCCTCCTCTTCATACTCTATGTAAAATAATTTCTTCTCATCACACTTATGACCTTAGGTGTATTTTCTATCACAGCCATAGCAAAGCCCTCTTGCTCTTTTTTCTTCAAATTGTTGTGGTGTCATCCTTGTAGGTTGTGGAAGTCTAGGAGTAGAAACACTTCCATATTTATAGATGTGAGTGGTATGCTTCCTTGTCGCCATAATTTTACATTCAATTTTTCTTGCCAACCTGAATGCCTTCTCCAATGAATCAGGTTACCAAGGCGAACCTCATGTTGGATTTTATCCATTGAAGTCCCTATGAAGACATAAATTATGTGTTCCTCTAGAATATCATTTACCCTTATATTCAATTTTTGGAAGTCCTCAATGTGCTCCACCACTGAACCCTTTTGTTTGAGGTTTATCAATTGGCTAAAGAAGGTGTTGCTCTTTGTATCCTCATAATGTGATATAATTTCCTCTATAAAAATTGACAAACTGACAATTGTTTTAGGGGAGTTGAGCTATTGATACCATACAAATGTATTTTGTTCTAAATATAAAGCTGTAATGCATACATTTTGTCTATTTTTCATATTATTGAAATCAGAATATTGCTCCATCTGTAGTATCCATGTTACGAGATCCTTGCCATCAAACTTCCTCTTATTTATCTTTGGAATATGGTGGGCATCCAACATTTGAGTTTAGGAAATCATGATTTAAATTTATTTTTTTCTCATCATGAGTTTCCTCTACTATATTTTCTCTATTAGGAATCATTTCTGGTATCAAATTTGACAAACCTTCCTTCAAACCTTCCATATCTTCCTTCAAACCTTCCATTTTTTCTTCCATGTCTTCCATGCCATTCTTCAAACCATCCATCTTAGCTTCCACACTTTTCTTCAAAACCTCCATATTAGCTTCCACACCTTTCTTAAAGCCATCCATCTTCTCTTCCATGCCTTTCTTCAAAACTTTCATTTCATTTCTTGTTTCTCTTTGCGAGAGAAAAATTTGGTGCACATGCTCTTGTAATTTTGAGATATCATGTTTCACTTCTTCATCTTCATGAGTCATAGTAAATTATTATGAGGGCTTAATGGGTGTTTAATTATTTTTAAGGGGAATTTTAGAACCAAATAATGATATGTATGCTTCAATATGCCCCTGCAATCACTTCAAACTAATGTTTTAAACAAGACTTATGAAAATTGAAAAAAATACACACCTTTTTCATTATTTTGAGAAGTTCGATATTGAAACTGAATTATCTATGTGATTTCAGAACTTCAATATGTTAAATTGATCGTGTAATAGCCCTCTGAAACTTCTTTTAGATGCCCTATGTCTGGCCTGATTTAGATGCTTGAAGAAAATTTTATGCCCAATCTCCCACAAAGTCCTAATTATGGATTGGTTCAATAGAGTGAATGTGTATGGCATGCCATATGTCACTATTTACTCCTTCAACTCTAAAGTTGATATGCAAAAAAATACAGTCCGTGTAATTTTGGCCACTTCTTACAAAATTTGAATCTAATGCTCAGAGAGTGATTTATGGTGATTTTCCCATGGTCACCTATTTTAGAAGAAATTCAGGATCCTACAAAAACCCTTACATACATATATCATATCTCTAAAACTATTCTGAACCAAGATCTGAAATTTTTACACAAGGTTCTTCAAGAATTCTTCTTCGCGTGATAAAAATTTAAGATTATGAACATTTGTGGAAAAAAAAGTTATAGAGAAAATTCCATGATGACCCGTTTGGAGCAGCAAAACTCTAGAATCCAAAATTATGATACCAAATGCTATGATATGAACTCCAAATAGAAGAAAAAAGAGTTAAACGCCTTAGAAATAATCTACTTTGAGGTGGGGACCTCCTTTACATTACATAAATGAATAGTTCTTGGATGATACAAATGATAAAACCTCCTTCTATATATAGGATTCCATGGTGTCACAATATAATCCTAGCTGACCTAACAATAATAATGTGTGGGCACGATAACAATATGGGGGTTACAGGGGTACAACAATAACAATAAGGGCGTTATACTAGCAAAAATAAGGGACTATACTAGTAATATAGGGACCTAACATTTTTCCTCTAAAATTTCATGATGTAATCTAATACTATTTTATTATTTCCACTATTATTTTATAATTTCCAAAGGAGGCCCATTTTCGACCTCAAAACTCCCCTAATGGTTTTTTGGATTCTAAACTTTGACTGGACCATTTAAATATTGCACTTTCAATATTAATTAAACCACTTTATGTTAGGTTATTTTAAATTTGGTTTAACATTTCCTGTTTATAATCTCTTTGTGAATGTGATCGGTTACAGAGGGTGTGAGCTGCCTGGGTTGAGTGCCAGACTAGATCGACACCACTTTGAATTTTTCGGGATTAGGTTGGATTCCATTTAATTTTTCATTTATTGTGTGATAAGTGTGTGTAATATCGGATCATAATATTTATTTCTTTTCAATCTCTTTCCCTCTTTAAAATCGATGTCATTTGAATTACAACGTTGAATTCAAAATTGAAAAATTGTTCTTGTAATTTAAAAATCATTCTTTACATAGTAGAGTATATTGGATTATGTTTCATGGAATGTCTCTATAGTTGTTTTGTATTCAATGATTTTTCTTATGCGTTGAGATCCTTCCTCTATGGGATTATGTAGCTTTAATATTTTAGCCTTCAAAATTAGTTCAGATTCGATAGAACCCTGTGGGTTCGTGCTCCAGAATAAAAGATCCACTCATATCCATTGATTCCACCTTAACAATTTGAATGATTATGATCTTAAGTGGAGTCGTATCAATGGAAAGATTGAGTTGTATTACATTTATCAAATTTTAAATAACTTTGTTTATAGAGGTTGCATACTTCTCAGGAGAAAAGGCCACATATGTGTTTGTCCATTTGAAACCGTCATTCCTGTATGTTGCAGAATCCGGCATTGATGAAGGGAAACGACATTATGTTTTAGATTGATAATGTTTCTCCCACATTATAGTTGCCATAAGACTTTTGGTAATTTTATAAAGAAATATTTATTTTTGTTATAAAGGGACAAATAAGGAGATAGATTTATCTTAGATCAATTTTTTCATAGATTTTTTTACACACTAAATTTATTTTACAAGCTTTGATGATTCGTTTAGGTTTTAAGTTATTGAAAATGATTTTTTTACACAGAGATACATGAGGCAGAATTAGTAAAGACTCTTTATAGGGTTTTTTTTCTTATCTTTCTTAATTTGATTTGCACAAAGAATGGGTTTGAATTGATCTTGAATTTATTTCAACATTTACAGTCTTCATTTTCTATGCTTTTCAATAATTTCTTGGTTTCTACTCAAAAAATAGTTAGGATTTACCGTATGTTTACCAATAATTAGGATTTCCTTTCGCAATTGCTAATAGTTTTGGTTTTTCTTTCATCTTTGAAATGTTTTATCAAAGCTTGTTTTCAATTCTCACGATTGGTGTTTATGGTTTCTTAAGTTTCCTTTGAAGTGAAGGATTCAATTTAATTTGTTGAGGTTGATGCACAAGTTAGAATAGAATTTGATTTGTAGGTTTGCTGGTGCTCTCTCTGGCTTTTCAAGAACTGTGCCTTGAAGTTCACGAACTCCCAGATTGAAAATAAAATTTTGGTCCATTAATATGCCCTATACTACTCCCAGTAAGACTCGCATAACTTTAACACGTAACTTTAGTGCATGCACCACTAACAGAAGTGAATGTGTTGACTCGAAAAGTATTATATTTGACCATTTATTGAAAATGTGTTAAATAGAAATATGCTAAAATTTTGAAATATGAAACCATTAATAGACAATTTTTGTTGTGAATGTTGAAACTATGAAGATTTAAATAAAAAGGGTTCTCATTTAACACCATTTTGATTGAAAATAGACGAGTTTAACACCAAATGTTTCACGCTAAGTTTCGATAGATATCAGCATATATTAGCCTAAAACTACATTTATGTAAAAAGGTAGCAACTAAATTAAAACTTAATTTATTGGAATGGAACTTCCATTATAAACTTTGAAAAAAAAAAGTAAAACGAAACTGATGATAAAGAGCATATGGTAATAAAAAAATACCCTTCGAATACGATTGTTAGATTATCCACCAAGTTTCTACTCTCCTAAATAGTAAAAATAAAACTAGAGCTGAATAGTTGTATTGTATTGATGGTCACAGTAGCTAGTGACTCATATGATCACATTTTACAAAAAAATGAAAGCAAAATTACGAAAATAAAAAGAACAACATGGATCCCACAAGTGTGAAAAATTACAGATAAACATTCATGATAAGCATAATGGGAAATTTAATATACTATTTATGATTAATCCATGTATAGGGAAGTAGTTGCATACACTGGATGGGAAATGGAAAATATGTGAACATACCCAATATGACTTGTTGAAGATAAATTTTTCTAACAAAACATGGGCTATTTGTTTCCATTTCAACACCTTCAATATGATTAGAACTGACCATTGAAACCCACACATGAACTTTAAAATTCTATAACTTATTCAAATTCTCCATTTGAAAACCGATGGGCTTGACAATCATTAATATTTACAAGTGTTACTCTTTAAGCTAACTCGAATCCTCAATTGAAATAAATAAAATGTAAGGATTTATGTGCTTGCAAGTGTGGGAATGAACATCACCTGTTACTAGGAAACATCCAAAAGCAAGAACAAAATCCATCACTCAAGTAAAATCATCCCCTTTGAAGATATATGACTAATTATAGGACCATAGCTTGGTAACTCATATATAACGTATTTTTAATTATTTTAATTTTATACCAAATTTTATAGAAAATTAAAAATACCCTTCGAGAAAATTTAACATTAATGTACAAAAATCAGTGCAGTTCGTAGAAACGAAGAATGTGGGTTCCCCTAACACTTTGTTCATAGAACATTGTAACTTGTATGGAATGAAAATTCTCCACCAATGGAGGGTACATTGAAGGCTTAATAAAATGATTGTGTGTTTCAGAAAAAAATCATTATAATGAATCTATATATGATGAGGAAGTATGGTGCATGCCTTTGAGAATAGCCTAGATTTTTTTCTCCTCTTTCTCCCTTTCCAAACCTTGCACATCCTATACAACTACCCACAAATAAACTTCGTGTTTAACTTCTACACCCTCCTACTTTGTGGCCTCTTCTTCCACATCCTAGGGTTGAAACCCTTCATCCGTATCCCAATCATCTAGAACTACTTCCCTAGATACGAAACCTTTATTTCCAACCCTCCTCAGCTCAATCATAGTCTCTGTAGTTGGCCAATTCTTGGTACAAAATTCCATATTTATGAACTTCTTGGGAAATCCCCCACTTCTCTTCTTCTTTTTCCCTAATCAAATTTCCTATTTGGTTACATAAAACCACAATCCACCTTCTTGTCACCTTTCCTTGAACCGAAATAATCCACATTTAAAGGGCCAAACATGTCACCCTCATTGGAAAATTCCCATGAACCATTCACAAATTATTTTTATTTTCCTTTTATATTGTCTATAAGTCTGATAACCTCTGAATGTATCTCCATTACTTCATTTTTCAATTCTATTCCCAAATGTGTAGTTTTTCTATTTTTTTTGCACCACATGAATGCAAGTTGAGAACCCCAATTTGACCTAAAAAATATTTGAGTATCAAGGACTGTCAGAGTTGCAAGGATTGGCGTTGGTAATATCTGGAAAAAAAAGGATTAAAATATGGTGGTCAGTAGCAACTCCTAAGAGACGAGAGGGAAATACCCTACATAAATATTTTTTTCTTCAAAACTCTTGTACCCACCTTCATCCAAAAAAAGCTAACCTATGTTTCTTGTCAACTATATATTTCTTTGAAAATATTTGAAAATGAAAAATATTTATACTCCTAATTATCCATGAATATAGTGTCAATTTAATTTTTTCCATAATAGTGATAAGGGTATTAATTACAATGTGTGATGTTTGATGCATGTTTCCTTTAATGTTTCAGAGGGACATTTCTAATATGGATAGTGTTTATTTTGGTTAAATCCAAGAAATAATATTCTCTAAGAAAACCACATTGCTAAATATATTGTTTCCTTAATGATGCTAAGGGTGCTCATTAGAATGTGTAACATTTAATGTATAATTTATTTAATGCTTCATAGGGATATAGTCAATATTTACTTTCACATTGACAAATACTCTATAATTTATGGAAAAGTTACATCTATTTGTTTTAACTTTAAGGATAGTATTGAGAGTATATTAGTTAGTTATATCTTTTGGAAATATAATTTAGTAGCATTGTTGTGTGATGTTCACAAAGTTTACTATGGGAGATAGCCTAGGGATTTTACCCCAAGTTCTCATACATGGAAATGAGAACACTCAACCACTAAAGATAATCTATTGGGATGGTGTTGATAGTACTATGTATAATGTTTCTTAAGGAATTTCTTACCATGAAGGCACTTGTAGATTGGGATCCATATAGTTGAGAACATTTTTACTTCTTTGGAAGCCAAGGGAGGAGAGCACACAAATAATAAAGTCAGAATTCTAACTTTATTTTAAGTTTTGAGATTGGATAACACAATACACATTCTGTTGTCATTAATTACGGGGGATTCAACTATTTTATCTATGTTGGTCCACTATATAGTGACATCGATATCAATGCTTTCTGAGTGAAAAAGGTGAAGGAATCAACTCATTGGACCATTTTATTGGTGGGACGCACTTTCGAAAATTGGGGTATCAAAACCTTCCAGCATACTTTTGAGGGATAAAATGAAATATGTTTTTGGGTAAAACTTTGTTTCCTTAGTGAAACACTTTTTATCCCTATTCTATACAAAAATACCTTTCGAAGAGTGAAAGAATCACCTTAATGAAAGTATCTATGGAAAAGTTATGCCACTGTGAATTTGACCTTCTTGTTTTTACCACCATAATTTGAGAGGATGCCACATCAATGCCCATTATTCATGGAAAAGGGGATAGAAATATTATCATGATGGTGAAGATTTTATAAGTGTCCATATCGTAACTTCAATTAAGAGTTTTGGTAGTTAAACCTAACCTCTAGTAAGCTATTGGGGAATCTTATAATTGAACCACAAGGATGAAAATGGGTTCTATTACATTCAATTGAGTTTTGTTCCATAGACATGTAGGGTAGTCAATAGGGATAGGAAGAGAGCACACATAGAGGATTTTTTCACTGTAGTATCCCATGGGCCACATGCCATACTTCTTTCTACTAGAAACCATTCTCTATTTAGAGAAAGATAGACAAATCACCTCACCTTCTATATGGGTTTTCTCCTAATTTTGTGTTCTCTATTTTCTACATAAATTTTAATTTTCATGAACACACAATAAATAGTAATCCATATATCCATAAATTTAAAGAAAACTAAATGCTAGTAGTGCATGTTTCAGATTTTTAAGTATAACTTTATCAGAGATGTTGTGTTGAACTGTCTAGTGGAATATCGATAGAAATTACATGTCACTCTTGTAGTTAACAACCTCAAGGGTGAAAACCACATTTTTGAAGTTGAACCTTGTGTCAATATTTGAATTAGTAAAGGATATTTCCACTCTAATTGATCATTTGTATGTCTTTCATGTTTTTAGGGAGAATAATGGAATCATTGATGCTATAAAGAACTTATTTGATATCATTTCATGAAAATGTGATGTGTTCATGCTTTAAGGTAACTTGTATGACTTTTTTTCAACCTAACTTTGTGGCTTTGATGAATTGCGAGATTTTTTTTTAATGACTTATGATAGTTTCTCTAATTTGACAATCATTTCAATGTTTATTTAAATTAAAGGTGAAAATAACAAGATTTATTTTAATTTAAAAATTTTGAATGGTGAAGCATTTTAGTCATATGACGATGTTGTAAGCAACTTCTTATTGTACTTTTCTTTATCTCAATAGCAAAGTACTTTTTTGACTTAAGGAAAACAATGTTCCTTAAGGAGTAAATGAGTATTTTTAGAATGTAAAATATTATAAAGTATTGTGTATTTTTTAAATTTCATTATGAGTAATAAATAAAATACCTTAATATTTGAATTTATTTTTAATGGACTTTGCTATGTAGTGAGAAACTAGATTTAATATATTAAGATGCAACCTCATGGAAGCCTTAACTTTCATATGATGATGTAGAATGGATGATAGTCTCACAAGAATGTGTTGTGATTGAGTTGGAACACATGATGAGATGAAGATAGGGTCATGCGTGGTGATGTGCGATGAAAAATTTGCAGCACATTGTCTATTTTCTAACAATTATTGATGATAAAACAAAAATATAATTTCCCATAACATAAATAATATTAACAAAAATAAACACTTCACAATGTACTTAGTGGTTCTGAAATGTCAAAAATTACAAACTTTGGTGCATGAAAGGAAAGTATTAATGTCATCTAAAATTAAAACATAGGTAATGAAACAATAAGCTACAACCAAAGTTCATAAAAAAAAAAGATCAATTATTCCAGGAACTATGGTGTACATAAATAAAAAACAAAATACACATATTTAATAGGAGACACGTTCAATACATAGTATTAGAAAACACAACAAAATTTCAAAATCCATGAGTGAGATCATTATTTGTTTTTTATCAATTCCATAGAAACATATCTTAATAATTATTGGATAAAATTTAATTATATCTATAAACACCCACCTCTCTTATTATGTGATGAACACATGAAACAATACTGAAAATGACTCTTCAATATTCAAAATTGAGATTCAAAATTCCAAACTCAACTGTGTAGGGCCAAAAGCTTCCTTTTGTTATGTTTATATGAATTAATATCGAAGAATCAAATTACTATTGGAAATTAATAATTAATTTTCTTTTCATTATTTGTATAGTAATTGTCCATACACCATCAACTTAATGCTGCCAATAATCAGCGATCTCCATTTTTTATATGTCTTAAAATCCCCATTAGAGAACCCTAGATAACTGGGATTTAATCTCTCTTTCATTGACATATCCCCTGTTTATCATGATTTTGGGGAAGATTTGTGATTTTTCAAATACCATCATCACGTCGAGGGTTGTTTTCCAATAATTTCATGTCCCCTACAAGTGTTATTCCAAACATCATTCAAATTATTTCTTGAATCATTTTTAGATGAACCCTAAAGTTATCAGGATATTATTTTTCTAAAACATTGATGAAATTGTGGATAAGATTCAATTGGAATTGAATAGATTTTTGTTGGGCCAAGAAAAAGGTACATTTCACCCCAATCTTTAGCACGATTTGTCATGTACTTTTATATATTTTCCCTTCATCTTAGAAATAAAGTAAAGGAAAATAATGCAAAAGTGAGGCAGAGTGGAATAATGATAAAAGTAGTGTTTAATAACGTAAAAACCAATTTGTCACTATCTTTATTGATAGGGAAGAAAAACAGCCAAAATGCTAATTTTATGACCAAAATACAACATACAAGGAAGGCGAATAGAATCATATAGGGTCCTATAAATCAACGAAAGATGTAGAGGCACATCCATGCTTGAAGAGCTCAGTCGATAGCCACGAAGCAGTCGGGTCCCATAATGAGAAACATATGTTACTAATTTTGAATTAGCCTTTAAATAATAAAAGGCTGAAGATGAGCAAGATAATATTGTAATATAATCTTCCTGTAATAAACATGTTCGGACATAATCGTCAAGTTGTGTACTAATGTATTTTTCTATTGATTAACAAAGAATTTAGCATTTTGGGAATAAAAAACATCTGAGTATTCCTTAGCAATAGGCTTCTACTGGCTTTGGGCCCAGCCCTGAGGGTTCTCCTGCTAATTCTGTGCTATATGTTAATTTACATCATTTTCATTTCCAGTTATTCATTACGTTCCATCACATTATCATTTAATTGTTTAATTTCAAGCGTGATATGTTATAGTTTCCTTTTCACTAGACTATATTTATCATTCTTGTCCTCTTACCCGCAATCAATGATTTTACAATTGTTAGAGTAGTTTCAGCATGATTTTTGTTCAATTCTGCATATAGTTAATGTTTGGATATTTTCATCGTGATTTTTGGCATGTGGTTGATGTTTAATTCTAAAGGATGTTATTAGTTGATTAAAAGAGAATTCCATTGCAAAATATAGAATAATTGATTGATCTTCAATTTATTAGGATTGTTGTTCAATTCCTTAAATTATATGTTCAAATCATCAAAGTGTGTTGTTCAATTGCAATCTATTCTTTTCAGTCTTGAGTAGTTATTTCTGCATAAGCTTGGAACATAATTATCTCCTTTGAATAGTCTGAAGTATTTCATAATTCAGTTCAAGTTGGTTTGATTGAACTTTGAGAATTAAACAATCTTCCTTATAACGAATTCGAGTATTTAACCTCCAATGTCACTTACATATATTTTTCTTACACTCTTGAAGTAACAAGCTTGCCTTGGGTTTACAATTAATGAAAAGCATTAAGGTTACCTTTAAAAAATTCACCTTCATCACCCAACATTTTGGCATTGTTGTCGAGGAGAGTGTTTAAGAGTGATGTCCTTTATTTATTTTTTATTTTTTTGTAAGAGATATGGGTATTGAAAACAAGACGTAAGCACCATCCCTCTTCTTAGCAACTGTGCAGAGGTTAGTAGGATAGGTGCTCTTGCTTTATGACTAGGAAGAAGAAGATATAATGATCAAAATCCCCCACTTAAATCCACAAAACCCAAAGGATCGGTGGTCCTTGGTAGAACAACATATATAAACGAAATCATTAAGAATGTCGAATCCCAGGCATCCGTAGGACCCAGAACCATTCTTACTAAGATTCCTACTACACTCCATCAGGTAGAAGCCTCATGATCTGTAGCCCATGTTGAGATTCACAGTGAAACATAAGGGTCTTAAAAAAACCTTCAAAATGTTGAGCATGTAAGTCCTGACCCTTCGATAGAGGGAAATTATTGCAATTTGTAGGAATGAGAGGGAGAAATCAGTAGTGTAGTACAAGTAAAAAATTTAGAGCTTAAATCCCCTGATTGAATGGTTGAGACAGAGACACGTAGTATCCCATATCAGGGAAGTATTATAAGGCTTCCTCCAAATCCACTCCCTAATTCCACTCAAATTATTCCCCCAAAACAAGAAATCCCTCAATATTATTGGCATATCTTTGATAAAATAGCAAACAACCAAAACTAGAGGTAGAAATCAATGATGGAGTATCCCATTGTTGATCCTGCCACAAATGCCCCTATGAAATTCATTCCATTACAAAACATCCCCAATTTCCATGGGCTGACCTTGGAAGATACGGATGCATTCTTATTTGAAATTGATGTCTTATGTAGGGGTTATGACTACACCACTCACCCTTAGAAACTAAAATTATTTCCCTCTACTTTGAAGGACACAACATTACGTTGGTTTATGGGGCTCGGTGGAGGAACCATTAACAGTTGGGATTAGATGAAAAAATCTTTTCTTAACAAATATCAAGACTATTGTCGAACTCAAGAACTAAAAGATGAAATATTCAATATTTATGCAAGAGACAATGATACATTAGAGGAATATGTTGAAATATTTCAATATAATTTTCAAAGATCTCTGTATACTACACTGTCTAAAAATAGTTTAAAAGCAACAATGATTAAAGGAGTGAAAGAAGAATATGTCAAAACACTTAATATAATGGGAAAATTGGGCATCTATCAAGAATAATATGATGACATTATTGCATTGTGCATCAGCTACTCTCGAGGTAGTACGCGAAGTAGGCCAACCAGGCGAGACTCAACTACAAGGAATTATAAACAGTCTCGTGGTAACATGACCATAGCAGAATTCGGTAATATTTTAGAATATTTTAAAACTGATATCCTGGTGACTGTCACAAATTAGCTAGATGTTCTACAAGCCAACCAGAAGCAATCTATAGCAGAACGAAACTTGGCTGTCTTTTGTCCACGCTGTCGAAAGAAGCACAACCACAGGGAATGTACATTAGAAATGGCCCAGACATGTTCTATTTGTACCAAGGACCATGTCACTGACCATTTTCCTTCACTTCTAGGGTTGAAAGTGGTTTTTGAAGAGGTATAAGAAGAGACAGAACCAGTATATCTAATAAATCAACGTTGGCAGTGGAAATACGACCATGTATGCCACAAGACCCACCTTTGTTCTCTTCTCCTCCATAATTTAATCAACAAAACCCTACGACAGCATGGCAAAGCCAATCACCTTTTTCTACGTGGCCATCCCAATCATTTTTCGTGCCTCCTTGTCCAACAAAACCCTCTTAAGGTAATAATTAGTCAAGATTTCCTTGTTCTACCCCTTATTGGAAAAACACAATCCTCATCCTAATATGCGTCCTCAACTACCATCTCAGCCCAATCCTAATCCCAATAATAGACCGGTTCAACTAATCCATTTTTTCAAAAACCCAAACCCCGAAATTGAATAGAAGCAATGCAATGAACTTAGGTTGAGATCAGGACATGTTATTTCACCTAAAGAAGATACGACCCTGCCATAACTTGAGTCTGAAATTTTGAAAACAACTAAACAATAAAGTATGACAGAAATAGAGATAGAGTAGTGGAGGGACATAGTTGACCAAAAAGACACTGAAAACCTTATTATTTCCTCCCCTCCATTCCCTGAGATATTAAAATTTCCAAAACCAATAGTGTCTTCAGATTTTGATCTCCTAGGGGAATTAAAAAATATTTGCATTAAAACTCCTCTTCTGTAGGCTATACAAGACATTCCTATCTATGCCAAGACAACTAAAGAGTTGTGTAGAAAAACAGGTAAGGAAAGAAAAAAGTATACCAACTGTTCATGTACTGGGAGCACTGTCAGACTTAATCTTGGGTAAAGAAACACCAATAAAATACGAGGATCTACGGGACCCCATAGTTATTGTACAAATATCTGGCCACTCCTTTGCGAACACATTAGCCGATTTGAGGGCGTCCATTAACATATTAATTACACAAACCTGTGAGAAGTTAGGTATAACAATGTTGGAACCCACATCTACCTTGCTGGAACTTGCTGACATATCCGTTATCAAACTAGAAGGTAAATTACAGGACATCTTTGTTTTTGTTGACTCATGGGAGTATCTAGCATAGTTTTAGTTATTAACCCAAAAATTAGGTTAGATGGACACCCCCTCATACTAAGACGAGCTTGGTTAGAAACAACCGATGCTTACATAGGCTGTCAAACAGGCAGCATGACCATTGGTAGAGGTGATGCCATAAAAAATATTGTGATATAACCATCTAGCAAACCAAGTCTTCCCACTATAAATATTGACAAACAACCAGATACATAATGGGAACAAAACATCCGTTCACCACTGAAAATAGTTGAAGCACTCGAATTCAAATATAAAACTGAAGATGATGTAATCAATAACTTCATGGATCATCCATCTACTTCTAAAAATTTAAAATTCCAAATGTTAAAATCAGTTCTTGATAATGAGGCACAGTAAGACCCTTGGGAGACATTGATAATCAGCACATACCCACAACTGTTATTTGCAATAGCATACCGATTGAAATTGAGCTAGGAAAGGTTTTAAATATCAATGGTAGTCTGAATAATAAGCAACAACAGAAGCTCATTAAGGTTTTACAGAAATATAAGGGAGAATATTCTTGGGACTACCCAAAAATGAAGGGTATAGATCCTTAACTATGCACACATCACATTTATACTAAAAATGATGTTCACCCTATTCGGTAGCCTCAACAGAGGTTAAAACCACATCTGAAATACATTGTAAAATATGAATTGCAAAAGTTGCTAGATGTGAACTTCATTTATACTATTTTAGATAGAAAATGGGTGTCTCTTCTAGTAGTTGTTCCTAAGAAGAATGGTAAGTGGAGAATCTGTGCAGATTATATAGAACTAAATAAATCAACATAGAAAGACCACTTCTCCCTCCCTTTTATTTGTTAGGTCCTTGATACATTAGCAGGAAATAAATTCTTCTCTTTCCTTAATGGTTTTAGTGGTTATAATCAAATCTAGATAGCCCTTCAAGACCAGGATAAAATGGCCTTTACCTACCCTTGGGGTACATTTTCCTATAGGGTATTTCCATTCAGGGTATGCACTACCCCAACAAGGTTTCAAAGAGCCATACTCAACATTTTTTTTTATTTAATAAATGAAGAAATCGAGAATTACATGGACGACTTTATTCCATATGGAGATGATTTTGATCAAGCACTATAAACACTAGAAAAATTATTAGAACGATGTATTTCTACCATGTTGTGTTTGAGCAATGAAAAATTTCACATGATGATGACCAAAGGATTAATCCTAGGGAACTACATCTCTGCAGCTGGAATACAAGTAGATTAGAAAAAAATAAAGGTAATTATTTTATTAGCCACACGATGTACTCAAACAGAGGTATGTAGCTTCCTTTGGTATGCAGGTTACTGCCGTAGGTTTATAAAGAATTTCTCACAAACTGCTGCACCCTTGTATGCATTGACTGGAAATTTTGAATTCCATTGGTCTAATAAATGTAACACTTCTTTTTCAAAATTGAAGAAACTGGTCTCAACTGCACCAATCTTATGGCACCCCAACTGGGAGCTACCCTTTCACATTTCCTCAGATGCATCTGAAACAGTGATAAGGGAAGTTCTTTGTCAATAAGAAGATAAAAAGCCTTATGCTATTTACTATATTGGTCAGATTCTCACTCCTACCTAATTGAACTATATAGTGGCCGAAAAGGAATTCTTGGTTGTCATTTATGCTATTAATAAATTTAGACATTATATAACTGGCTATCAAGTATTCTTATATACCGATAACTCTACCTTAGATACATAGCCAATAAAAATATTACAAATGGAAGAGTTACTTGTAGTTTATTTCTTTTATAGGAATTTGACATAACTATCAAAGACCACCCAGGGAAAAAGAACGTAGTTGCAGATTTCTGGTATAGAGTTCCAGAGTTATATGACCCACTAGCGGTGAAAAATCAGTTCCCTGATGAGAATTTGTTCACTATAGAAATAAAAATACCATGGTACAAAGATGTAGCAAATTATATGGTAGTAGGAAAGATGCTAAGACACTTGACATCAAAGGAACGAAAGCTGATTGTTTAGCACAGTGATAGATTCTCCTCAATCGGTGGATATAATTTCATACAGGAGCTATTATGCATATACACATATGCATTCAAGAAGAAGATATTTATGACATCGTAAGGGCCTGTCAAGATGAACCATGTGCTGGAAATTTTGCAGATCATAGGACGAGGCACAAACTATTGAAAATGGGTTATTATTGGCCTACAATTTGTAAATATGTCAAGAAATATGGACAAGACTATGGTAGTTTCCAAATAAATTCAAGAAGTACAAAGCAATGGTACCATTACCTTGACTACCATAGATGGATCCGTCTACTTCTTCTGAGTTAATGGACACTAGGTACATCTCTATTATAAACCACTTACCAAAGAGTCTTCCTGCTAGCAAGTCCATGATGATCCCACCATCCAAATTTTGGCTGCAAAGGGTGATGGCCCCGCAGCTTTAAGTTCATAAAAAACTCTTATTTCCTCTTGTAAATATTGTATATATGTTTCTTGCAATTTATATTTTTTCTCATTATTGTACATTCCATCTCTTCTTCATGCTCACAGTTGCATTTTGTTTCTCTTATCCTTTGTTTTGCTTGTTTTTTTGTTCGAACCTTTCAACGACTGTTGTTCAATGCAATTGAATAGCTGATGTTCAATCAAATTAAACAGCTTCTCTCCAATTCAATTGAACATCCATTTTTTTTGTGTGTTTATTTTTTTTCTTTTAAAACCTTTGAACGATTTTTTTTCAATCCAATTGAACAAATGTTGTTTAGTCGAACTAAACAGTTTGTATTCAATTCAATTGAATGGTCGTGTTTTTTTGTGTTTATTATTTTTTGATGCTCAAACCTTTGAACGACTGTTGTTAAATCCAATTGAACAACTGTTGTTCAATTCAATTGAATGGCTGTGTTTTTGCGTGACTTTTTTTCTGTTCAATCAATTGAATAGATGTTGTCCAATCCAATCGAATAGCTATTTTTCAATCGAATGGAAAGGTTGATTTATTTTCTAAGCATGTTTTTTTTCTTACTTTTGATGATATCTTTTCGAATATCCACTTCCCCTTTACACATCCTTGCCATAAAATCCTTTTTTGGAAAGGAATTGGCACCTTAAGAGGAGAAAAGTAGTGATATTACTAATATTGTGATCCTTTGAAATTTTGATGGAAATCTCTACTCTGGAAGTTGACATGGTTTATCGATCTAGTGAAGGGTTGGACATCTCATGTTCAAACATATTATCACACAATTAATTTCCGTAGCCTTATGCTAGTATATCTTTCTACACTCTATAGTAGTAATTCTCCTTGACATGAGGATATAGGAATAAAGAGTATTAATTTTATTTCCATTCTTTTTACTTCTCACACCATCCCTAACTCTTAAGGAGTTAATGAGCCTCTCTCCATCTATAAATAAAAAGAAAATATTATTTCTAAGTGAAAATTTTTAAGAGAGAGTAGGGGGTATCATCACGAGCCAATTTACCATGATCATAAGCGTTTAATAGGTGACATTCCCATAATGGACAACAGACTGGGGAAGTGACCTTATTGATAGCTCAAACTGCTTAAAGGATAGGAGGTCTCATCATGAGCCAACTTTATCATTCTGTTACAATATCCCTGAATGGCACTATGACTATCTGGCCACTACACCAACATAATGGTCTCTCCATAAAACAAGAAAAATTCCTACTTTTCAAAAGGAAAAATATTATTTCTATGTGCAAATTTTTAAGAGAGAATAGGGGGTCTCATCACGAGCGAGCCTACCATGATCATAAGGGTTTAATAGGTGACATTACCATAATGGCCAAAACACCAGGGTAGTGACCTTCTCGACAGATAAAACTGCTAGAAGGACAGGAGGTCTCATCATGAGCCGGCTTGATCACTTTGTTACAATCCCAATGAATGGTACTATGACTATCTGACCACCAAACCAGTACATTTATCTCTCCATAAAATAAGAAACATGTCTACTTTTAAATAGAGGTTTCTGGCTCATTTTCGGGTTAAAATAGCAACCCTATCGAGGATATGAATGCCTTCTGGCAGTAGTGGCTCTGCTTGTGGTATTGAAGTATTTTTTTAACAATATCCAATTACTTTTATATTCCCTATTTCCTATTGATCCATTTCCGAAATAAATGCACTACTTGAATAAGTGTTATCACTACCTACCTGCATAATTAACTATGAGTGAATTATATTTTCATGTTGAATTAAGGGATGAAAACACCAATCATAATTCATCACTTGTCATGCTTCTGTCACAGTACAAAATTAAAATAAGACATCCTGTCACAATAATTTCTAATCCGCTTTTCTCCCCTTCTTCGGTCATTTCCACCTGATGTACAGTTGTGATGATTATCAACTTTTGACCTTTTCCTCATGCGCATTCATGATTTTTGAAATCTTTCTTCTTTTCTTAAGCGTCAAGGCAATGGATGGATTTCTCTCATACATTTGCGATGATTACGAACTTATAACCTTTGCTTCATGTGCATTCATGATTGTTGCAATCTTTTTGCTTCTCTAGAGATTATGGTTGCGGACGCCCTTCTCCTGATGGAGGCGGTACAAATATTCATAATGAATAAGAATGTGAATTACCCACACAAATGCTTTTGTATATGTTGATGGGACTAAAATATCATTGCATTAACGACATAAGGTTTCATTTTTATAATATATTTTTAAAAAAGTGCATGCAACATTTATAATGTTTTAACCAACAGGGCCAAAAGAAACACATACAGAAGAAGAAACCAGTTCGAATAACATAGTAGCCATGGGTGGAAATTATCTCTGTAATGAACCCACAACTTTCCAAGTCTCATAATCAGCTCACAACGTCCTCTAGCAAGATGGCTGGCTTTCATATCTACATGGACTACAAGGGTTTAATATAGAGACAACAGTTGAAATCCTGCAAAACCTGCAGGAAGGGCATACCATAGTCAAAGGAAGAATCATATTGGTCGTCGAGGAAATCATCATTGAGGTCCCTGGACTACCAATAGAAGGATAAATATGTACTAAAAAACATTTCCTTCTATAAGAAGCAATCTGAGTCTACCAGGATCCAGGAAGAATATTGGAATGAAAAGGGAAATATATTAATCCTGCATCCTTCCAGTGGCCTTGGCAAGAATTGGAAATATTCATTCAAAGATATATCACATGCGATGGATGCCGGGATGTGTTAAAGTCTAGCCAACTTGAACTATTAGTTGTTCTCAAGAGAAATTTTTCAGTTAATTTTCCCTTTTCCCTAAATTCTGTATTGCACAATATTATTGTTCAAATTAGAAAAGCCAAAAACCCCCAAGTAGTTATCAGCCACCATGGCTTGATTAAATTAATAATTATTCATGAACTAGGTAAACATCAGATAACTTTGGATAGCTTTGTTAATCATAATTTGCCTACCCTTGAAGAAAAACATGTCATAGCAGAGATTGAACTCCCTAGAATAACCATACCCAGGAGAGAAAGAGGAAAGAGGGCCCATGTTTGGACCTCATAACCAAGGAAACGGATACAGTCTGAAAGGTTTCAACTACACCAAGACAACTCTGAATTTCTAGATGAGGCGAGAACATCCCATACACTACCTTCAAGCCCTCAAAATATGTCCTTACAAGATTACGAAGAAGAAATGGCTTAAGTACTTGAGCAAATGAGAGCATCTCATGAAATTCAAAGCCCATATTAACAATCTAAGGTGGATAGGGACCTGTTGAACCAGTCTTTCACTGCTAGCAGCTCTGGCCACACTGAAATCCTACCTCACCATGATGAATTGTAGGATTTGACAGTATTATCTTGCTCTGATTAGGAATGGGTGAGTAGGGAAGACCGAACAAAATTAATATCTAAATCTGGAAACCAATTAGGAGACACTGTTCTATTAGAACAAAACACAAGCATTGAGACATCTTCTATGACGCCTGAAGGAAATAATATTTCACCTAGTCAGGACGTTAATGTTGAAATAACCTCTTGGATGCCCAAAGAAAACACCATTTTCAATAACCTTATAATTGGCACAACCATTTTTGAAACCAAAGCCACTTCTCCTCCTTATCCTACCAAAACTTTTCTAAAAGAAAAATGAGCTAATATTAAGTTAAGGAAAATGAAAAGGAAGTGAAATAAATTGAGAAAAATGATAAAAAAACTAAGGAAATAGTTGGAAGAAGCAAAGAAGGCTTGGAAGCCTGAGAATGAATTGACTACCATGGGTACCCAAATAGATTTTGTTACCCAAACAGTAGATACTGCTGAAATTTTTGTACATGTTGATCTAATATACAATGCTAAAGCCTCTATACAGACCCATTTAATAGATACTGCTAAAGTTACTGTATAGATGGATCTAATGGATAATGCCGAAGCCTCTGTACAGATCTATTTAATATATACCACTAAATCTTATGTACTGACTGAGTTAATGAATGAGTTTGAAGCCTCTGTACAAACGGAGTTAATACACATTGTTGAAGCCTTTGTGCAGACTAATCTGGGACTTATATAAGATAAGGGGACTCAAATAGAGGTGACACCTGCCTACACTCCCCTAGTAGAAAAGGTTGCCAATCAGAAGTTGCGCAATGAATTAACTCACGTCCAACATGAATTGGCCCAATGAAGATAGGAGGTAGTACCCTTAGAGGAACATCAGGTACTACTAAATTGATTTAAAGACCTTTCTACAACTCAGGAGGAAACCTTTGCCCAACTCAGGGAAGAAAGGAAAAGAGTAGAGAAAGCATGGGATCAAGTGGAACAATCTAAGAAGAAAACCAGTATGGTTTGCTCTCTTTACTTAGATGTATTGACTTGCAAGGCACCAACTACTAATTATGATTTATTCTTAGTGGAACAATATTTATTGTTGAAAATCAAGGATGTTAGGGTGGGGAAGCCCACCGCTTTGAAAATTATTGAGGAATTTGTTCAATGTTGCAATGAGCAGGATGAGCAGGTCCAACATATTTTGTGTGAATTATATTTACAAAATTTATTTCTAGAGGAGGATATGGACAGTAACCCCAGCCCCTTCATAGGGGAATTTCAGTTCTAGGCTTTTCTTCCTTTTTCCCAGAACCAAACTAGGTGGGCTAAGGCCTACATCACCTTTCAGAAAAGAGAGCATGGCATAGATATATGGGTCAAAGGGTAACCTACTAAACCCATGTACTTTTTTACCCAAGATAATAAATTCATGCAGTGAAAAGGTGTGATATCCAAATTGGGACCTATTCACAGGGATATTATGCAGAATGGGTGGACATATTTCCATCACATTCATGAGGAAGCATTGGCAGCAACCAAATAGAAATGACTAGCCTCTACAAATAATGTGAATATCAAAGAGCCATTTGGGTACAAGAACTTCAAAGCTGCTGCTTCCAAGTTCCTTATGTACAACAACCTAATTTTGAACATGGATCCTACATGGATAGGGTGCAGATACATATGCCCCATCATCTGGTACCCCCTTGAAGACTATAATCACGATTATGAGTTAATATAGGGGCACACAAACTCAGCATTTGAAAATATTAAATAGAGACATGTATTCAAACTTTACAAATAAGAGGTATACCTTGCATATTATTTAACCCAGCTACACCTCAACCATTTGTTTGCATAAGGACCTGCAAAAAGGTAAGAAACAAAGTATGTTTGGCCAAGAAAAGGGTACGTTTCACCCCCATATTTACCATGATTTGTCATGTAGTTTTATATATTTTTCCTTCATCTTAGCAATAAGGTAAATTAAAATAATAAAAATGTGAGGCAGAGTGGACTAATGATAAATGGAGTGTTTGATAATTTAAAAACTGATTTTTCATTGTCTTTAGTGATAGGGAAGAAAAACAACTAAAATGCTGTCCGGCTGACTAAAAGACAGTAGAAAAGGAAGGAGAACGAAATCATATTGGCTGCTATGAATCAATGAAAGATGTAGAGGCATGCCCACACTTGGAGTTATCAATCGATAGCCACAAAGCAGTAGGGTCCCATGATGAGAAAGATCTGTTACTACTTTTGAATTCGCCTTTAAACTATAAAAGGCCGAAGATGAAAAAGAAAATACTGTAATATAATCTTCCTGTAATAAATTTATTCAGATAGAATCTTCAAGTTTGTACTAATGTATTGTTCTGCGAAGTAATGAAGAACTCTGTGTTTTTGGAATAAACAACCTCTAAGTATTTCTTCGTAGTAGGCTTCAAGTGCCTTTGGGCCCAACCCTAGGGGTTCTGCTGCTACTTTCCTGCTATACATTTATTTACAGAATTTTCATTTCCAGTTATTCATTACATTCCATAACATTATCATCCAAATTGCAAGCATGATATGTTATAGTTTCCTTTTCACTATACTAGATTTATCATTCATGTCCTCTTATCTGGCTTTTACAATCGTTAGAATAGTATCAACATGGTTGTTGTTGAATTCTGCATATAGTTAATGTTTGGATATTTTCATCATGATTCTGGGCGTGTGGTTGATGTTTAATTCTGAAGGATAGTTGATTAAAAGAGAATTCCATTGCATAATCTAGAATAATTTATTGTTGTTCAATTTATTAGGATTTTCTTTCAATTCCTTAATGTAGTTGTTCAATTCATCAAAGCGCGTTGTTCAATTGGAATCTATCTTTTTAGTCTTCAGTATTTATTTATGCATAAGCTTAGAACATAATTATCTCTTTTGAATAGTTTGAAGTATTTCATAATTCACTTCAGGTTGGTTTGATTGAACTTCGTGAATTAAACAATTTCCCTTATAACGATTTAGAGTAGTTAACCTCCGATGGCACATGCATATATTTTGGTTACACTCTTGAAATAATGAGAACTGACCTGGGTTTATAATTAATGAAAAAAATTAAGGTTACCTTTAAAACAGTCACGTTCATGACCCAACAATATGGATTTGTGCAAATCCCTTATAGAAAAACTAATTAGAGAAAGAAACACAATTTTGAAACTTTAATTTTTTGTTTTTGTAGGATAACCAGTTAACCAAGGAGGCTCTTGAACCAAACTCGTCTAATAGATAAAGTGTAAGTATATTTATCACAATGTTAATGATAAATATCTCTCAATAATAATTTTATTCATCCAAAGCTAAATTTATAATACCCATGTCACACCTTCAATTTCCTTACCTTTTCAATAAACTAAGTATTCCTTATCCAATGCTCTCCCTGTAATTTTTCAAAATATTTTATCAAGAAGCTCTATAACTACATCAAGTTCCTTAATTAGAACTTATATTTTCTACTTATGACTTGCTCCCCAATGTTTGGTTTTTCAATAATTTCGATGGTACTTATGTAATTCAACCGCCTATAATATTTATGCGATTATATCCAACACAAATATCAACCATGTTATAGGAATATTGATTATGTGCATGCATATAAAATTACATATAATTGATCAATATTGTCAAAGTTAATTTTCATTCTATTTGAAATATTAAAAATGCCAGAAAAAAGTAAAAATGGAAAGGAATTCCAAAATTCCATTTGGATTTTTTGGTTTGATTTTATTTATAAAGAAAAAGGCATTTTTAAATATTTTATATGGGGTGAGCCATTTCCTTGTGGTGGAATACTTAAATAGAGGGAAATTCTCAATATCAATGGTGTCAGTAGCATCGGGATCCATGCACATAGGACACCCGACACCACAACATAATTCACCATTATGATAGGGGGTGCCCACGTAAATGGTATGGTAGGAAACTATAGTCAAGAGATTGACAGTCAAGATCATCCCTGACATCATTGTAGGCTAGTATCACTTACCACCACACATTCCCCCGTGACCGGTAAGTGTTTTTCACTCTAGTCTCTATCAAGCGAGAATGACATCTAGACAAGTGCGATAGTAAACATATCCATGTCATGTCTACATCACCCCTCCATCCTTCCACTTCATATTTATACATCATTTGTTGCTTCTCTTGTCTGTATTTTTTTGTCCACATTCAATTATTTCCTTTTTTCCTGTATTTCGCCAATAAAACCCAATTTTCCGCCAATTTACTTATTTTCACCACAATTTCACTATGTCCTCTTAGTGACAATAACCCCCTCCAGCAGCATGAATCTTCAAGGTCAACATTGCACAATATACCAGGTATTTAAATGCATTTTCCACTATTTCAAATTTATAATAGAGGTTTAAAATGTCAAAGAAAGTTACCCTTTCAAGCTCCAAAAGTCATATTACCATAATGGATATTGAACAAGACACTTTTGATTCATTTTCCCTGTGAGCTTAATGGAATTTCACCATAACGTCTTAGTTAACCAAGATAAGTTAAAATTTTATGATATAATGGCCAATTCTGCTTTGCTCTATGAAATTTTCCTTCAAACTTATCAATTCCCATAATTTATCACATGGTTAACCCCCTGTTTGTACCCTCAATGATGTTTAATCATGAATTCCCTATGGGGGAATATTTTCCAAGTTTATACCTTACTAATCCATCATTCCCTAGTCTTTCCCTAGTTTGATGAGTATGTTTCATTTTCCCATGAAACCATTTTCTTGACTTTCCAGAACATGTCAATAGAGGATTATACTAAATTATATGCTTCCATTTTGCTTCAAAACACTATTTTACCTTCATATTTTGCCGAGTTCCCCGTTTCTTTCTTTGTTGAAGGTGTTAGACCCATTTAAAAGTAATTGTGAGTATTATTGGAAGGGATGATGCATCAATGATAGATGGTCAATCCATAGGATTATTTAATTTTATGATGCAGTCAAATTTGGTGTTATATTTTCATGCATTTTGGGAGAAAACCCTCAATTATCAGCTCCTTAACTTCAACATAACTAGTTGTTTCAAATTTCCCTCTCTCCTAATATATATTTTTTATATGTACATTTTACGCAATTTATGGACATATGATTGAATGTTTTAGATACCAAAAATAATAAACAAACAATTGGGAATTGGACTGATGTTGTCAGAGCCCAACCAAATAATCAAGTTTTCTCCTATTTCCTTTCTTCGTTCATGTCAATTGTTAACATTGTTGCCCCTCCTATAATTTTTCAAATTCTCAATGTTTATTGAAAATGAGTAGATATTTAAAGGTTTGAGATTGTTTTCTGTTGGCTTGAGGGGTCCTGACCCAGGTTCGTTGTGCAAGGTTTGCCAAAATACCCCTATACTACTGGCCCTTTCCACAATGGCCTACTTTCGCAGGTCATAGTCTCACCCGAAGTAGTATGGGTGGGTGCTGGAACCAGGTTTCCGCACCCTGAGAAAGGAAGGGTAAGGCAAGCAGAGCTGCGCTCTGTCCTGTAATTCCCAAATTACCTTGTTTCTTCCCAGGGTTAATTATGTATCTATTTGCATCCACATGCACTAGCTCTATAATTATATGATTTCTATAAAATCAACACAAAATTATATAAACAGAGCGGAATAGATCTAGATCCAAGCATTCAGTACACAGACCTTTGTAGTGAAAAGACAGAAAATACATAACACAACAATTATCAGCAATTCATACAATAGTACTTATAGATTCAGATCTCTAATAATCCTCCACATTCATTCGTTCATCAATATTTCCTTATAATTCCATTCCCAACTTGCGCACACAATATCAAGGTCCGCACACAGCTGGACTACAATATCTATACCTTGAGAAATTTGCTCCGTGATCATCATTTTTTCATTTGTGATAACGGCGGTATGCTGGGCATGTACGTCTGGGGGCGTGCCGAGCTGTAGCCTAGCCCGTAAGTCTGAAATCTCCAGACGAAAGGCTTTGAAAGCAGCAACATTTTTTTCTACTTTACTTCTAGATGTATCCTTAGCCGTGATTTCCTTTGTGACTTTCGTGCAAAGCTGGTGAATCACAATCTCAAGCTCTACCTGTTGTGACTGGGCCTGGACTACTTCCTCAGTCTTCTAGACAAGGATGAACTGGGTGGCCATAAGCTGTTGGGTGGTGGATTGAGCGCAGTCACTAATTTCCTAGGAGAAAGTGTGAAGGATATTATCTAAGGTTGTGTGGGTCAGCCCAGGAAAGTCCAGATGAAGTCCTGTGCCTTCTAGGGGCTGCGTTCCGACTAAGGCACCGGTAGGGATACTCCAGAGGCGACCGGCCTCCCTGGCTTGTGCCAAGCTGCTATCGACTGACAGAGGTGGTGCCTGGCCTTCACGAGGTGGAGGTTGATGGATTTTGATTTGGATAGCGTGGAGGTCTTCCTGAAGAGAGTCGACCCCAGCCTTCCACTAAGCCACGATAAGTGCCCACTTATCCTCTGTAGCCAAAGTGCCCGCATTCGTGATCTGCTCTAGGTCTCCGCTCGTTAATTTTACCGTCGCGTCATAGTGTTTGCAATGGGATTTTTGTTTCTTCCTTGATCCTGATGCGGATGGCCCCATCCTCTTAGTACCAAGAAGAGGGGGGGTGGTAGTAGCTACCTGGTTCGGAGCTGTGTCTGACTGTTATGGAGTGTTACCTCTGGACTCAGCTGTAACTGATGCTAGAGTGCTGGGGAGATATTTTTTCCATGTGGGGGGCCATAGTGCGATCAGTAGATCAATTTCTTCATTTGGTACCATACAAGGGAGTTTCGTCCATGTCTGACTGGCAAGACTATGAATCTAGACCTGGTGCGTAGTGATTTGAAATGCAACAATATGCTTGTATTTGTCATATATGGTGGGGGATAATCGAGGTCGGGAGTTTATGGTAGTGGCGATACTGCTCTGGAAGAGGACCCAAAATACCTTGTTATCCTGAATGCGTTGCTTATCCTTAGAGTCCCATAAGTGAACATACTGAGCGCCTTCGTACATCCCAGCAGAGAGCTCGGGAGCAACCAATTCCTCTAGTTTGTCCCAAGCGACTAGTGCTATAAGGAATAACAACCATGAATAGAAGAGAGATGTCCCATGCTCTTGAGACTCGCGGAAATTAGCGATAAATTCCTTGCACAAGTATTGAGCCCAATTAAAAAACACACCCTTCGCACACTACCTAGCTAGCTGGATTACATAGGCGGGGATGGTCACAACTTGGCACCTCTGCATGAGTTTTCAGGCTAACAGTCAAGTGTCCATCTGCGTAGCAGGGTCGTTGATGGTTTGTATCACAAACCCTCGCTGATTTTGCTAGACTGCATAGGTCTCCAAGTCATACAGAGCAGTAGCATCTTTGTACTTATTTCTGAATTTCGCGAGCGGGTGCGGCCCCTGCATCGGGAGGCCTATAATGTTTTGGATCAACTCAGCATAAATAGGGACCCTGTTGTGAATCCATAAGTAGCCATTGTGAATGAGAGAAAGTAATTTGCGTGCAAACCAATCTGTGATGTTGTAGCGGCCAAAGTAGGGCATACAGAGCCGATTCAGAAGCACGGATCCCACCAAGCCATATACCCAGCGTTGAGATACCACTTTTATTCCATCATCCTCATGGATTATATCAAAGTATAATGCAGAGGCCAATTCCAGGAAAGTGTCATGGTCCACCATATTATGATCATCGAACTTGACCTCATGGAGGCATCCACAGGGATCATCGAGGATGCGGACCTCGCTTGGGGTTAGCGGAGTCTGCAGGTAGGTCATTAGGCCATCCAAGTTTTTCAATATCTGCATATATGGTCTCTGTGGTCAAACAAAGGGGGGTAACCAATTAATCGAGTTAGCTGGAAGAGCCTCCTCCTAGTCATCCTATACTGAGGGCGGAGACCTGGGATGTCTTAGGGAACTTCGAGGCCTTTTTTCCGCCTGTGGGTTATCGCTCGAACTTTGAGCTTTCTCCTTTCCTTTCCTTGTGGCCCATGGGGGGGAGGGGGGGATTTCTTCAAACTCAGGCTCATCTTCCAAAACTTCCTCAACCTCAGGTTCAGTCGGGGCAGAGGGTTCAGCAATAGTAGTCGGAATCCTTGTGCAAAAAATGAATCTTGGTTATGGGTGATTATTTCCTCATGGAGAGGATTGATCAGTCATGAGAGGGATGTTGTAATTGTAACAAAGTTCGCTGCTAGATTGCTTCCATGAGACACTTAAAGTAGGCCACTTGACTTCATGAGGCAATACCGCTAACTGGACTACCCTGCCCCCTTTTAAGTAATGGCCGTTGGATCATAGGGAGGGATATTTTATGTAGGGCGGGTTTCCCAAGGAATGGTAAAATCCTCCTCTAACTTGACCTACTAGCGGCTCTGAAGCTGCTCCTTTCAATGGTAACTTTTGCTTTTTACCACAGGTTACACTTCCAACATCCAGTTTTCGTGTCCTCGATGATTTGGGCATACCCATTACGCTGAGGTTACTGCTCCGTGATAGCTGCTTGTATTGCCCCAACACAAGATTGGTTCTTAAGTAGCTCTTGGCCCAAGGCCACGATATTTTTAGTATTTTTTCAATTAAGGCTTTAAGGGAGCTGATGTCGGGACCAACTTCCTAACCCCTAGTTGCGTCATCATTTTAAAGGTGGTCTGGTGCATGGGACCACTATCTATGGAAGCTACTGGTGGCATAGGGAACCTATTTCTTGCTCGTGGGTCAATTGAACCTTTTCTCAGGATGGGTATGCCATAGATGCTCAAGCTTGGCTCTACTTCACTCCTTCCCTTAGGGACCATAAAGAGGGGATCCTTTGTGATACGAATACACTGCAATGTGGAGGCTTCCCCTAACTAGGTCTGCCAAGATTTTATATCCTTACTGGGATCCTCAATATCTTCCCTGTAGCATAGTACATCGTCCTAGGTCAAGCGGTCCTTATCTCGAGCTGTCAACTTATAGATATATTCCCCCCCCCCCCTTTGGTATAGGCTCTGTAAAACATTTTCCTTCTACCGGGTCTAGTGGTACAACAACCCATATCCCCTTGTTTCCCAATATCATGCTTTCCAGTGAAGTCTGCATGGTTCATACCACCTGACGGTTGTGCAAAAGCCTCATGCATGATTTTAAGAAAGGTTTAATATCCTCGGTTAGTTCCAAATATCCTCGTTGTGTAGGTGGCAAATTTTTAGCCTCAAATAAGTCCTTTCGTGCCTCCATAAATATTTCCCTTGCTTTGCTCAAGTCTAGTCCTTCTTTGTTGCTAACTGCCTTGCGGATTAGTGTGTCAGCTTCATCCTTCTCCTTAGCTCCCCCAGTCACTAATCCACTGCGTGTTACTACATTTACTTTTGCCTCCTGACCCTGTGGTTCGGTTCAGACCCTTCACCTCTTTTGCGTAGATGAAAACTATTTTCCCTATACCCTTCCTTTTAGGGCTGGGCAATCTTCCAGTCTATGTCCCCACTATCTACAATACCTACAGGACTGTTGTAGGTAGTCCTTTTCAAAATTCCCTATGCTACCACAATTATAGCAGATTAATTGGCCTCGACCTTCACCTGCACTTCCTCTTTGGCTCCCGTCCCCTCTCTCATGGGGGGAGTCATCCCTACCCAAAGGGGTTTTTGGTGGGGTAGGTTCTCCTTTCCCATTCACTTCTTTGTCATAGATTCGGCAATCCTGCTCCTCATGGCCAACTGACCGGAAACATTAGTACCATAATCGCTCTAATGAGGAAACGGGGGTGCCTGGACAAGACCATTGGTTAACATTATGCAACCCAGTTGTGTAGCTTTCTTTGTGCCAAAGAAAAGGTTTGTTTGAGCCCCGTTGTTTTGGGCTACACGCTCCTAGTCCTGACTGGCCTGCTGCACGACCTTGTTCCAGGCCAGCCCCTCTCCTTTTCTCTCGCTGTAGATTCTGGATTTCTTGGTACATAGCCTCAACCTGTACCTAGATCTATTGTACTTCTAAGGTATCATCCTCTAGAGGTGTAGCTTCCAATCTCATAGCAGCTTCCAAGGCCTCGTCTTGTGAGTTGAAATTTTGGCGACTCATGGGTACGCGCAGGTGAGGGAGTAGCATGGCAATAAACCATTCCATAGGATGTTTTTCGTCATTCCGAAATCCTCCTTCTCTAATAGATTTTTTCAGGCATTGATCAACCTCCCATACAGACTCAGTTACTCCTTTCTTGAAGTCTTTTACTTTCGCTACTAGCTAGGAATAATATTTCGGCTTTCTGAATTATTGTTTCATAGCATCTTTGAAATCTTGAATGGATTTCTTCCAATTTTGGGAAATGTATCTCATATACCAATACAGGGCTTTGTATTCGAATGCTAAGGACAACTATGTCATCTTCATCGTGTCACTTTAAACATTCTACGCAGTCCAGACAGAGTTTGCCACGAACCAAAACTGGTCCAGATCCTCATCCCCTACCCCCCTAAAGGTGGGTATTTCCAAACGCACCGTCATGGTTCCTCAAGTGTGCTTCTCTAGTCTTCACCTGTCATTACCCAATCCCTTTCTCAACTCCTTCCGGTCCGAGCAACGAAACCATTTGTTGGCTTCAGGGGTCTTGACCCAGGTTCGGTGTGAAAGGTTTGCCAACAAACCCCTATACTACTTGCCCTTTCGGCAATGGCCTGCTTTTTCAGGTCATAGTATCACCCGAATTAGTATGGGTGGGTGCTGGAACCAGGTTTCCACACCCTGAGAAAGGAAGGGTAAGGTAAGCAGAGCTGCGCTCTGTCCTATAATTCCTAGATTACCTTGTTTCTTTGCAGGGTTAATTATGTATCTATTTGCATCCACATGCACTAGATCTATAATTATATAATTTCTATAACATCAACACAGCATTATATAAACAGAGCAAAATATATCTAGATCCAAGAATTCAGTACACAGACCTTCGCAACAAAAAGATAGAAAATACATAACACATCAACTATCAGCGATTCATACAACAGTACTCACAGATTCAGATCTCTAATAATCCTTCGCATTCATTCGTTCATCAATATTTATTTATAATTCCCTTCCCAACCTGCACACACAACAGTAGGGTCTGCACACAGCTGGACTAGGATCTTCGTGCACACAACTAACAGGAGTCCGTTCCCCAAAAACCCAAATAGATATCTTAAACAACAGATCGCTTCAATAGCTCATTCATTCCTTTACAATACAAAATACATCTCTATTTATAATAATATAGCCTCGACTTCCTATGGTCCAAAATCCATGGTTTTTAGACCCCTAGTTTACCCTTTGACCCATTACAATGTGTTTGGGGATTTGACCCACCCCAAAACCCCTAGGCTATACTAAATATAATAAAAAAATAATCAAAATGGACCAGTTTCGCAGCTTGTTAGGAGACCCCATTCCAACATTTTCCATTTGAGGATTACACAAAGATTATATTATATGGTATAAATATTCCTCCATATAAACTACCGATGTTTCTTCCTATGAGAATATTTGTATTTTAATTCATTAGGAAAATCTTAATCTTTGATCAAGTGCATTTGGTCCCAGCCAAGAAAGGATATTTTTTCAAATTACTCAGGATTTGTTGAGGCTACTTTTTGTCTATTACTCCTCACCCTTTTTGCCTCTTTTTTCCAAGTTTGGACACATATATACTTCCTTTCTCCTCTCTTTATTCCTAATATGGCCAAAATTCCATCAATTCTTGTTGAAGGTAAAAGGCAGTACAAGTATAATTGTTTCTACTATTCTGTAGCTAGTTTAGGCATTTTTAGTAACATGCTTCTTTGTTGACTTACTATTGTGGGTAGAATGATGGATTTCTTGAAGGACTTGTTTGATTAGCTCTTTGAATTGGAGGACAACTATGTTCCTTCAACTATCTTCTGTTGATATACCGGCATGCCTCCAGATAGAAGCTCCAGCTTAGCAAATTCGATGCTCGTTCCAGCACTTCGACAAGTTCAAATATTGGTGAAGGACCAGCTGGCCAGTCTGCGTATAGTGGAGTTTAGTTAACAAAATTTAGAAAACTTTTTCTTATAGTAGCATGTAGATTTTAATAAGGAACTCATAGTGTAATTTAGGACATATTAATGTTGATTTTGTGGATTACCATATCCTTGGTTTTCAACATCCTGCTCTATAATAGAACAGCTACTGTTATGTAAATAAGAATTCCTATAAAGGCAAAGACATATGATTTGATGGAGGTTAATGTATTTTGTTTCAGCTATCAATACAAACTACGATTTCATGTTCTAAAAGTGCAAGCCAAAATTTTGATGTTGATGTGTTCTTGATTAACTGTGAATTGATGTAGATTTGATGAATCTCTGAGATAAGTTGATGTAGGTGTAGTTAGTACTGTAATCAATTCTTTCCCGGGTGTGTCAAGGGCCCACCACAACTGGTTCAGCCCCATAGACATAGCTAGAGGTAATTCGTAAATATAGTTTGATTCATTTTTTGATTGCAGAGTTAATTGTTTTAAAATTCGATTTTGTGTGTTGGCTTTGATTCATGTTGTTGTAGTTCATAAGAATAATTGATTAAATTATTGATTATATAGTTATTTGTTTTTTAAAATCAATTTCAGCATTAATGTATATTGTCGTAGTAGAGTAATTTTATATCTCCAGGATCAGGTTGGGAATGTCATATTAAGACTCTGTGATTGTAGTTGTAAACGTGTCTGATCCCTTCCATGAGGAATGTGATCCATCCTTCACCTCATATGCATCATTTTGAACTGAGCCTTGCCCAGAAATAGAGTTGAGAAAATACTTCGTCATCCCTCTAGATAAATGAATTGTTGAATGCATTTCTACGTGAATGAACAGATCTTGGTTGTATACATTTAATTCGATCCTTTCGATGAGTAGATAGGGCTGAAATATGCATTTCTAGATCGATTTCAGTAGAAGAGCATAGCTCGGGTTGCAAATAGATTTAATGGTTAACTGCTTATGTGTGTTGAATGGTCCTGTGCATTGAGTAATCTGCATCTCATTTATGTGTTCATAGCTTAGATTGATGACCATATTTCAATTGCTATAACAGATGGATGTCATTGTTGAGTGAATGGTTTTGTTTGAATTCCATGCACTTGGTTTGAAGAAGAAGAGTTTTTTTTACATTGGAGTTTTCGCTTATCATTGCTTAAGACCAAAATAGGAGTGTGAAGTTATATTGATTGGAGAGTGACAGATATAGGTTCTTTTGGGGTCTTAGCCAGCAAGCCACTAGGAGACCTGTGTGTTTATTAGGTAGAAGAATGTAAATGACTCATAGAGTAGTTCTGAGCAAATTTTTCTTCATTCATTTGGCATGATTAATTATATTTTTATAGTCTTGTTTCATCTTCCATAATATTATGGTTTGGAGTGGGAGGTCAAAGACTAATTTTAGCATTTGGGTCAAGTTGAATTAGTAATATTGCTTGGAGTGAATGCATATTCCCTTAAGGACAGAATCTTAACCATCATTCCTCTTTGAATTGATGCTTGAAATCGTGTGTTAGGTGCAAGCTTCACAATCTCATGTCTATAAACAATAGGAGTGACGAAGTGATTTAAGCCCCTGCAACTTGGTTGGAAAGAAATCATTCATTAAAATTTGAAGCATTTCATTGCAAGCTTCAGAGGATGACTAGATGACTACCAATAACAATCTATGTGAATGTGTCAAAATTGTAGTTTCGATATTGAATGCATTTCCATTTCTGTGATGCAGCATGTGTTGATTTAATTGAGGGCATTATCTTATTGTAGAAACCTAAGTGTCGATTGCTGTAGAAGTTTGAGTAACTTTGCTAGAGTATAATTGGAAGTTGGATGAAAGGCAACTGTAATTAGAAGCTAATCTATAGAGTGTAGTTGTGCATTCTTGATCACTTAAGTTTATTTTAGTTTGGTTCGAAAAGTAGAAGTTGTGGAATTAAAACTGTCAAGAGTGGGTAATACATATATAACTGGTTCGGCCAGGTATGAAAGATTAATGGCTATCATGACTAAAGTTTGTGTGTAAAATTTCCATTCAAACCCGTATGATAGTGCACCCTTTCACTTGAAACCAGTATAGTGAATTGCTATGAAGTGTTGACATGAGAGTTAATTAGGGATACCATTAGTAATTGCAAGTTCATTATGTGAGTGTGGAATCAGTTCATAAGTTTACTCAGACTAGGTAATTCCTTTTAAGTGTGGCCTCTAAAGATCAGAATTAGGGAATTTAAGATTTTTTGCAAACACTTAGTTATTGAATTAATTTTTTTATTGATTTGGTAATGGTTTTTGATTTCAGACTTAATGTTGAGATAAATTTAATAAGGGTTTCTAGTGTTCAAACAAGAATTTGTTGATTATTCCTATTTTCATGAATTGATTTATTTCCAACAGTGTGTGTTTATAGATGCTTGTTTGTGCCTCAATTCTTAAACCAAATATCATAAGGAATCATATAAATTCAAACTCTAAAAGCTAAACCTTGAGAGTGCAGTACAACTCGTGTTTTATGAGCCAGGATTGATATACAAATATTGGTGAATTAATTCGACATTTATTTCAACCAACAAGATTATTGGGAATTTGACTGTCAATAATAAGCGAGCATCTGGGGAGGTAGAATGTTACAAAGTATGGGTTCCCAGCTATGAGAGAATCTATATTATTATACTCATCAAATAATTTCTAGGAGGATAATATAAAATGTTTATGCTCCTCATGACTATGAACCAAAACATGAATGGGATAAATTGGAAAATGGAGGTGTAGTCCAAATTTCAATAAGTATGGAAGTTGAAACTCCCCTCCCTTCTGAAAAAGGGTTAAAAATAGGACTATTCATTGTGGACATAAGAGAACTTTCTCAAGGAAGCAATATGAAAAAGGTGCATAAAGGAGGAACATAAGTGAAGATTTCACGGAAATTACTTCCACTCATATTGGGTTTCAATTTAAAATAGGAGGAGCTTAATGTGCACCCTCATCCCCCATTCCTAAAAGAGAAGAACATGTATCTTTAGAAGCTTTGAAATATTCATATGAACAAATTAAGGAAAGGAACCAAAAAATTAAGACTAATGTTGCTACCCAGTTGGAGGCACAATATGTTTTAGGTTATCAAACCAGACTCCATTCAGCTATGGATTTGGAGAGGAGTCACTTTAAACTCTCATTTACTCACCATATTACACATTCAATTAGTACTAGAGATGATTTCAAGAAAATTAGTATATCATTGAATACAAAAGATATACCTTTTCTTGACAATATAAATCTACACATGAAATCTAGACAAAGGCCTTGCTAGGGAAAGAAATTGGTCAGTTGAAATTAGAAAAGGATAAATCATGAGATATAAAAACTGAAAATGGATAATTTAAGAAGTTAATTATAAATTTTGAAGTGAATCCACAGAAGAAAACCACTATACAAAAATTTTACAAGGAATATAATCTGAGATGCAATTATTAAGAAAAAAGTTGAAATTTCTTCCTACTAAGCATGTCTTGGCTCCAAAAGTAGCTCAAATTGAAAAGGAAAAAGAACTTATAACTCATGAGCTCGTAGAACGATATAAGAAGGTTGGAAATCTAAAGGAACTCAATGCACAACTGCAAAAGAATATAGATTTACATGTTTGCACAATTTTAGTGCGAGTAGACTCTGAGGACCCTATTGATAAGCTCACTAGGGTGATGCTTGAATTAAATAGTTGAGAGGATGTGTTAAGGAAAATAGAAAATAATTTGTATGATACTAAATATAAATTGAAGCATAAGGAGAGATAATTGAACATGCCTATACAAAATTCATCATAATACCACAAAAAATATCTAACATCGTGTGATGAAATTAAGGAATTAAAAGAAAAACTTAAAGGTAACATGTATCATATTAAATCATGATAGATTATTTCGAATCATATCATCCAATAGATAAAGGTAATCTGGGATCATACGTTGGTCATGGCCGAAGAGAAAATAATGTTAGGGGACCTAGAAATGCTTATTTGTTCCAATAAAGACAAGTCACAACAACGTGCACAATTGGAAAAAAGGATGATTTATTTTATGAATGCTAGGTCTTCTGTGGAGTTGAGAGAAATGGAAACTCATAAAAAAATATCCACTATTTTAGAAATAAATAAGATGGTGCAAAATAATATCTACAAGAAAAATGTAGAAACCATACTAAAACAAATCAAGGAATTAGTGTTGTCTATTAATTCAAACTTTCACATGAGAGTATGATCACGATCCCCTTTATTTTGGGACCAACAAGGAAATATTTTTTCATGGGATACCTATGAAACTTTATTAGTGGAAGAAAAAATTAAAATCAATTATTCCCATGAAAAAAAATAATTTTAAAAGGGTAAAAAATTGTGAAACACTTTCAAAGATATTTTCAATTATTATGGTCAGTTAAGACTCTCTTCCCTAAAAGGAAAACCTAAAACATAATAACAAATTTCAAGATGGACTGTGAAATATTGATCAAGTGTCCAAATCCTCACTTGGAAGTGTGGAAGAAATGCCTAAATTTAATATCACCAACAAAAGGAGTGGAACTTGGAGCTTCCCCAAGCGAGCCTACACAAAGATCCCAAGTGATCCAATGAGGACAAAGCATGTAGTTGAATTTGGAAAAATATATTATTTTTTGTAATTTCAAATTTCTAATTTTGATTTTCAATTCAGAGAGAAAAATTGGTGTAATATATTGGCATTTTCTAGGAGATTTAATAGATTTTTGGATCATTCATTATTTGTTTTTCTTCTTCTGAAATTTTGTAAGAATTTGCTAGTATATTTAAAGTATGGTATAGAAACACTAAAATAGATAAAATATTGTCTAGTTTCTACTTGAATGATGTTATGTTCTCCTTTGTAATTATCATTAAGATAAATATTTTATTTTATTTACCAAAAGTTTTTTTTAATGAGGTCCAAGTTGTAAAGTTAAATAATTGAGTTGTATTCATAAGCATGCTTGTTTTATTAACTATTGTATTTGTTTTTTTATTTTTCTTATTTCACTTACAAAATAATGAAAAATATCTCCCAAAACATATCCAAATGAAAACTATAGCAAATTATAATCACAAATGGCATTCACATAGAGAATACCCTACTGGAAGTTACACTCAACCTTCAGTTATTACCCTCCCTTATTCAATCCTCTAGAATGGATTATTAATTCTTCAATGTGAAAGCTTTCTTTAATGTTGATTTGTAGATTATGTGACTATGAATTATCCATCTCATAAACATGGAAACTTTTGTGGAATCAATTACAAATTTGTGTTCATTGTAAAGTTAAGTTCAAGGCTTCTTTTCTTCTAAGGATGAATGACCATTCATGAGGCACATAGAAAAATTAACATTTAAAATAAATAAATAATAATAATAACAATAATTGAATTTTAAGGCATTTTTAGGTTATGAGAGATTACTAATTTAATGTTTTAAGTTTTATTTTTTTGAAATTTTTTAATTAATTTTATGGGAAATCTAGGGAGAAGTTTATTAAAATTCATCCAAATATTTAAATAAAAATTCAACAATCATATCTTTCTTTGTAAATCAAATTTTCAATGGGATGATCGTTAAACCTAATTTTACTATGTTATTCCTTGATAGTGTGATGATATCATCTTCACCCAGGAGGAATGCCCAACTGATTGACCATGTGAAGTTGCGATTCAGTTAAACCACGTTGCTCGCCTGTGGAACAAGGAATATTTTCGATGTACTCCTTGTTAGGTGTAAATATCCCAATGTCAAACAACATTTGTCCCTTTCTTTTGTAATAGAATCAGTTTTCAAATTTCTCCTTGTTCCCCTATTCGTTGTTTAATGTATGGATTATCGCGAAGAATAGAGTGTGGTGTACTAAAACCAAACACCTCTTCGACTTAGATTAGTATCTGTAGTATGATAACTCTACTCACTTTTAAGAAAATATCAGAAAATAATACAATAATCCAACATCGAAAGGAAATAAGACACTTCTGAAGATATTATGCCCGACATGATTAAAAAAATTGTATGCAAGGACCCAAAGCCACAAGTAAATCTCTCTAAATAGAACATAGTAAAGTATGGATGTCCATTGTACCTGGTTACACAATTTAAAATGTATAACATTATTCACATGAAAATTCAAAATCACTAACATATAATGGAACAAACATGCAAAAAGAATCCTCAAATTAACTAGATTCAAGACCTTATCCCTATATGTTTCGTGTATTTTTCTTTGTATAAATAATAGGTTGGAATTTATGATTTTTTTGGCTAATAAATAGTTCATAGCATTGGGCCATATTTATCAAAGTAAATTTCAATTAAGATTCATAACTCCATTTAAATAGAACACAAATATATCAGTTACATATTTTTCCCATGGTCACCACATCAATATTGTTATTTCTATCGACACTCCATTGGAAAATGAATAAGAAGAAATGTTAGTACAACACAGAAAAATCCATAAATCATCACCATTATATTGGTAATAAAAATAGTATCATTTATTGAGAGAGAAACCATCAATTTACTCTCAAAATATTGTAGAAATTGGTACCGAACATAAAACCTGTTCAAGCCTACATGGTGTAGAGTAGTTGGTGATGGGGTACACTGTTAAGGCACTCTATCTGCAAGGTCACCATTTCAAAACCCGTGGGTGGGATGGGCGAATGGAAAAAATGGAAATATTAGGATTAGTATAAACTACCAAAAAAAACATAGAACTTATTCGGTCCCTATATTACTAGTGTAGTCCCTTATTTTTGTTAGTATAGCCCCCATATCAGCATAACTTTGTCTTGAAGCATCCAAATTAGGTCAGACCTATTGAATTCGAAAGAATATTCAGAGGGATACTATAGGACTGATTTTTAGATATTGAAGATCTGAAATCACAGATATAATTAAGTTTTAATATCTAGCTCCTCAAAAAGCAAGAAAAAGGTGTGTATTTGTTTTCAAATTGCATAAGTTTTGTTTGAAAAATTAGTTTGAAGTGATTCGAAGGGCATATTGAAGAATTTATATCAGTATTTGGTTCTAAAATTCCCCCTAAATATATTTCAACACCCATTAAGCCCTCAGAATACACTACTATGACTCATGAATATGAAGAAGTGCAACATGATATATGAAAATTACAAGAGCAAGTGCACCAAATTTTTCTCTCACAAAGAACAACAAGAAACGAAATGCATGTTTTGAATAAAGGTGTTGAAGCTAAGATGGATGGTTTGGGGAAAGGCCTAGAAGCTAATATGGATGGTTTGAAGAAAGGCATGGAAGCTAAGATGGATGGTTTAAAAAATGGCATGTAAGACATGGAAGGTTTAAAGGAAGGTTTGAAAAAGTTGATACGTTAAATCGTTCCTAGTGGCAAAAATATAGTAGAGGAAACTCATGATGAGAACAAAATAAATGTTAATCATGATTTCATAAACTTGAATGTTGGATGAAAGACCCACCATATTCCAAATATCGATATGAGGAATTTTTATGGCAAGGATCCCATAACATGGATATTACATATGAAGCAATATTTTGATCTCAATAATGTGCAAAACACACAAAAGGTACACATTGCAACTTTATATTTAGAACAAAATACATTTGTATGGTATCGATAGATTTTCTCCCATAAAAAAATTGTCACTTGTTCAATTTTTACGGAGGAAATGATAGCACATTATGAGGATACAAACATCAACACCTTCTTTAGCCAATTGATAAATCTAAAAAAAAGGGGTTCAATGGTGAAGCACATTGAGGACTTCCAAAAAATGAATATAAGGGTAACTGTTATTCCAGTGGAACACAAGATTGATGTCATAGGGACTTTAAAGGGTAACGTCCAACATGAGGTTTGCCTTTGGGAACCTGATTCATTGCAGAAGGAATTCATGTTAGAAAGAAAACTTGAATTTAAAATTATGGGGACAAGGAAGCCTACCACTCACATCTATAAATATGGAAGTGTTGCTACTCCTAGACTTCCACAACCTACATGGTTGAAACGACAATAATTGGAAGAAAAAAAGAGAAAAAGGGCTTTGCTATAGTTGTGATAGAAAATACACTAAAGTTCATTAGTGTGCTGAGAAGTAATTATTTTACATAGATTGTGAATAGGAGGAAGAAAATGAACAAGAAACTTCAAAAGAAGAGGATATACACCAGTTTCCAACCCTAGAGAAAGAAGATATGAGCATGAACATATCATGTAATGCATTAGCATGAACTACCACTCCTCAAACTCTCAAGATACAATGACATATCAAGAAGAAAAAGGTAATAGTGTTGGTTGATTTGGCTAGTACCCATAATTTTATTCATTGTAAGGTAGCCAAGATACAATGACATATCAAGAAGAAAAAGGTAATAGTGTTGGTTGATTCGGCTAGTACCCATAATTTTATTCATTGTAAGGTAGCCAAGGAATTGAATTTCTTCCTATACCGAGCACCAGAATGTCAAGTGATGGTTGAAAATGGAGGAACTATAGATTTCTATAGAAAATTCCATAATATAAAGCTAACCATGAGGTATTATGTATTGAATAGTCCAATGCTTTCCATTCCAATGGGAGGTGTTGATGTTGTAGTAGGAGTACAATGGTTACAATCTTTGGGGATGGTAGCTTTTACTTTTCAAGAGCTTTTCTTGAATTTTTTTTCGAATGGAAAGGAAGTCGAATTACAGGGTATCACCAGGGAAAATTTTAGGGGCTAATATTCGTAGGAGGGTTAGTTTTCTATACTTTTTCCAAATAAAATATTCGCCCATTTATGTTTTTTTATAAAAAATAATTTTCCCATATTTTATAGTATCAAATTATTTTACCTTAAAAATTGCCACGATCTTATATAGACTAATATAATATAGTAAATAATTTAAATATTTTTACAAAAATATCGTCAAATGTTTTACAATTTTTCTATAAGAGATTATCAAGATTCATTAAGGATTCTAAACTTTCAAATAAATATCCATCCTTAAAATTTTCCCTGGGTATCACAGGGAAGTCGGGAAACATAACAATCTCTAATGTCATGACAAAGCTTCTGAAGAGAGAACAACAAGGCATAATTTCACAATTATGCTCACTAGAAGTTCCAACATCAAAATCATTTATTTCTCGAGATCTCCAAAAAGTATTTGACAATCATTCCAAGGTGTTTGAAACTACCAAAGGACTCCCACCTATTCATGACCATGATCATGATATCCATTTGATTCCAAGAAGTGTTCCTCCAAACATCAGGCCTTACAGATATCCTTATGTCCAAAAGAGAAAAATTGAACGTATGATTGCAGAAATGTTAGAGGCTGGTATAATTCAATCTAGTCAAAGTCCCTTCTCTGCTCCACTAGTATTGGTGCACAAGAAGGATGGATCATGGAGTATGTGTCCAGATTATAGGGAGCACAATAATCTCACTATTAAAGATAAATTTCCGATTCCTATTATTGATGAATTATTGGATGAATTACATGGAGGAATTTATTTTACCATGTTGAATCTTCCTTCAGGATATCATCAAATTAGAATGAATGCTATAGAAATTATAAAAACAACATTTCAAACTCATGAGGGTCATTATGAATTTTTTTCAATGCCTTTTGGCCTTACCAATGCACCTTCTACATTTCAAGGGTTAACGAATTCCATTTTCAAAACCTTCCATATAAAATTTGTGTTAGTATTTTTTGATGATATACTAATATACAACAGTTCATGGAAGGATCATGTTCAAAATGTTGACGAGGTGCTCAATCTATTGGAGGAGAAACAATTATATGAAAAAATATCCAAATTTCTATTTGGAGTACAAGAAGTGGAATATAAGGGTCATATTGTATCTCACGAGGGTGTTAGGTTAGGCCCTAACAAAACTAAATCCATTATGGAATGGAAAGTCCCCACAATCATAAATCACTTGCGAGGATATCTCGGGTTAGCAAGGTATTATTGAAAGTTTGTTGACAATTATGGGAGAATAGCAGCACCTCTAAAAATGTTATTGAAGAAATTTGCATTTTCATGGACTCCTAAAGCAACTAAGGCCTTTGACGATATTAAAGAGGCAATGTTCCTAGCACCGGTTTAGCTACACCAAACTTCAAAAAAACCATTATTGTGGAATGTGATGCCTCAGAAAATGGAATTGGTGTTGTTTTAATACAAGAAGGAAGACCCATTGCTTTTGAAATTCGTCCAATCAAAGGAAATTATTTACATAGAGCTATTTATGAGAAGGAAATGTTGGCAATACTACATGGATTAAAATAAATGGTGACCTTACCTAATTGGAAGACACTTGAAGGTAACAACTGATCATGATATTCTTAAACATTTTTTGGAACAAAGACTATCTTCAGAAGAGCAAAAAAGAATGGTCACAAAAATGTTGGGTTATGACTTTCAAATCATATACAAAATAGGGAAGCTAAATTTTTTTGCGCATTCACTCTCAAGAGAGAATAAAGAGTTGGAAGCATTGAGTTTTGCCATTTACATTATCCAACCAGATTGCATTACAGAAGCAAGGGATTAAAGGAAGAAGGACAAAGAAGTGTGGACACGCATTCAAAATTTGTAACAAAATCCTAGTACATCAGATACATTTAGTTGGAAGAATGATTCCTTATGGTACAAAGATCGCTTATATCTTTGTAAATATTCCCAACTAAAACAAAATATTATTTTGTAATTGCACACTTCTCCTTTAGGAGGACACTCATGATTTTTAAAAACTTACCACATGGTGAAGAAAGATTTTTTTGGGATGGCCTTAACTATGATATTCAAATATTTGTTGCAGAATCTTTGGTTTTCCAACAAAATAAATTTGAGATAATTAAGACCTAGAGTATTCTACAAGATTTATCAATTATAAGTCAACTTTGGGAGGATATTTCAATGGATTTTATCACAGGTTTACCCAATTCCGAAGGAAAGAGTGTCATCATGGTGGTAGTTGATAGACTTACCAAGTAAGCACACTTTTGTGTATTACCTCACACATTTAAGCAAGTATAGTTGCTATTGCATTTATGGAAATAGTTTAAAAGGTACATGGAAACCCAAAGATTATTGTAAGAGACAGATATCCCATTTTTACTCGAAATTTTTGGACAGAATTATTTTCTTATTTGGGTACTCAACTAGCTCATAGATCATCTTATCATCCTCAACCTGATGGGAAAAATGAGATAGTGGACAAATGTTTGGAAGGATATCTTAATTTTTTTGTATCTGATCAAAAAACACAATTGGTCAAGTGGTTACCTCTGGCAGAATGGTGGTATAACACTTCCTTCCATGCTGCAACAAAAATGACCCCATTTATGGCACATTATGGATATCATCCACCATCCATCACATCGTCTTTAATATAAAATTATAAGGTTCAAGTAGTGGAATATCACATCCAGCATCAAAAACAAGTTCTCCACCTGTTAAAGGATAACAAAAATTTGGTACAAAATTGGATGAAAAAATAGGTAGATCAACATCGTAGTGAGAGAATTTTTGATGTAGGAGACTAGGTATCTTTATGGCTACAACCATAAAAACAAATGTCCCTCAAGCAAGCTAAGAAGGATAAAAAAGTAATTCAAAATTAATATGATCCTTGCAAGGTGTTGCACAATATTAGTACTATGCATACAAATTTGAGAAAACTACTTCTTCGTGACTGCATCTTGTTTTCCATGTTTTATGCTTAAAGAAGGTTATAGGTGAAAAATTTCCAGTTCCAACAATATTGCCAAAACTTGATGAGGAAGGAAAAATCATAGTGGGACTTGAAGCACTCATGGAAACAAGAACTCCACAACTACGAAATCGATCAATTTTAGAGTTTCTCATCAAGTGGAAGAACTTATCCACTGAAGATCTACATGGGAGGATGAGAATTTTATACAAAAGCATCCAAAGCTACTCAAGTGTTGAGGGAAAAACCTTTTCTAAGGAGAGGGGCATGTTAGCTCCCTATATTACTAGTGTAGTCCTTTATTGTTGTTAGTATAACCCCTTTATTGTTATTGTTGTACCCCTGTAATCCCCATATTGTTATTATTGTTCCCTTACATTATTATTGTTAGGTTAGCTAGGATTATATTGTGACCCCATGGGCTCCTATATATGGAACGAGGTTTTTCCATTTATATCATCCAATAATTGTTCATTTATGGAATCTAAAGAAGGTTTCCCCCTCGAAGTGGCTTATTTCTAAGGCGTTTATCTCTCTTTTCTTCTATTTTTGGAGTTGGTTTCATAACAAAACTATTTCAAAATTTCACCAAGAAATACCAAAAAACTAAATACACATCCAAAAAAGATATTTTAACATAGATAAAGTTCCAAATTACTAAAAAAAAATTCCAATTATAGATATTTGATAGATTAAGATATAATTGCATAAAATCCTTACAGGCAAAACTCAAAGCTCATAAAGTTATAAATGCCAATAATGCACATCTCTTTACACAATTGAACAAACAAAAACACCATTTTTTATCGTCATCATAAAAGATGAAGGTTCACTTCCAAAAAATAACATAATACTTAATACTCATTCCAGGTAACCATTCTGAGAAAAAATGGGGATGCAATGCTTGTAATATCATTTCATACAAGGGGCTAGTTTTATAACCTTGTTCTTAAAGCAAATTAGGTGGGGTTGAAGTTTTATAGGTAACAAGTTTCTTCCAGTTTCTAATAACATGTCTAACCCATTGCATACTTTTGGGTTGAGTTTCATGTAATTTGGGTTTTCCATTCTTCTACATGTGAGAAATCTTGGGCACAAGTAGATCAACAAGGTTTAGATTAGTCAACAAGGCATAGATTGACAATAAAACCTATTACAACCACAATATTCAAAGGTAGGAACCAAAGGAAACATATTCATAAAAAATAACCTAACTCTTCTTTGTTTTCATGATTAAATGGTCCAACTTCAAAGGAACCATAGTAGAAGGCATCCAACAGAAATGTTGAGGTAAAGGATACCCTTATCTGAAAGTTGTATATATGTCTTGAGGTAAGGGGTATGTATAGTTATATAGGTATGTAATTATATATTTTTTTGGATAAAATACCAAATTAATGTTTGAATGAAACACAACTACAAAAATATGAATATCTAGTGAAAGAAGCATACACCCAAAAGCAAGTAGAAAAAAAAGGTTGAGTTATCTTGAACATTCACCATTTTAACTATTCACTAGACCTAAAGCCAAAATGTACAAAATTAACATCAGATTCATACAAACAAATAAAAAAATATAAAACCAATAATTATTTATAAACGATCCAACATATGGAAATACGCAAGGAAAGTGAAAGTAGATTGTTTTGAAAATTAACATTATTCAAATTTTTCACAAAATCTGAAAACACTTCGTAATCAATTTCTTCTAATTTTTATGTATCATTCCTAGCATTGTATGATTAGTTTTTATAACATATTCAAGTTGTAAAAATCCATGATCTTTCAAATCATACTTATACATGTGTTTCCCCTTTATTCTACTCTACCAACATAATGGAAGCTCGATGCCTTCTAATCTATCCAAAAAGTCAGGTTTAGTATGTTAATCAAACACCATATTACCAACCTTCTTCTGTATTCAAACACCTTTTTTTTTACTTATATGAACATATTTTCTTGTATTATTTTCATTGGGGGGAGTTGAGTTTCTTTCAAATATCTTATCCAATTTCAAAGCCAATTGAAACACCATTTTGTAGAGCCTTCTCATCTCACCTAAAGAAGACCCCATTCCTCACTTTTGTCAACCTATATTTGGATAATGTTGGATTTCCATTCAACTTACTAATCAAACATGCTTTGAACATATCCTTACCATCAATATCCACCACTAGTTTTATCGTTCTTCTTACGTTCTCATCAATGGAATCTAAAATTTCATCCAACTCATGTGTCCACTCACTTTCAATTATTTTCAATTCACTTTCATTGTGTACCAATGAAGAGGAATATTGGAATATAGAGGTGGAAAAACTCTGTGGATAATCATCAAGTACTTCATAAAAAATTAGGAATGTTGGATTTATGAAACCAACTCACAAAATACAATAAAATAGAGATAAATGACTTAGAAATGAGCCACTTCAAGGGGGAAACCTCCTTTATATTACATAAATGAAAAATTCTTGGATGAAACAAATGAAAAAACATTGTTTATATATATATAGGATTCCATGTTGTCACAATATAATCCTAACCGGCCTCACAATAATAATTTAAGGGCGCAAAAATAACAATAGTTGGCCATTGTAGAGCACAATATTAACAAAATGGGGACTACAAGGGCACAACAATAACAATAATGGGGCTACACTAACAACAATAAGGGACTACACTAGTAATATAGGGCCCTAACATGCCCCTCTCCTCCAAAAAAATTTTGTCCTCAACCCTTAAGTAGGTCTAGATGCTTCTTTATAAAATTATCATGTGCCCATGTGTAATCTTCAATGGGTAAGCTCTTCCAGTTGATGAGATACTCAGAAATTGATCGATTCCATAGCTATCAAGTTATTGTTTCTGTGACTGGTTCAGGTTCCAATATCATTTTTCCTTACTCATCAAGTTCTGGCAATATTGTTTGAACTAGAAAATTTTCACCTACAACCTACTTTAGGCATGAAACATTGAAATTTGGGTGCACTCAGGAAGGTATGGGAAGCTCCAATTTGTATGCCATAGTACCAATATTTTGTAACACCTTGTAAGGACCATAGAAATTTGGTGATAATTTATTATATCCTTCTTACCTAGATTGAGGGACATTTGTTTGTATGGTTGTAGTCGTAAGAATACCCAGTCACCAACATCAAAACTTCTCTCATTGTGATGTTGATCTGCCTCTTGTTTCATTCAATTATGTGCCAAATTTAGGTTACCCTTCAAGAGTTGGAGAACTTGTTTTTGATGCCTGATGTGATCTTCCACTGCTTGAACCTTAGAATTTTCTCTTAAATATGATGTGATGGATGGTGGATGATATCCATAAAGTGCCATAAATGGGGTCATTTTTTCTGCAGTGTGGAAGGAAATGTTATACCACCATTCAGCCAGAGGTAACCAATTGACCCATTATGTTTTGTTTATCAGATAAAAAGCAACAAAGATATCCTTTCAAATATTTTTTCACTATCTCAGTTTTCCCATTGGATTGAGGATGATAATATGAGCTATGAGTTAGTTGAGTACCCAAACATGAAAATAACTCCATCCAAAAATTTTTAGTGAAAATGGAATCTCTTTCGCTTAAAATAATATTTGGGTCTCCATGTATCTTTTTAATTGTTTCAATAATGCATTAGCAACTGTACTCACGATAAATGCTTGAGATAATGCACAAAAGTGTGCACACTTGGCAAGTCTATCAACAACTAGCATGATGACACTCTTTCCTTCAGATTTAGGTAAATCTGTGATAAAATCCATTGAAACCTCCTCCCAACATGGATTTGGAATTGATAAAGGTTGTAGAAGACTCGAGATCTAATTTTCTCAACTTTATTTTGCTGGAAAACCAAACATTCTAGCACAAAATGTTTTATATCGCATTTAAGGCCATCCAAAAAAAAATTTCTTCATCCTGTGGTAAGTTTTTAAAAATCTCGAGTTTGCTCCTAAGGGAGAGGTGTGAAATTCCAAAAGACTATTTTGTTTTAGTTGGGAATTCTAAAAAAGATATAAACGATCCTTGTAGCATAAGGAATCATTTTTCCAACTAAATGTATCAAATGTATTGGGAACTGGCTACAAAATTTGAATGAGTGTCCATACTTATTTTTCATTCTTCCATTCATCCCTTCCTTCGATTATCCAATCTGTTTGGATAATAGAAATGGCATAAAGAAACGCTTCCACGTCCTCATCCTTTCTTTAGAGTGCATCTGCAACAACATTTAGCTTCCCTTTTTTGTAGATGATTTCAAAGTCATAACCCAACATATTTGTGACCCATTTGTTTTCTCTTTTGAAGATAGTGTTTGTTCCAAAAACTATTTAAGACTATCATGATAATTTTTTACCTTGAAGTGTCTTCCCATTAGGTGAGGTTGCCATTTCTTTAGTGCGTGTAGTATTTCCAACATTTACTTCTTGTAATTAGCTTTCTGTAAATACTTTCCTTTGATTTGACAACTTTCAAAAGTAATGGGTCTTCCTTCTTTCATTACAACAACACCAGTTCCATTTCTTAAGGCATCGCATTTAACAATAACATTTTTTGTGAAGTCTGGCATAGCTAAGACTGGTGCTTGGCACATTTCCTCTTCAATATGTTCAAAGGCATTAGTTTCTTCAAGAGTACATGAAAATGCATCTTTATTCAATAATTTTGTTAGAGGGGCTACTATTATCCCATGATTCTTAAAAAACTTGTGATAATACACTGTTAACCCTAAAAATCCTCACAAATGCTTGATGGTTGTGGGGAATTTCCATTCCATAATGGCTTTAATTTTTTTAGGGTCTACCTTAACAACCTCCTCAGATATAATATGACCTGGATATTTCACCTCTTACACTCGAAAGAAACATTTGAGGATTTTACATATAATTACCTCTCCTCCAAGGGTTTGAGAACGTTTACAACATGTTGAACATGATCCTTCCAAGACCTATTTTAGATTAGTATATCATAAAAAAATACTAACAAAAATATTCTAAGGAAGGGTTTGAAAATTGAATTCATCAACCATTCAAATGTATAAGGTGCATTGCTAAGGCCAAAATGTATAACGAAAAATTCATAATGACCCTCATGAGTTCAAAATGTTGTTCTAAGAATGTCGTATGTCTTCATTCTAATATGATGGCATTTTGAACAGAGATTCAACTTTGTGAAATCAATTGCTCCATGTAATTCAACCAATAATTCATCAATCACACGAATGGAAAATTTATCTTTAATAATGAGCTTATTGAGCTCCATATAATTCGGACACATGTGCCATGATCCATCCTTCTTCTGCACCAATACTAGTGGAGAAGAGAAAGAAATTTGACTATGTTTAATTATACCAGCCTCTAGCATTTTTGTAATCATACGTTCGATTTCACTCGTTTCGACATAAGGATATATGTAAGGCTAGATGTTTGGAGGAAAACTTCTAGAAATCAGATTAAATTATTTTTCATGATCACAAATAGGTGGGAGTCCTTTAGGATTTTCAAACACATTGGAATGATTTTCCTAAGGCTTTTGGGGATCTAGAGAAATTGATGATTTTGATTTGGAACTTCTAGTGAGCATAATTATGCAATTACGCATTGTTGCTATTTATTTATAAGTTGTGTCATGAAATTATATATTATTATATTTCCCAACTTCCCAGTGATATCCCATAATTAAACTTACTTACCTTCCAAAAAAAAATTCTAGATAAGTTCTTGAAAATTAAAAGCTATTGTCCCCAAAGATTGTAACCATTGTACTCCTAGTACAACATCAAAACCACCCATTGGAATAGAAATAATTAGATTATTCAATACATATTCCCCCATCGTTAGCTTGATATTATGGCACTTTCAAAAGAAAATTATAATTCCTCATTAGCAACAATCTCTTGACACTCTAGCGATGTTTATAGGAATAAATTAAATTCCTTGGCTACCTTAAAATGAATCAAATTATGGGTACGACCTGAATCAATTAGAATTATTATATTTTTCTTCTGGATGCTTCCTTCTATGTTCATATTTTAAGGAGTGGTAATTCATGCCAATGAAGTACAAGATATGGATGGATTCATTTCTTCTTCATCTAGGGTTGGTTTGTGGTGTATCTCATCTTCTTTTCAGTTTTCTTGTTCCTTTTCTTCATCCTCTTCACAATATATGTAAAATAATTTCTTCTCAACACACTTATGACCTTTAGTGTATTTTTTATTAGAACTATAGCAAAGCCCTTTTTCTCTTTTTTCTTCCAATTATAGTGGTTTCAACGTTGTAGCTTGTGGAATTCTAGGAGTAGCTACAGTTCCATGTTTATAGTTGTGAGTGGGAGGATTCCTTGTTGCCATAATTTTTCTTTAAATTTTTCTTGCCAACCTGAATTATTTCTCCAATCTATCAGGTTACCAAATGCAAACCTCATGTTCGATGTTACCCTTTAATTTCCCTATGAAGACATCAATCATATGTTCCTCTAGAATATTATTTACCCTTTATTCAATTTTTGGAAGTCCTCAATGTGCTCCATCATTGAACCATTTTGTTTGAGATTTATCAATTGGCTAAAGAAGGTGTTTCTCTTTGTATCCTCATAATGTGTTATCATTTCCTCCATAAAAATTGGCCAAGTGACCAGTGGTTTACGAGAAGAAAGCCATCATATCATACAAACTAATTTCGATATAATTATAAAGTTGCAATGTGTACCTTTTGTGTGTTTTTTGTATTATGGAGCTTAGATTATTGCTCCATTTGTAGTATCCAAGTTATTAGATCCTTTCCATAAAACTTCCTCATATCTATATTTGGAATATGGTGGGTCTCAAATCCAACATTAGAGTCTATGAAATTAAGATTAGCATTTCTTTTATTCTCATCATGAGTTTCCTCTACTACATTTTCACCATTAGGAAGCTTTACTTGTGGCAAATTTTCCAAACCTTCCTTCAAACCTTCCATGTATTTCTTCTAATCCTCCATTTTTCCTTCTATACCATCCATCTTATCATCCATGACATCCATATTAGCTTCCATTCCATTCTTCAAACCATCCATCTTAGCTTCCACGCCATTATTCAAACCATCCATATTCACTTCCACACCTTTCTTCAAACCATCCATCTTAGCTTCCATGTTTCCTTCTATACCATCCATATTAGCTTCCATGTTTCCTTCTATACCATCCATATTAGCTTCCAAGCCATCCATATTAGATTACATTCCACCCATCTTAGCTTCCATGCCATCCACCATCTCTTCCATGTCATTCTTCTTACCAACTATCATAGCTTCCATGCATTTATTCAAACCATCCATCTTATATTCCATGCCTTTCTTCAAACCATCCATCTCACCTTCCATTTCATTTTTTGTTACTCTTTGCAAGAGTGGAATTTGTTGCACTTGGTCTTGTAATTTTGATATATCATGTTGTACTTCTTCCTCTTCATGAGTCATTGTAGATCCTTATGAGGGCTTACTACTTGTTGAATTATTCTTGGGGGAATTTTAGAACCCAATACTTATATATATGCTTCAATATAGCTATGGAATCACTTGAAACGGATTTTTCAAACAATATTTATGAAATTTTTAAAAACATACACACTTGTATGTTGCTTCTGAGGAGCTCGATATTGAAACTGATGTATCTCTATAATTTTGGATCCCCAAGGTTTTATCTTTGGTCCTTTTACTAGCCCATGGAATCTAATTTCCACTTCCATAAGTATGATTTTATTTGGATTCTTCAAGAAACATTTATACCCAATATCCCACAATAACCTAATTATGGACTCGTTCAGTGGAGTGAACTTGTACGGTGTGTCATATGTCACTATTTCCACCTTCAGCTCTGAAATTGATAAACAATAAACTATAGTCCATGTAGTTTTCAACACTAATTATAGAATTTTAATCTCCGTTTTCTGAATATACATTGCGAGTAACTTTCTCATTGTAAAACTCTTCCATTAAACTTTTCATTTTTTTCTCCCAAGATGCCAATAAACTAGGATCAATAACTATGGTTTGTTCCACTCAAAAATACATATTTTAAATTCTTGGTTGTTTATACATAAGTCCCTTAATATTCTCTTCAATTTATCCAAATATTGGTGTTATTTCCACTACATTTGAACCCTTTGTTTCCACATCAAATGTGTCGAGTTTCCACTTGATGCCTAAAGGTGTTGTATAAACTTTCCATTTTCTTCTATTTCTTTAGATTTAAATTTAATCCATCCTGGATAAATTTATAAGGTTATTCAATGATTTAATCATCCACAATTTCAGCAAATATTATAGAAAATGTACAACCTTCTCGGCACCTGAGCATGCCAATGATAGGTTTCTCTTCATCGATAATAATTTTATAAAAAAAATCCATCTAATTTTGCAAGTAAATAAATAAATAATGAAGCAAAATCCCACAAGCATACTGGTTTATTATAAAACAAAGAGAAAGGAAGCAAGTTATGCACTTTCAATTCAAATATCCAAAAAACATGAAGAAATATTACTATTGGGATGAAATACCTTCATCCAAAATGTACTATCAGTGGATTCCTAAAATGGAACTAAAACCTATAATAAAATAGCATACTAAAACATATTTGAGAGCTTATTTGTTGAGTCAAACTTTGACAAACGTACAGGAAAGGATTAGTCCCTATATATGAATCAATTTTTGCCTTATATGCATAATTTTTTGTGTCATAAAGAGGCCAAAACCAAACCCTTTTAGCTTTTATAATTTTCTAATTTTAAATGCATTTAATTCATTTTATTGTTCACTAGTATCTAGTGCTTGTGAGAGATAAAGACATTTTTTATGTTGTTGGAGCTACCAATGGATAAGGACAGTGGTTGATCTCTCATATAAATAAGATAATCAATCCTCATTTATAAATCATTAATAATTGTGAAGAAACATTAATTCTTTTCTAAATCTGATTCATTCTCAGATTGGAGAAAATTTAGATATTATGTTCTCATGGCTTCTATTTAATACAAATTTACATGTGGACAGTTTGTTTAATCTGTCCAAAAGGTTGAGAAACATGGAGAATAGGGAAATGATGGTACAAAAATACACTGAATAATTGTATAGGTTGTTCATAAGATATAAATGAAGTGATGGGATTTATTATATTGGTTTTATATATATGAATGGAATTTGATGGTTCTAATATGAACTCACTCATATATCATTTGAGAAACAAAAAAGAATACAAATTATTACTTTTATTAGAGTTTGATGGTTTGGTGTAATTCATCTTTAATACCAATAGTTTTTTTCTTTACTTTATTTTCTAAGAACTTAATTCTCATGTGATGGCCCTAAGGGGCTGATGGAAAGCTTTGTTTTCATGTGGTAGTTGTAAGGGTATGCTCCGAATTTTTCTCATACTTGAGATTTCCTTAGAATAGATGAAAATGAGCTAAAAATTATTTCTACTAACTTGACATTTTCTCAGGCTATTCACAAAGGTCGCCATTGCAACCTAGTTTGGTGGGAAGCTCTACCGAAAACTATTTTGAAGGTTTTTCATAAGGTAATAAAATGCTTTCTAAAGAATCTCCTTTGGAAAAAAAAATATAATTATATTATAGTGCTTATGAAAAAACAAACAAGACATTCAAACATTGAGAAAATTTTCAACTAAATCCAGTCAAGTCCATTATTAAGGTTTACATTAGGGAGGTCAGGGAGAGATATAAAGAAATATCCATCAATTGAAAAAGAGGTGTTTTTTTCATTTGAAGAAGAAATTGACTATGTTGAAATTATCTCTTGAGGCCATTAGATTTATAGTGGATTTATATAACACTTTAGTAGTTATTCCTATGCGCACTATAGAATCTTTAATTGAGAATGATGTGTAACTTCAGTGTTCATCTAGATGGTGTTTCTCGGCCTACAAATGTTTTAATATATGTTCTAGGGCCATATTTCAATATATTACATGTAATTTTATATGCATGAGTCATTTTTAATTTTTATCCCGAGGCCCCTAAAGAAGAGATTATCTCAATTTTACTTTATCTAAATTCTTGAAAGAAATTGTTTGTATCTAGATTAACATTAAATTGTTAAATTTAACATGTAAGGTATAGTAACCTTTGAAACAATTACTTTCATTCCCAACCCTTACCCATGGTTAAATTTGATTCATATCCCACTTAAGAAAACCCTTTTCCTTAGCCTCAATCCTCACATGATCTACACCTCCATTTTTGAATTCTTAGATGGATT